>OY740776.1:4721257-5015263 GCA_963513935.1 Aphrophora alni
GTCTCTATTAAAAACGTGCAAAGCTTTGTAGGTCTATCTGTAATGGTTTATAAAAATATTAAACCGTCCCGGGACTTATTTAACACCCCGTATATGCTATTGAAAATCAGCAAATCTAAATTCAAAATGTCAAAATGGCTGAAATCCGTTTTTTATCCATACCTCATGTGTTATTGAACTTGTACCACACTAAATCATATAAAATCTCCAGATTTCATTTCATCCTGTTGTGTATGACGATAAAGAGATATAATTGTATTTTACATGTTTTGTAATTTAATTATTATTACACTGGTTTTAATTGAATTTTATAAATTTTAACTACAGCTACACAACTGTACATGGTGACAGCTAAATGAATAAATAAATAAATTAACAAAAAGCGTAGTTATTGACAAAATGCAATTTCAAACTTGGACTTCCCCAAAAAATAAGATATTCGTATAATTAATACATCCAGGAAATGCGAAACATTTTAATCAGGGTCTACCCAACATCAAGTACTAATATACACCATTACAAGGTATAAAACCTGTATACCAACTGTTTAAAACAGTCATACCCCTATATGATAAAACAGCTTGATCCAATACAATTTAACATTTCCTACAAGTCTTAAGAAATCAACTTTTGGGGGTTAAATTTATAGGATATGATTGTGTTACATTGCATTATGGGGTAGGTAAGTACCACGATGGCGCCGACAACATTTTACAAATCGTTAAAAGAGTAATCCCCCCTATATACGCCTTTAATTTAAATACTATATATTGAAAAAGATTTATTTTATTACTGAATTCCTTTAAACGGAGAACTCTTCGTTGTTGAAAGTTAATTTTTTTTTTTTTAATTTCGAATTTTAACCCACCTACAGTTTGTACGGAGTCTATTAATTGGAAATCATCAACTTCCACTTATCAGAACAGAGATCCCTCGGAGCAACAAAATGTTTTTACAAAGTGAACAAATATTTATTGCGGTATCCCTCTTTCAGTGGAGATGATTAATTTCATAAAAATAATTATCCCCAAAATCTCACTTCCGTATTTCTCAAAAAAAAAAAAATTAACCATAAATGCATTACATTTTGTACATTAAAGATATATGTTTAATAAGGTTTAACTTTGCTTCAATCGTGTTATAAAATTACCAGCTAAATTAATGTAAACAAGGCAGTCAAAGTTCCCACGTATTTTAGAAGTTACTCCTTAACGGTAATTTTGTATCATTCGTAATGTTGAACCCCAAAATTTGAATAAAATCAGTAGAATACAATAAAAAAAGTTTTTATAACAGATTTTTATGGGAGGGTTTTATGAAGCTAACTCATAAACTAGGATTTCTGCAGAAATAAGTTCTCTCTTTCTGCTTAGATGTAACAGTTTGGCAAAATTTCATCAAAATCGATTATCTTGATTTTACTGTATGTTAATTCTTAGGTAGCTAAACTGACACGAGACGCGTACTATTGCCTTGACAGTGTAAAATAATAAGCCACGGCCCCCTTGATTTTGTATAAATATATAGACTTTTTTATATTAATAAGTAACAGGACTTAATTGTAAATAAAGAACTAGGACCTATACAAATTACTATATTAAAGTAAAATGTAATGTATAATGTTAAATGTAGGGTTAGTTTGATTATTTTGTATCAGCTATATCTTAAATCTTAAATAGTTAAATTGACACGTGGCGCGTACTATCGCTTTGGCAGTGTAAAATGATAAGCCACACCCCCTTCAGTTTGTTTAAATATGGGTTCGACGCAACGTTGGATTCAGTTGTGGTTTGGTTGGTGTAGCTGGTGTATCACTGAAGAGGACGACCTTGTCGTTGAAACGCGTCTGATACTTAGGCGTATTTTTTTATGAGAATTGTGTTCTGTGTGTTTGTTATACTGTATAGTTTTTCTCATAAGTCAAGCTCAACATTTAATATTCATCAAAATTTTTAAAGCCGATTTTGAAAAAATTGGAGTTTTGTCTTATGACGGAAAAAAAATATGAAGGCTTTAAAATTGTGTGCTATCGAAAACAATCTCCTAGACGTTACCGAAATTTACCCATCAATATCTGTCAAACCGTTCGGCGTATAAAGCATTCCACAAGCGTTTGACGTGACAGAGGGACAGATATCATCTAAAGATAGACTATTTTGGAATTATGAGACGTTAAAACGAACACATTCTAGAAAATATCGACTGCGATTTTTAGACCAGTAACATACGTTGTCTACAGTTGTTGACAAAGTGGCATTTTGTTCATTTAAATTAGTTTGCAAAACAGCTGATTTCTCAACAGTTTCACTTTGCCACTACTTTGCTCACTCCGAATGGCAACCGAACAAAACGAAATTTAGGTTAAGTTTATTTGAATCGATTTACAATATACAGGAAATGTCCCGTATGTAGATTAGATTAATTCTTACATGTAAAATAACATAAATAAAAAACAAAACAACGTTTTAAAGTTGTAAATGAAATAATTATTCATTATGATGATTGACGGTGTATGTACACGGAGAGTATTTTTCGTTTGCCGAGTTTTGAAGTTGGCAATCCCGTTTCCTCAACAATACACCTAAGTTATTTGTAATATTCATAAATAACCTCAGTTTTGACGTGAGAACTTCTACTCAGTGTTGATGTGTTGTTTAGCACTACTGTTATATTTTGTGTAGTTAGTTTTAAAAATATGGACAGTTCAGATTTTAAAATAATCTGAAAAATAAGAAAAATGCTGTTATTAAAGATCGAAATGTAATTGAGTGTTTGTTTGAACACTATTGTATTAAATTAATGTTTTATTAAATTGTGTTACTGCTGAAGTATGTTTTTTATTTGTCACAAAATAACAACTGAAAGACAAAGTATAATGTGCAATTCGTGAGCAAAGTGTCTTTTTTAAACTCGATAAAATTGACGCACGAGGCAAGCCTCGTGCGTCAACATTTTTCTCTCGTTTAAAAAATTGCCACTTTGCTCACTAGTTGCACAAATAACTATTTCTTCTACGTTTATCTGATAAAGTAATGCTGTACACAATAAAAAAAAATTGTATAATCTTGGATTTGAAGTTTCCACGAGGGAGATGAAATTAACTAAATTGTATATTATATTAGTTTTATCACACTATTAACAATTATATAGGATATAAAATATAAACATAATACCTCTAAAATACATTTATCACAATAGCGTAAAATATCTACTACTAGACCATTACGCGGGCGGTATACAGTTTATTATTCCACTTCCATAAACTTTATGACTACCATAAAATAAAACATTCAACAATACATACCTTCCCCTGTCATAACTCAAAATACAGTTTATCCGGGATTCCGATAACTTTATCTTTTTATTAAACAAATGATCATTAATTACATGTGAATGGATTTAACCGCTTTATCTTTGTTATATATATGTTAGAGAGAAAACTGGAACTCTTTATAAATCATTTTAACTTCTGTTGATTATTTTATAAATAGCCAAGAGCTTTATAATTTTACTGAGTAGCAATTAATTACTAACTATTAGCAAATTATTAAGTGAAAAATATACGACCTAGACTGGGAATTGAACACGGGACCTTTGGCTTTACGCGTCAATGCTCTACCAACTGAGCTATCGTTAGTCGCTTCCCAGCTTAGGTCGTACACTTCTTACTTGATGACTTTGCTTTTGTTAAATTTTTGAGTTATCAAATTAATTACCTCTTTACGACATTTTAATTAATATGTATTTAATTTGCAGCCCTTACGTTTGTATTTATTGATTTTAACGCTTTATACGGTTTTTATAACCTTAAGGTTTTTATTTCACTTACTTATATACTTCCAAAAAAGGTTGAAATACACCGATATCTTCGTTCTGACTTATCTTAAGTCGAAAAAAGTGGTTTTTGCAATGATTTCTTTCCATTATTAGTAGCCTATGTCTGTCGTCTATGGTCTGTGCAGTGCACTCTACAGCTAAAACGCGTGGACCGATTTTAATGATATTTGGAATGTGGACGTATTTTGGACATATCTCAGGACTTTTTTCATTTTTTAAAATCATATTTTTTAGGTAGTTGCCGTAAGAAAAAACTACGAAACTACAATTTTCTAAAAATCGGCTATAACGATGTTGATCAAATTATACTCAAGAGTATATATTTAAACCAATTATATATTTAAACCATTTATATATTTAAACCAATTATATATTTAAACCATTTATATATTTAAACCATTTATATATTTAAACCATTTATATATTTAAACCATTTATATATTTAAACCATTTATATATTTAAACCATTTATATATTTAAACCATTTATATATTTAAACCAATTATATATTTAAACCATTTATATATTTAAACCATTTATATATTTAAACCATTTATATATTTAAACCATTTATATATTTAAACCATTTATATATTTAAACCATTTATATATTTAAACCATTTATATATTTAAACCAATTATATATTTAAACCATTTATATATTTAAACCATTTATATATTTAAACCATTTATATATTTAAACCAATTATATATTTAAACCATTTATATATTTAAACCAATTATATATTTAAACCAATTATATATTTAAACCATTTATATATTTAAACCAATTATATAGGACTCAAGTGAAAACAGAGTAAACTTTTAATAAATCATTTTGAAATCTTAAACGGTTTACGAGAAATTACAATTTATATGTGAATAAAAATAGGAGGTTTAACATTTCACGTTTCGCCACTTGCAATATTTTTTTTAAAACGAATGTAGCTCCCTAACATCCGAATGTTGTGAACTTTTACACGAGGAAAAAAAACATTTCAACTTTTTCTGTGTTGTTGTATTACCTAAAATATATTTTATAGTTTCCTAGGAATTATTACGAGAATACAGCAAATTTTCAACTTTTGTAAAATCAAAGTCTGTTAATGAGTTATCGGTATACAAAAATTTTCTTTTAAAAGCTAATCGTGTATTTTTCTATTTTGTTTGAATTCAGGCGAATCCCGAACGTCTCTAGCTGGATCTACGCTTATTTTAAGCCGTCTAGGATTAGTTTCCTCCCTTTTCTATCAGCTTTCTTTTCACCAACTCGTTTTCTTTTCCGATCGTGACACTCAGTGTGTTCAAGAGGATTTTATTTCATATTCTTCTTTTCCTTCCTTTTATTCGTACATGACAATGACCATCGACAAAATTCAATACAATTAATATGAGCTTCAAAATACAATTATGAGTTGCATCAAATGTATAGAAAGTTTGTTTACAATTTTTATTGGTTTAAAAGTTGTAATTTTAAATACTATATTTTGTATAGTTTTATCAGTCGTTAACAGTCTATCCAGTGTTTTTAAATTCACACGCTGAATGAAAATAATTCTTTCACATCTGTAATGTCAAGTTATTCCTTAAAAAAAAATAAAAATAAAAAATAAAAAATCCTCAAGAACATGTGACTTTCATAAGTCATGATTATCGAGAAATAAATATTCATTACATTTTCATCGATTATTTTAGTATAAATTATACATTTAGGCTATACCTCATTTTTCAAAACATGGGAAGTAGTTGCCGTTTAAAAAAACTAATAAGATTTTTTTCTAAATCCGCTCTAATGATTTAGATCAATTTTGTTCCAGTGTAGCCTATAAGGATACAAAACAAAACAAAAAAAATACCGTCGCGGGACGGTCGACAGAAGTAAAAACTTCAACAATTTAAAAATAACTTATAACAAAATTTAAACATTCAATAAATATATTTAAAATATTAATTATATGTAATGATTCAATTTTTATTATTTAAAACATGTTTAAGTTAAACACTATGCATACAGAGGGAATAATATGGTACGGAAGCTAGCTAAATGTAGGACGACCTATTGCCACAGAGATAAAAATATACACTGATAGTTGACGTAAAATTTCTTCTTCTTTTCAAAATGTTTTGTATGTATGTATGGGTGAGAGAAAGTTAGGGCAATTTCTTTGTGTGTGTGAGAAAGTATTTACATATACATAGGCCTACATACATACGTATATATAGTGGAGCGTGACTGGACAATCGAACGTGAAGCGTTACGGATTTTTGTGATGACAGCGCGTGACGGGAAGTATCGATCGTGATGCGTCTTTTCTCCATCCAAAATGAAAAGTACTTATAACGTACCAAAAGAAGATTTCACTTCAAAAAGAAATCTTGGTCAATATCTCTAAAAAAAATGACGTAATATCTCAAAATCACCTCTATTGATTTCTTTCAAATTTTAATAAAACGTGAAGAAATTCGTATGCAAAATCTCAAATACAAAATAAAATATTTTGCAATTATAGATTAATTCACAAATAAACAGAACTGTACCTCGACTACTGAAATTTAAATAACGATTTTAATCAAAAAATATACACTTTGGCAAAAGTTGATAAAATCGTTTCACCTGATTTTGAGAAAACCGCAATTTATTGTTGGCGATACGCCCACATATTGAGTTACATATAAATAAATATCACGAGATATATACGCGTATTATTATTTTTTTAAATTTTTCCACGGGTCTGGCATGTAACTCTTGATAGAGGACAAACAGACATCATTCTAAAAAATACTTGTAGAACTCAGGGTAATTTAAAACGCATATATCCTGAACAAAACTAGATATCGATATTTGATCTACGCATATGTAAGAAATTTAAAACATCAAAAAAAAAATTGTCAGCTGTTTGCTAAGTAATACTAGAGTACGACCTAAAGATGACAAACATAACCGTATATATTCAAACACCCTGTATTACTTCCTTAGTGAACTATCCCCGCCCTCCCCCATCCAATCCTACCTATAGAATAAAGTATCTCTACTACAACGCCTACAAAGAAGAGCTTATGCAAGCACCGATGTACAAATAGTAAAAATATTTTCAATATCGAATAAATAAAATAAAATGATACGGTTACTGTAAATCTCTTTCAAAGACAAAGTCCCCCCCCCAACCTCCCTAGTAATATAAACGTATTGAATCCGTCAATAGTGCGGAAGCAAGGATAGAATGATACGCGTTTCAAGGATTGCTATAGTCTTGTTCGATCATGCGAATCTCGTTCTTACAACTTTAATATTGTACTGATTGTTTTTATTAACAAGTTCCAAGTGTAAATATATAAATTATTTACATAGAGAGTAATGAACTAGTTTTATAGATCCGATTCCATGACGTGTGCATCGATTTTATACTTTAAATCGTGTACGCTTATATTTAATTACACAGTATACGAAGTTTGTATGGGACTGCATCTCATCTTTGAAAAGCTTAGTCAGGTGAACACGGTCACTGTGGGCTGGGTTCCTGGTCACTAAGGTATCGATGAAAATTAGAGAGCAGATGAATTAGCCAGGTTAGGTTCAGAATCCCCTTTCGTGGGCCCGGAACCGGTGTTCGGGATCTCCTATGGACATGCCAGAGCAGCGGTTAATACGTGGATACGGGAGGGGATGAATAGGGCCTGGACGAATTCAACTACAAGTAGACTTGCAAGAGGCTACTTAGACCAAGCAAGAAACATGCTGAACAACTTTTCTCTTTTAGAAGGGATAACATGATGTGGGTGGTTGGACTATTAACGAGCCTTTGTCACCTCAGAAAACACCTACACATGATAGGGATTGCTGCAGATAATACTTGCAGGAAATCTGGTTTGGCTGAAGAGTCTGCAGAACACATTCTCTAGAGTGTGAGGCATTAGGACGAGCCAGGCTATACTCTCTAGGCCCTCCGGGGAAGGAGATGGATACCATCCTAGACAACCCTATAGGTAGCATCTGTTCCATCATAAGGATGACAGATATTACAGAGTGGGTGTAGGATGGAACTTGGGGCGGCAAAAGATCTTTAGGTCGACGTCGGTGAGGCCTCTGACGGAGGCTATCACAGCCCATAACATAAAAAAAAAAAAAAAAAAAAAAAAAAAAAAAACGAAGTTAAAGTAAGTGTACAAATATTTGGTCCTCTGCTTGTTTTACTGATCTTCATTGTTCATTTTTATAAACTTTGGTATAGGGGACTATAGTGTTCTCATATAGAAGCCAATTTAAATTCATTAAAATCGATTTGGAAAATCAAAATGTTAAACAGATATTTTTAGTTATCGTTCGTGGCTTAACAAACTAAATTAGATTTAAAGCTGCAGATTTCAATTTTGCATGTAATGCTATCTACCTCATCCCTCTAGCATGACAAATAGTGAAGTTATTATCAATTTTTTTAAATCAAGAAAATGTGATATTCGAATAGTGAGATCCAGCAGAGTCGAGTGAATGATCCTTCGAGGGCCGTCAGTCCCGGAACATTGGAAAGCGACTAAGGATAGCTCAGTTAGTAGAGCATTGACATGTAAAGCCAAATCTCCTGAGTTCAATTACCAGTCTAGGTTGTATATTTTTCACTTAAAATTAATTATTTAATATAATATAATAGTCTATAATATATACTACAAAATTTGTGATCCCGTTTTATTGTAAAGTCAAGGAGCGTGATAGGCATAAAGTATTAAATTTTTATTATTTTCCCTGTAATTACTGTTTTGTTCAAGTGGACAGTATTATTTATTGTTAGTTCTTTGTTTCGTCACGTTGAGAGTTAGTATGCAGCTACATTGAATTTATGAGAAGTTTATTGTACTCATCAAAACAACGCAGTCAGGTCGAACTTTCACAATTTATTTTTCTATAAAATTTAAAGAATATCACAGAACGTTTTAAGTATCGGTATCGTTTAGATATATTGTTAAACTCTACAAATGTAACCCCTACAGGACGTTGTAAGGTGTACACAGACATAAATAATTTTATTTCAAATTGAAAAATGTTACACGATTTTTAAATTAACAACCTTTCTTGTGATTAATAAAATATTTAAGAGATTTGTAAAAGCGTGACTATATTCAAAATTTAACGAAAATTACAACTTGCTCACCACTTAATAGCACACACACACACACACACACACACACACACACACACACACACACACACACACACACACACACACACCCACAAGTATAGTAATAAATTATAATATATTTTAGTAGAATCTGTCGACAGTTTATTACCTCATATGACGTCATTCTCATAAGAAAGATCACTTTAATTATAATAATTATAAACTCTTTTTCATAAATGTAAATACATTTCTACGAACAATATATAGGAATGAACCATCATTTTTTGTCCCGACTGTACTTCTTTACAAATCATCAATTGGCTATTCAATAAAATAACAAATTAAATGAGGTTATTTACATTAGAGAAGCAAGAAAAGGGGGATGAAATGTAATGGTGGGGTACGGGACGACACGTGTAACCCTTACAGGTCCATCGGGTCGTGGCCTGTACTAATAAATCAATACAAAGATTTAGGCTTACACGTTTGGTTGTAATTAAACTAAAATGAACACAGTGATCTCTGAGAGTATACACTTAGATGTTTATACGAGTATAGTCGCTTAACTTAATACAATAGACTTTATTCGTTTAAAACGATGATAAAGTGTTACAACTGAGAATGATGCGTTTGTCATTAAAACGTCATCTGGAATAAATAATTGTGGGAAATTGTGTTTTCTATTATTTGGGAATTGTAATTTCCACAAGTGTTTCTAAAGATATCCGAGTTAACAATAACAAAGTAAGTACTGTATCTACATTCTTGGTAATTGTTTAAAACAGATCAGCTATTTTTTAAAACGGATTATTTTATCTCCGAATCTTTTCATTTTACATCTTAGGAATAATTTACTTTATAGGTTAAATTACAGATATAAAAGAAACTAGGTTCCTTGCACATAAGTTATCTCGGTTGTAGAAGTTGAATATTTATTTTAAAAGTCCCCCATTTTGAAAATACATAAAATAAAGTCTTTGATTTTAGAAGATCTGTAAACCGTAATATAAAAACTCGTGTAACAAATCTAAACTATATATTTTATTTAGTACTAAAGTTATGTACAGGGTGTTTCAGGAATTTATAAGCTTATTTCCTCACATCAAAATATTTACATCAACATACTACCGAAAAAATCTAGTTTTTTTTTTTTTTTTTTAAATCATATGTTTTTAAAAACAAATTATATAGTGTTGCAATTTTGCATGCTGCTAAGTGTAATAAAGATCCAATTTGAAAAAAAAATCAACCGATTTCCTTTAATCGTTTCAAAATGGCGGTAATTCAAACTTTTAAGTCCAATATCTCAAAATCAAATATTTTACAAAATATATACAAGAGACGAAATAGTTTCCCTTCTTAACGACCAACCAAATGTTATTATTTCTCTAGCTTAAAGGATAACGTAGTTGTCGAGAAAACTGAAAACATTTATAATTAATTGGCTGAAACTCCCTAATTAACCTACAACCAAACCTTTTTGAATTCTGCAAATATTTATATCTGTATACTCCTGTAACTTTAAGAACAAATGAGTTATCGCCACGCTAATTTGATGTAAGGAATGAGCACCTAAATTTCTGAAACGTTTTTAACACCCTGTATATATGTATATATGTAAATAACAAAATGGTGGATAGGAGTAGCGTACCTATATTTCCATGAACTGGTGTAGTAACATTTCGTCCCCGGTAACATCTCGTCCCGGTAACATCTCGTCCCGATTCCACGAGCGTGGGGTTGGGGATGAACTCTCTACTTGCCCACTAGTAACATCTCGTCCTGGCACATACTCTAGGTTAGGTTAGGTTAGGTTATACAATATAACAAACACACAGAACACAATTCTCATAAAAAATACGCCTAAGCTACACCAATCAAACTATAACTTAAGTTTGATTAGTTATAGTTTGATTGGTGTAGCTCGTGTATCACTGAAGAGGACGACCTTGTCGTCGAAACGCGTTTGGTACTTAGGCGTATTTTTTATGAGAATTGTGTTCTATGTGTTTGTTATATTGAATATTTTTTCTCATAAGTCAAGCTCAACATTTAATATAGGTTAGGTTAGGTTAGGTTATAATATAATATAAAAAATAATTGTTTTTTATTATTTTTAGAATATCGCTAGGTTAGGTTATAATATAATATAAAAAATTATTGTTTTTACAAATTTAAAAAAACGTTAATAGTAATAACACTTCTCGTATGAAAATGTTTTTATCGAAATTGGTAAAACTAGATAAAATACTTTTAAATTAATTCCTCAACCCTTGTCAAACTTTCGTCGGACGAGATGATACTACGAGATTATGTAATTAGTTTGTTTAATCATTTGTAAAAGCATTTTTTCTCGGAAATTGGCTGCGGGACGAAATTTTACCGAACCCATGAACTGTTTTCTTTAATCCTACCAATAGTCACCTCCTGAAAGTATCTCCGATCCATTGTGAATCATCACAAGTGAGAAGTTTACTACTCACATAGCAATCAAAACTAAACAAGTACAATGGGGAAAAAAAACCTGGATCCTTTCAAAATACAGCGTATAAGACCAGATACTTAAAGCTAAGGTTAATTAGGAACTCCACCGCTGCCACCAATTATTCGCCGCATTTTAAGAATTCCCTCTTCAGAACTCCTTGAGCCGTTTCACCCCTTCTCGCCCTTCAACTAAACGTGGCCTCCCTTTAAATTCAACCCTAGGCTACGCCGTCTTAAGAATTTACAATTACTTTTAATCCTTTCTCTTTGGAACATAATTTCGTCAAGAGGAATTCGTTATTTTGTAACATAATATAAAATGCATCAGTTTCATTTTTGTAGTTTTTCAGCTCCACTTGATTTTTGTTTTTAATACAGTGTTTACCTCATAAATACAGCTCACAATTTTAGCTCCATTTATAGATCGTACGACACTCTATTCAACAAACGGGAAATATACAATCAGATCGCTGATAACCGAAAGGACGATAGTAACCTACAAACAACAGGTGCCGATTGAACCTCCATACGTGGACGTCACGCTGTCCTACTTACTTCATGTCACCTGTTCGTGTTTTGTGTTCTTTAAACAACCTACAGTCGGCGTGAATAGTGTTGTTTTTGTTTGTTATATTGTGTTCTGTTTTTTTTATTAGACATAACTGATAATGAACAATGCGCGAAACAATTTATAATAACATGTGAGTAACAACTTTGAATAAAAATAATGATCATTCGATTTGGTGACGGAAAAATACATTTAAAAAACTCACTGTTATCTATATATTTATTTAGTTTCTTTTGGTGTTTAAAGGTGAACCTCTCGTTCATCTTTGGTGTATAACAATTCGAAGAAATTAAAACTCCTTGCTCTCGAAACTCTAAGAGCGTCAGAGTTGGGGGAGAACAATAATTGGTGAATAGATGTGTTAGGACATTCAAGTTACGCTGGATTAATCCAACTAACAGCAGCTGGAGAATTATTTCCTTATCGCTTTGAAGTATACCGCAATATTGCACTTTTTAATGACGAAAGCAATGTATCTAACCTTCGCCAAACGTAATAGGGTAAATCTTTTCACTTTTTAAGGGGTAAACACGTTTGCCCCCTTTTAAGGGGGATAAAGGGGAATCTTAATTTTTCCAAATAGGAATCACATCGTGTGACATATTATTTTAAATGGTAAAATAAACATATTAGTGCCTTGAAAACGTCTCTAAGATATGTCTAAACAGAATTATGAGGCTAGAAGTCAGATTTTGTGAGTGTTCTATTTCTCATGGATATTATTGGAAAAAAAACCCCGATTTTATACACACTTTTATGTATTTTTTTTCTATTTTAGCAAATCGACCCCAATGTTTAGAGGGGGGGGGGGTCAATGGTGCAATTTGTTTTGACCTATCACGTGACATATCTCTTTAAAGAGAATTATAAGAGGAAGCTGATGATGTATAGAAAAGTCTTCAAGATTACTCAGGTTGATATATTGAACTAACCCAACAAGAAAGAAGATAAAAGTAAGACCAAAATTAAAAATAATTCATTTAAAGTAATTATATAGACCTAGTCTAAACGTCGTCAGTTTCCTCCTTAAAATTCCCTATAAAATGATGTCACTTTATGGGTGAAAAAAATTGCCCTATTGGTTGCACACTTAGCAGCATGCAAAATTGCAACTCTATATAATTTGTTTTTAAAAACATGATTTTTTTTCTAAATAGAAAACTAAACATTTTCGGTAGTATGTTGATGTAAACATTTTGATGTGAGGAAATAAGCTTATAAATTCCTGAAACACCCTGTACGTAACTTTAGTACTAAATAAAATATATAGTTTAGATTTGGTACACAAGTTTTTATATTACGGTTTACAGATCTTCTAAAATCAAAGACTTTATTTTATGTATTTTCAAAATTGCGGACATTTAAAACTAATATTCAACTTCTACAACTGAGATAACTTACCTGCAACAAGCCTAGTTTCTTTTATATCTGTAATTTAACCTATAAATTAAATTATTTGTAAGATTTGAAATGAAAAGATTCGGAGATAAAATTATCCGTTTTTAAAAATAGCTGCTGTTTTAAACAATTACCAAGAATGTAGATACAGTACTTACTTTGTTATTGTTAACTCGGATATTTTTAGAAACACTTGTGGAAAATTCAATTCCCAAATAATAGAAAACACAAATTCCCACAATTATTTATTCCAGAAGACGTTTTAATGACAAACCCATCATTCTCAGTAGTAACACCTAATCGTCGTTTTAAAAGAATAAAGTGTATTGTACGAAATTGTACAAAAATTTAAGTTGGTTTGCTAAAATAAGGAAAATACATAAAAGTGTGTTCATCGAGTTAAATAATTCAGCTATTAATAAATGTAATCGATTTTATTTTATCACTATCTAACAAATAGAAATTTTCAATATTTGACTTCGTCCTCTATAATTCCGGGTAGAGATATCGTAGAGACTTTTTTAAGAAACAAAAATCTTTATTATTTTTTTTATACCCTTCTAAATAGTATACCACACGACGAGAGTTGCTATTTGAATAAAATGTCTCTTAAAAAAGAAGGAAAAAAACTGTTTACCTAATAAAAAAATTAAGGACAAACCATAGTTCCAACAACTTTTTTTTTGCTATGTCTTTATTATTGATGAGCTCAAAGTGTGAGTCCATTGATAATGGCTCCTCCACACTTGTTTAAACTGCTACTAAATTGACTTTTTGTCTGTAATAAATGAGTAACAATTGTTGCCATTGGAGCTGAAGACAAGTTAGCTAGTGATTTTCGTATTTAAAGGGTGGTACGCATGACTTTTATGTCAGTTTGTGAAATAAATAAACTAACAAATACTGAGAATGTAACACCAAAAGAAGTACGATCTTATAACATTATAAAATTGTAAAAATTGTTGCATATATAAAAGTAATTATCTACCAACAGTATTTGTAAGCAGAGTTGAGAGAAGAGGGGAGTGTGCAGTTCTATGAATTCAGTTTAAAGTGGACTCACTGCTTTTCACGTCAATGTAAAACTGTCCACTCTTGTTCACATGACAACGGGGTAACAAACTCAGGGCATTGTATGTGCTCCTATTGTACTAATATTACACGGTGTATTGTGTCTTTGCATTGTGGTAGAAAGAGTGAATTTGTTTTTAAATACAAAATATGAAAGAAAAAAAATTATTAAAAGTTTAGCCCAGTACGAGGCTACCGACAAATAAGGAAGCATTATTTCTATTTCTTTAAGAACTGTTTTTAAAATGACATTTGTTCAACTATAATTAATCAAATTCGATTGGTTTAAATTAAATATCAGAATTTAAGAAAAAAAATGTATTTTTCTATTTTTTCCAAATTTTTCACAAACTTTATTTACTTTACCAATCATTTTGTAACCACACAATATTTCGACCTCTCCACTTTTCATGACCTCATTAAATCGAAAAATTGATCTAGTCACGCCGTTGGTCGGACGTTCGATGTCTGTAAATAAATACGATAGTATGGTTATACGTATTACATGTATAACTGTATATATTATTCACATCTCTCAAGAAATTTTAATTTCAATATTTAATCCTGAAATTCGTATTATTCACCAAATCGCAACATTTTACATACTTAAATTGTACAACCCTGTCTAAGTAAACTCACAGTTTGCAAAATCTTTATTCAAGCCACGTAAATAATTGCTATGATTGAGTAAAATTGCATCGCAAATTTCAAATCATATCGAACACTGTGACCAAAATCGAATTTCTGTTCACTAGGCAAAACAATAATACATAATAGAACAACAATCCACCACCCAATGAATTACATTTGAAAAGGAAAACTACAATAAAAATGTTTCAAGAAAGCTCAGAGGTCTCCTAAATGTCCTCCGAAGTGATCCCTAGCGAACATGTCTGGTAACAATAATATAACCAACTGGAAGAGTGTCTGGGGAGTGGTCTTTTAACACGAATTCCAAAGTACCAAAGAGGGAGTTGTCTCAAGGACTCATGAAAACTTATGTTTAGTTGGATGTACTGTAAATGAGGTCGCAAAGTGTAATATAGGCATTAGAATAATAATAAGTATAAAAACATTGTAAGAACTTTCTCACTTCTAACCCAAAACTCGATACGAGCCCACAAAAATTTCAGTTCTGTAGTTTTGAGTATAAAAAATTAAATCTTAAAAAATAATAACTTTGCTTGTGCCGTGAATGATATCTCAAGGTAAATCTTATTTTATTAAATCTAGTTTAGATTAATGGAGGCAAACTTTTTGTTTTGTTTTTACCAATCATTTCTGGACCGGGTCATTATGAATATTTGATCGAAATTGGTGTAGTTGAATTTGAAAAATTACATTTTTTATAAAAACTTCAATCTCGAAAGTCGATTTTATTAAAATTATAAGTTTCTGTTTTTTTTCGTTTTTTTTTTTTTCTTTTTTCAGCTACTCAAAATTTAACTAACTGAGCAATATCCAAAATTTGCACACATACCAGACGATCGGTAGAGTATGCTATGGTGAAACTCTTGCAGTATACCTACATAGATGACAAGCATCTTGCCGGGATCTTTGTCGACTTCCAGGGAGCGTAACATACACTATTGTAGCTTAGCATACTTAATTGCTTGAAAGCTATGGCAACCTTTACCAAGTTGTTACAAACTGCTTAGGTAACTTCACTACGCTAGTCCGTTCTGACTAATGTCGCCTGAAATGGAGGGCCACTAATAACTGTCCCCAGGGCTTTATTACTGGGCCCACATTCTGCAACGTGGTCTTGGATACTTTCAGCAGGACGGATACACAAAGTATTGGTTCTGCAGATGACTTAGTAATTCTTGTATCTGGTGCCAGTATGCTGACTCTTAAAAGTTCAGCACAATGAGCTACAATTGATGCCCTGATATCGTAAACTAGGAAACAATAGCTATTAGTCTCACAAATACTGATGAAAGCAAAACTCAGAAATGCTAGCAACCACAGAATCAGGATACCCTGTTAGATCCAAGTCTGTCGGATATCTTAGGGGTCATTTTAAACTCCCGAGAACTCTTATCTCTCATCGAATAGTGATCAAACTCCACCGAGTTTTCAGGACATGCTGGAGTGTTCCGAGAAATTTACAGTCCTGTATACCTAGCGATAGATACCTACAATGAGTCTGGTTCAAAAATCTACAGCCATACTATACAGCAGATGTTGACCGCCGGTCAGAGATCTTATTTCCTCTTGGTGGTAACAACCTAACAGACTGTCTCAAGGAAGCTCTGTATTAGTTAGCTCGTGTCTCCGTTTAGATCTGGTGATAGTGCGAGCTGGCCTCCGCTATTTAGTCAAACATGGTAAAGTCTGTCACATGAACGCCATAAGATGTAACCTGATCCCCAATACGGTTTAAGCCGGGAGATGCTCAGTCTAAACTGTGACAACATTTGTGCGGTGCCGTTGAAGATAATTCGACAAAAGGAGATGCAAGGTTAACTGGATTCTGAAAACAGGTTTTCTATTTATAAGGATCCAACCTATAAAGTGCTATGTTTCCTCACTGGGCAACATACTCGAAGCTAAACAACATAAGCTTTCGTAAAACCGATATATGGATACAAGTCGGAGAAGGAAGATAGGCAACACGTTCTGCTCGACTGGTTGGGTTATCCAGAGTTTCGGGTGAACTGTCGGCTGGGGTCGACAAGGATCCTAAGGAGCCCAGATAGGTACAACATTAACATCTTCATCCCCAATATCAGTGATTTATTTATTTCTTAAAATATAGATAGTTATTTATTCATACAGAACAGAACTTTTATTTATATCAGAGTTTATTCGTTTAAAATAAATACAAAGCAGAACGAAACAATCTGTGACAATATATTTAAAATATATATTATAACAAAATAGAAAAATAAATCGAATAAAGGATATGCATAAGGAACAGGAAGAAATATTACATCGTCTCTATTATCTTGGCCACTACAAGATAAACTAATACACAAAATTACGTTACGATGATAGCGAGCCCCCTACAAGAACCACCTACAGCGATAGAGTAACTAATAATAGATAAATGTCGTAAACCTACCCTTTACGGGTGAGTATTGGGCAATAAGAGTACCCTTGGGAAAGGCAATTGTTCAGGTAAAATACTTCTAACAAAGATAAAATATATTTTGATACTACAATTGCAAAACTGTAATGAGGAAAAATTTCAGGAGCGTCAAGACAAGAGTCTAGTAAATAATACCAATAACGGTTCACGCGTTTCGGTTGTAGATTACAGTCATCATCTAAAAAACTACTTTTACTAAACACAGACGACATTTACTGTAAAAATATATATCAGTAAAAAAATAAAAACAATGTTTTCATCACATAACTTTCTCTACACAACGCATTTGTAAAAAAACTAATAAAAATATTGAATACAAATCTCCAACAATTGTAATTTGTCTTGAGAAAAAAAAATGGCACTATAAGTTTCAGATTTGTAGAGCTTCCCTAACTTTAAGTTCTTAGCCATAAATTCAGCGGAGGTTTACATCCCACTCTAAAGTGATTGGCTACATTCATCCGTCATAAAATACTACCCATAATGTACCTTTACATCCCTCTAACTGGCAGAGAAGATCCAACCAAGGGACGATTTATGTATGTAGAGACGTCTTCAGTTTTAGTCATATTATATAAGTGTTTCTGTGGTAACTTATTCTCTTGGAATATACTTTGATATTCTGAATTTTTTTTTAATAGCGAAATTTGCAATATCTTGGAAGGATTTATATTGTTTGAAAGGAAACATTATGTTCGACTGAGAAATTCAAACGAGAATAACGTAATTTTTTGTCCTTCTTAAAAATGAGTAAAACCTTTCGGTTTTTATCTTATCTTTTTATATAAGAACAGAAGAGAAGAACTTATATTAAAGATCCCTAGTCCTCTAATACACTAATAGCTTTAGGATCTAAAGAGAACAAGAGTTGGTCAATAGAAACATGATAAGAAAGATGGAAGAGAGAGATCTAACTTCAAACTACATAAAAGGGAGTAGATCCAGCGTGGATACTCGGGATTGCCACTCACTATATTCTCCTGAGGGCCATTTTTAAACTACGTAGGTTAATTAAGCGCCATTTTGTTTTAAATTCTTATAAATCTCTACAATCGAAAGCAAAGTAAAGAGGACTATTTTTAAATAATCATGCACGCTTTATGCACAAATGTTTCCACTGAAAGACTATACAAGACCAGAAATAGATAGGAAACGACTGTATGAATATGTATTTGCTTCAAATTATGCAGCATAGTACCTTTTCTTTCTTCTTTTTCTACTGTTCAAGGATATAATAAATATAGGCTACATCGGAGTCTCATAGAGGGCCATGACTGACCTTCTCCTTGAAGTTGCACTTAGATTCGAGCTTTATGTTTTATCTTGTGTTACACTACTCCAAACTCTTCATCAGTATAACAAGCACAAAGTAAATTAAAGAAATAACTGACTGGGTACAATGGTACGATATGATAGAATCAAGGGTTGGTTGAAAGTCTGTTGGTTTTTCTCCAATGAAATGAACATTGCAGAACATAATCTATGCAAATGTAGGATGTTTATTCAACGTTGTTATTTTCTTTATGAGGCTTAAAAAGTTTGAGCATGGTGATGCGAAGGTCCTCAAGGGTTTTGTAACCCCAGAGAGGCTGGAAATATATAAACAATAGATCGATTTTGAGTTTATTAGGATAGTTAGATAGATAAGTTGCATTCTAAGTCAAAGAACAGTTCCAGAATATAAATAATGGTTACGAAAAGATATAAAAAGTTTGGATACCGCTGAGTTTGCAACCATCACACAGTACAGTATACAAAGATATATAAACCCAGGCTTGGGGGAATTCATGGTCGATCAGCGAGTAGATCGGAGGTAGGCAGTGAGGCTGCCGAAAGGCGAGATCGACGGACGTTGCCGGACTGTCATCGATATCGTTGGGTTCTTCAGGGGAACGGACCACTGAACCAAGGACCACGAACGGTTATAGTTTAATATTATGACCGTTAGGTTATTGAAGAATCATGTCTATTATCACAATGGCGTAGCAAAATGTGTTTCTTTGCTATTTGTAACATAAGAACATAATATTTTCAATGTTAAATACTAATTACTTTAATAGGTCTGGTCAGGTGGCTATATAGCCACCTGAACAAACCGCGCTTTTGTCATTTACGCCCAGTTGCATAACTTAAGCAAATTAAACGCTATAACTGTAAAGTCAATTGAAGCCTATTTTCTAAAAATGCATTTCGTGACTATAAAAATGCCTTACGCAATTTAAAATGATCTGATTGTTTGAAAATAAGATAGCGATAACACATACACTAACTTGACAAATGTACTCATACATATTAACATAGGTTTTCGTTATTAGACCTAATCTAACAACAGCTGTTTCCTTTTTTTTTATGTTAACAGTGAAGAAATGCATTTTGGGACTTGAAACGTTTCTTCCGACAAAAAAAATGATCTGATCTTTTGATTACAAGGGAAATACTTTACGTTTTCATAATTTTATTTTAAAAAATCGAGGAAGAGGTACAACCGATAATTACCTTAAAGCTATTGTATTGATTTGGGTATTGAACCACCAATAATCGAAATTGAATTTAGGAATATAGAAGCATTATATTGATTTTAGGTGTATTTAGATTGCATTACAGAGATTTTATTAATTATATTAAAACATATAATTAACTGAGCCACCAATTGTTATTTAATTAACTCTGAAAACATCGAACTACTTCGTAAAAGCCCTTGTGGTATAGACTACATCCTAAAGAGAAATAATGGAAGACGTATTCAATTGTTTGCCTTATTGAAACTAAGCTACGATATTTCTGATTCAAAATCCGTGTAAAGTGATTTTTTTTTCAGTGAATTACCATTGTTCTTTGAAACATTGCAGCTGTAGATTTTTTTAAAGAAAGGTAATGTACGGCGTAACGACAAGTAGCTCTGGAACTCTTAACTTTATATCGTACTTACTTCTGATTGGTAGCCATCATGACATGTATTTACGACTTTTACCATAAACCTTAACTCTGTATCCAGGACGGAGGACCGGATATATTAAGACAACAGTGTATCTCCAACAGTGTATCCTCCCTACTAACAACTTTAGTTTCTCTCATATTCAAGGTGAAAGTTGTGAGATTAATACAATGATAGATGCAGAGCTTCTTTTGGGTAAATCATTTTGTGATCCCCAAAGTCCTTAAAAGTGGGGATGTGCGTCAACTTGTCAACCGTATGTGTAGTGCTGCTCTACAGAAAAACTATTGCACCGATTTTATTAAATTATATACATGAGCTTATTTTTACATATCTCGGGATATTTTTTAAATTATTCTAAACTCTAAATTTGGAAATAGTTGAAAAAACACAGAATTAGAAATCTTTCTAAAAATGCCGGTTTATGAGTTATTTAAAACTACAAAACTGGCGGTGGGGCTGTTAAAAAGACTTTTCTCAAAATTTAAATTTTTATAGTTTAATTAAAATGTAAATATTAATAACGCTAATCAAATAAAATTGCTCGTAAAAAAACGTTAAGTTTCAGGAAGAATTGACAAAGATAGCAGTCGTCAAATACGACTTACGTTTAGGATGTGTTTATGTTACAAGAAAATCATGTCTAGACCCTATTTAAATGTATATAACTACCAGGAGATGACCCCAGACACCTGTTAAGATAGTTTTGTAAAGAAATATTTTTTTTAGCACAACCCTAATGGTGGAAATATGGATATAAATTATGTACAAATACAGCAGCACTCCAATTTTTATCAAAATCGACAAATAAAAATTATATAAATATTTAAAAATAATTGTTTTAGGGGTAAAAAACACCCTTATAGTGGAACATTTTCAAAACCTTTTCTTAGTACGCGTCTAAAGATATACCACAAAACGATGTTTAAAATTCATATCTCTAGGCTTCTTGATTCCAGATATTTCGTGATCAGTCAGTGGGGTTTGACTTCGATATATATAAGATATAGGCTACTTATTTTAGGACGACGTTTACGAATCGTTATCACTTTTTGACTCTCAACTACTGAACAAGATAGTGACGATAATTTTGGTTAGTTCTTAAGTGTGTTTTGGGACGGGAGAGTGAAAAGTTTGCGCAATATTTATGCACCTTTTCGCAATGATTTAAATCGTTCTTACATTTTACAACATCTCTCTGAATTCATTTTCAAATTCCACCCTGAACAAGATTTATACAAACATGTAATTATGCCCCATGACGCCACCCTTCATAAAACTTCCAAAAGTTGAGCTGTTCCGACCAGCCGTACTTGGCGTATTGCCTGATATTCTCTTCCAACCCTCGTATTATAAACACCTATAACTATTATACGAATTGTTCCAAAATTTGAGATTTCCATTGGACAGCCTCTCTCTCTATCTCTCTCTCTCTCTCTCTCTCTCTCTCTCTCTCTCTCTCTCTCTCTCTCTCTCTCTCTCTCTCTCTCTCTCTCTCTCTCTCTCTCTCTCTCTCTCTCTCTCTCTCTTTCTTGCGCTATCTCTGTTTTCTCTCTAATTCTCTTTTTCACCTAAATCACTTTGTCACTTCTTTTTCTTTCTTATCCACAGCACTCCCTTCGCCCTCTCTCTCTTCACCCTAAATCTCTCCGCAACCATTCTTCCTTTATTTTCCCGTTTCCTCATCACTCACTCCTTTTTCTAATTTTTTATTCTATCTTTCTCATCCTCTTTTTTTTCTTGTTTTATCTTTTTTATTTCTCCCTACTTCTCCCTCTTCTTCTGTCTTTCTATCATTCTCCATCTCTATCTCTCTCTATTTCTTTCTTTTTCCAATTCCTCTGTCATTCATTCTTTATTTATAACTGTATTACCAACCGTTTGTCTTTCTCTCCTCTGATTTTTCTATTTCATACTCTCTCTGTCCTTACATTCTTTCGCCTTTTCCTTTTAACAACAAGAAATAAAGTTATAACTAATTTTTATCTGAATACAGTTCTCACCGTTGAATAACTTTTAATTTTAGATACGTAAGGGGCTGTGAAGGCAATTTGACTTCACTGATAAATACATTAAAAGTAACGATGATACAATGGAAAGATAACTTGAGCAGTGGAATATTGGATAAATAAATATATATTGTAATAATATTGACTAATTATTGTCAGTACAATATTACTATTTTCAGAGATATGTAACCAACTTAGTTACAAAACAAAATATAGTATATTAATGTTAATTTTATTTGTCTAATATAATAGATAACTTTTGGTGATATTAACAATTGTTTGCTCTACTTCCTTCTAATATTTTTCATAGTTCTTTAAGACGAAGCCGAAATGAAATCACGTTTTATGAATTTCGGGACACCCTTTACATGATATTATATTTGTGTCTCACTCTGTAGATAGAGGAGGAATATATCTACAAAATTCTTTTTGTTTCATATCTCTATCTAAATTATAACCAGAAATATTAGACCATTCTGATGTTTGTTAACATTCCTTATATACTGTATAAGAAAGCATTTTACTGCTGTATTTAACTCTAATCTTCCCTTGGCTGTAGCCTGCACGTACAAGGAACTGTACAACTTAAAACTAACTTTAATTCCTATGCAATTACGTTAGACGCTGCGGAAAGTGTTTAACTCTGTCCGTGAAGAAAGTGTTAACTGCGCCCGTCTAAAAAGTTTTTATCCGAAACGTTGCTTCTCTAAATCACTCTCGCGTACACCAAAACTGCACGTGTCCGATTTTAAATATGGGAAATAATATTGCGTGAAGATTTTAATCTCGTGTTTTGAATGATGAGCTATTAAAATAAAATATGTAAACTTGATTTATCTTGTTTTAAACGTAGTATAGAGAAGGTTAGGTTAGGTTAGGTTAGGTTAGGTTAATCTCGTGTTTTGAATGATGAGCTATTAAAATAAAATATGTAAACTTGATTTATCTTGTTTTAAACGTAGTATAGAGAAGGTTAGGTTAGGTTAGGTTAGGTCAGGTTAGGTTAGAGTAGGTTAGGTTAGGTTAGGTTAGGTTAGGTTAGGTTAGGTTAGGTTAGGTTAATCTCGTGTTTTGAATGATGAGCTATTCAAATAAAATATGTAAACTTGATTTATCTTGTTTTAAACGTAGTATAGAGAAGGTTAGGTTAGGTTAGGTTAGAGTAGGTTAGGTTAGGTTAGGTAAGGTTAGGTTAGGTTAGGTTAGGTTAGGTTAGGTTAGGTTGATGGGCTAAAAATCACGGTCTATTTTTCGTATGTGTAATGCACAAACGCGTTGACAGATTTTAACTAAATTTGACAGATGGGCTTACTTTCAAAATATATTATGAATATTTTAATTCAAAATTTAGGAGAGCTGCTTTCTTTGTGAGCAAAACCTTTAAAATAGAGTCTCCTATAAGTAAGAACTCACGGTCCAAAGGTTTACTCTTAACACAGGACTAGAGACTATAATTTCTAAACTTCAAAATATTCTGAGGAAATGGCTTCACTTTTTATAAAAACCAGCGCAACGGTGCTACTCATTAGGTGAGCCCACTATGAACTTGTGGATGTGTGCGCCTGACGAACGATAAAGCCATACTGGACCTCACCTTGCTGCCACGTCTGACTTATATAAAGAGAATAAAAATGGTCATAGATGGTGGTTCATCCTTCAGTAAGTCATGTCTAGGGTGGCTAAAAACAGAAATACGAACCTCTATATGGCTCTGCGACGGTAGCGGGATCCCACCGAAGGACTCTAGATGGAACGACACCCTTTTACATGTAGTCTTGGATTAAATTCCTCTCTTTAACCTTTCCCATCAGGTCGCTCTTGACCACCTCACCCCACCCTGGCGGTATTAGAGTATTCTATGGCCAGGGGTTTTTAGTTTATATATTTTTTCTCGTTTATAAGGGGGGTGGAACGAGAGTTCCCAGGGGGAAATTAATAATTCTACTCATTACTTATTACACCCAACAAAAATAATGTACATTACAGTTTGTACGATATTATCTTAAATTCAAAACAATATATTCCAAAACTTCAGTTGGATTCCAGGAAAACTTTACATAAAACTATTAATATTTCCACGAATTATCCATCAAAATATACCCGCGCATTTTGAATATTCAGTTACCATGCAACACCGGTGTTTAAAACTTTGCCAATGTTTAAAGAAACCACAAAATGCATGCATAACGCTGCGATTCTCGAGTGTTAAGAGGTAGCTCTCAGAAAACCACCCCCACACCCCTCCTCACCTGACAAAGCCTCAAGCTACGCTTTACATCAAGAGCCTTCTCCACCCTTCCTCAAACCCACCCCTTCTTTTCTTTTCACTATAAAGGTTCTTGGCTGTGCGTTTCACCGTCCCTCCCCCCTCCACTCTACCATACCTTCTCTTGTTACATTCTAAAGTCTGTATTTATCTAAAAATACTCAACAGTAATTATCCCAACACTCTCTACGCTGGGAGAAATCTATAGTTGTATTGTTGCTAACACTGGAATGAAAATGTCTCTAGCAGAGTTCATGTCAAATGAAACTGCAAATGAACGACGATTTTCAACGGAGGGTGGGATATTTTTAATGATAGTTTTGGCAACACTGACAATGTATAATGTGTCAAAAGGAGTTTGCTCATTTTGAAAATGAAAAAGTGAAACAAATTCAAAAAATTGTTTACATTTTTTAATTTAATTTTACTTACCTACTATTAGAAGTATAAAGTTAGGTTAGGTTAAATTAGGATAACAATTTCGAACGCCTTTTTAGACTGATCTTTATGCATCATGATCTCAGATAACCTAAAAAGTTAGTTTCGACTTACTGTTTCGTAGACGTCGTTGAACTATCGTCTGTACGTAAGCAGGCCTCAGAAATTAAGACAGAAACGTGATTTTTGTTATTAGGATTATAATGAGCAAATCTACTGAAATTTAGAAAAATCTAATTGTAAATTTTAAAATGTGCGGCCATTTTATACAATTATTTATTCTTATCTCGTGTGTTTTTCAACGTATAAGACTTCGGCCACGCTTGGCGACAGGTCGCTACATGTTTACTCTCCCACCCTTTTTTGCTTCACCAATTCCTGTTTTCTCTCTACGTACTAAACAGTAGTGCTGTTAGCTGTGCTGTTGTGCAATATGCCGTTTAACACAGATATGTTTATTAACGAGATAAGTGTGCGTAGACCTCTTTGGGATGTTTCCCTAAAGGGCTACAGCAACAGGGATGTCAAATTAAAACTGTGTCTTGAAGTTGCTGTGATGGTTATTGAGAACTGGGAGCAATTGCCAAATGAGGACAAAAATCGCCTTGTATCCTTTTTCACTATGCCGTCTTTGATATATGATACGAGTTTGTCAAACGATGCTACGCTCATTCTACAAACTTTTCTCCGTCATCTCTCTCAGCAATGTCATTAGGCCCTATGGTGTGAAACTGACCTTGTTTCAAACGAAGCAGATTTAACGGATGAACTCCTAATCTTCGTTTTCTCTTCTTTTTTAAGTAACATTGCACTGCAATGACTAGCAATAAGTCCTCCTTACTTAGAGTTATGTTGACGACTGCGACAAATTGTCGCCTAGCGTGGCACACTCGTGCGACCTAGTCGCGAATAAAAACGACGCCGCGACCAGGTCGCCTATCGTGGCCGTAGACTAATACTCTAAACGAGATAAAACTGTCCACATTTAAATTCTGCATGTAATGATACCAACCCCAGCTCTCTAAGAAGACAAATAGCAAAGTTATGATCAAATATATATATACTGAACCTACCTTCTAAAATATGTAATATTTGTATACTTATAAGATCCGAAAGGGCCGCGTCACTGATACGAGCGAAGCGAGTGTATACTTTTTAAATATACACATCTACGAGTAATATACACATCTATTCCCTGATTGATACAATTACGAGACTCAGATGACTTGTTTTAATGAGTTCTTAATAAACTAAATACTAAACTAACAGGTTTAATACTTAAATAGTAAAAGTAACAACACACGAGACTACGGGCAGTCTAAGGGCTGAAGTTCACTTCGACTCCCCTCACGAAATATATAATTCGCGGCCCTTTACGAGAATACCGAAAACGCCATTACCGAAGTTAGTGCGACGATGAATTTGTAAAAATCTCCCTTAATCAAACAGATTTAATTGGGAGGACTTCACTCAAGTCCTGTTAACCTGGCAGACACTGCACTCCACACACGTACCTTCTGACACGTCGTAGTTTTCCGTGTGCTTTCTTGATCCCGTGCTGTCCTAAACCCGGTTGTGATCGCAACCAGGATTGCTCTGGCAACTGACAGCGTAACCAAAGATTGAACCGCGGTGATTCTAAGTTGCTAGTGCGGTTAACGTTTCACGATCGCTTCACAAAGTAACTTCCCAGCTCAGATTTTACATCGTCCCCTTTATATCAACAACATTGTAGTACCTACAATTTCAAGTTACAAACGGTCATTTTTACTACGCTCAAATGAAAGACCATTTCTTTACAGAAGGCGAAAAACCTCTTGGTCATCATCACCTTAAAAAAAAGAACAAAATAGAGGGACTCAATACGGGTGGTACCGAACTGGTCCGATGGTCAAAATATTCCAATTATATTTTTGTTGCTTAGGGAAGGGTCACGGTCGAACTGGTCCGATGGTTAGAAAGCGGACCGATGGTATAATATATGAGCGGACGATAAGGCTTCTTCAATTTAGCGAGCACATCGAGTTCAAGAAGAGTTTTATTTATATTTGTTTTACCTAACCTAACCTGTCGTCGGACCAGTTCGACCTCACCCCTACGCGAACCCTCGGACCAGTTCGACCTCACCCCTACGCGAACCCTCGGACCAGTTCGACCTCTCCAATTGGAGGATTAAGGAATTCCTTTGACCATCGGACCAATTCGACAACACCCACTCAATACTCTAATTGATTCTGAGTTGGAAGAGAACAAGAGTTTGTCAGGTTGATCTGATAGGAAAGATAAAAGAGAGGGGATCTAACCCGAGACTAGACGAAAAAGTTGAAGATTCAGTTAGCCTACCATCGGGATTGCCATGAATCATTGTAAGCTCGTGAGGATTATTGGTTAAGAAGTTTTCAATTAGGTACTTACAAGACTTGTTTAAAACAAATTCCATTTAATCTCCTCTACCCTTCCTTGCTTCAAAAAACTTCTGTATAATTTTATAGTTGTAAGTTCTCGTACATAACTCTCGTCAATTTTCTGTTCCTAAAATCGTCTTTTAACGGTAGTATTTTTAAAATTCTCAGACTAATCTCAATTTATTTCATTGAACCGTTGGCAATCTCTGGAGTTTAGCTTTCTTAAACGTAATTACAAAAACAGTCAAGATGTTGGCTATCGTTCCACACATCTGCTGTCTTTGTGTCTAGCCAAATATAAGGTTGGGTGCACTTCACAAGATCTGCAACATGTGTTATAACAAAATACTTAGTGCTAATTAGAAAATTTAATTAGGAGGAACCTGGATGATATGGAGTTAATATGCTAACATGATACGAAATGAATTACTTATCGTTTTTTTGTTTGTAACTGATCGTTTTCTGACTTTGACCTTGATCGGTTAATGTGAGATAATGTAGGCTTTATTATAAGGTTTTAAAAACTAATTTTAATGAAATACAACCCTTAAATAATATTTTTAAAAAAACGATCTAGACTGGGAATTGAACCCAGGACCTTTAGCTAGGTTAGGTTACGTTAGGTTAGGTAACCCCCCCCCCTAGGTTAGATTAGGTTAGGTTAGGTTAGGTAACCCCCCCCCTAGGTTAGGTTAGGTTAGGTTAGGTTAGGTAACCCCCCTAGGTTAGGTTAGGTTAGGTTAGGTTAGGTTAGATTAACAACTGAGCTATCCTTAGTCGCTTCCCAGCATAGGGTTAGTTTAGGTTAGGTTAGGTTAGGTTAGGTTAGGTTAGGTTAGGTAACCCCCCCTAGGTTAGGTTAGGTTAGATTAACAACTGAGCTATCCTTAGTGGCTTCCCAGCATAGGGTTAGGTTAGGTTAGGTTAGGTTAGGTTAGGTTAGGTTAGGTAACCCCCCCCTAGGTTAGGTTAGGTTAGGTTAGGTTAGGTAACCCCCCCCCTAGGTTAGGTTAGGTTAGGTTAGGTAACCCCCCCCCCCCTAGGTTAGGTTAGGTTAGGTTAGGTTAGGTTAGGTTAGGTTAGGTTAGGTAAACCCCCTAGGTTAGGTTAGGTTAGGTTAGGTTAGATTAACAACTGAGCTATCCTTAGTCGCTTCCCAGCATAGGGTTAGGTTAGGTTAGGTTAGGTTAGGTTAGGTTAGGTTAGGTTAGGTTAGGTTAGATTAACAACTGAGCTATCCTTAGTCGCTTCCCAGCATAGGGCTTGCTTTTTTATTAATTTTTTTAAGTTATCAAACTAATTACCTCGTTACAAACGACATTGAAATTAATATTTTACTCAACATGCAGTCCTTAGGTATGTATTTATTGATTTATCAATACGTAAAAGAAGGGTATATAAGCGTTAAAATAAAAACTTACAACAGACTTGTAAGATGACTTCTTTAAGGCATAAAAGGACAAGTGGTCCTTCTTTAAATGTGTAAACTTGTAGCTTTCATTTCTACAAATTATATGTTCCAGATATTTTCTATTAGTGAATAAAACTGTCTTAACTCCTTAAACAAGAAAAATAAACGAGAAAAAATATTGGACAATCCTTCTCAATCGCTCACCCTCAAAAGCAAATTTTCCCTTTTTGTAACGAATAAAAACTACGAAAATGTCAATTCGATAATTAACAATATGTGAAAACGACTCTTTGAAAAATATTTAAAAGTGTCATAATGACATACATAATATAAATCGTATTTGTTATAATTTGGTCCACAGCTTCTACAATACACAAGTTAACCTCAAAACACTAACATCAAATAATACCTTGATTACCACAATCTTGACAAATATTATAGTTGACGGAAATAAACAGGAAATACAATCTCCCGGAGTTCAAGTATTCTGTCATAATTCGTCATTGTCATATGTCAGGTCTCTGCTTGACATAGTTTGTCTTGAAAGTAAAGAGCAATACAAGGGGGGTTGTCTAGTCATAAGAGTCTGTGTAGTTTTCCCTTGTTAAACAAACATTGACAAACGCGACATCCGGATGATCATCTAACATGTTAGGAGTTTCGTAATGGGATTATATGAATGATCTGCCTTACCTTACATCATTAAACATCATTCTTTCTTATTTTTCATAATGGCGAAAACTTAAATATATTATAAATAAATATGTATGTAACGAAATAAAATCAAACCACCTAACCCCTAAACACTGTTCTCAAAACAATCATTTTAACGTGTCCACTATTCGTTGACAGGGCCCTTAAAGGGCAACACTATTAGCGTCAATGTAGAAAAGAACAAGAATTTTTCAAGATAATCTTGTTAGGAAAGCTGAAAGAGAGGGGTCTAACTCAAGATAATATGAAAAGGGGTTGGTTGGCATTCTGGTGTCGTATCTACAGTATAAATGCTTACAAATCCGTCTTTTAATAATTTTAACATATTTATGGCAGACTAGATTTAAGCTAGTCTATACTATGTCGAAGTCTAGGCCTACTAATAAATGAAAAGAAAAGAAAAAAAATAAATCCTTTTTGTCTTCCGTCCCAAACATCCAATTTCTTTCATACTACTTTCTCACAAATACGTAGTATAGAGAGAGTTATAGGATATGATGGTGATGAGAGAGAGAGAGAGAGAGAGAGAGAGAGAGAGAGAGAGAGAGAGAGAGAGAGAGAGAGAGAGAGAGAGAGAGAGAGAGAGAGAGAGAGAGAGAGAGAGAGAGAGAGAGAGAGAGAGAGAGAGAGAGAGAGAGAGAGAGAGAGAGAGAGAGAGAGAGAGAGAGAGAGAGAGAGAGAGAGAGAGAGGGAGAGAGAGAGAGAGAGAGAGGTTTTGGAGAGAGGGGTCCTGGTTACATTTGAGAGAGGGTCGAGGTTTTGGACTGTATAGTCCTCTCTACCACCTAACCCCATTACAACATAACAACATATATAAAAATATAAAATACAACTTGATAATAATAAAAATTAAAAAATTAAAATTTAAACTAGCTACAAAATGAAATTAGGAATTTAAAATAAAATAAAAATTAACAATCTTATAAGAGAGAGAGGGGGGGAGAGAGAGATTTGGGACCTAGGAGTATTTAGTCCACTATTATACCGAACGCCAATAAAATAACTAAATTAAAACAAAATAATAGCAAATAAAGTTCAATACGCAGTACATAATATAATAGCATATTGTGAAAATAATATAAACAAAACAATACATATCTAAAAAATAACACATAAATAAATATTATATAAATAGCTATAAATTCAAAATAATATTAACATGTATTAAAGTAATTTATTTTGTTTTTGTTTTTATTTATTATTCGATTTTGTTTTTGTTAAATATCAGTACCTATCAGATCTTTTATCCCTCTTTCTTTTATTTTTATGAGACTCACTTTATTTTTGTTCTATTGTTTACTTTTTTTGTCGTGTAGTATGTTTTCTTGCTGCCATTCTTTTCTTTTCTGTTGTTATATGATTATGATATTCGTGTGATGAGTTATCATTTTTTGAAAATTTCGTAATTTTTGTAATTTGAGAAAATAAATAAATTTAAAAAAATATATAAGCAACCACTCCTACACATATGATATATTTCAAAATAAATCAAATATAAAGTAAATAAATACATTACAGTGAAACTCTAACCATTCGTAGACATTGAATACAAAATATACAACTCGTTGACATCTTTCCACACGGTCGAGTTAAGAAATACATCTTCAGCAACCGTGAAAACTGGACACGGTTGTTACAGACTTAATTGTTTTCAGAAGCGAATTCAATAAACGACGAGCTGACATAGTAAATGAATTGTTAAACGTTCTGTGTAGTGAAATGGAGAGCTTTGTTGAACCCCTCCTGATCACTTATATCGAAGGTGTACGGAAACCGTTTTGGTGTACATAAACCGTTTTGGTGTACGTTTGTTGTAAGCCGGCAATCCAGTTGAGTTTTAAAAGATTAAATGTTATACAATATGGAATAATATGCATATCCCGTTTTAAATTGAAGATAAAGCGTGTGCAATAATTATTTGCCCACTGTACATTGTTAGGTATCACCAAGACCACTGATATGGGTGTTGCGGTAAATAAAGTTTGGAAGTAACAAAATCCTTACTAAGAGCATTCTAGTGTTGAACGGTAAAACGTTTTACATTCTTTTTAAAAAAGAATGTTTAAAAAACAGTACATCCCAGCAAATATTCTATTGCATGTCTCAGTCATATGTCACTCAATGACATCAATAAATTAGTCCCAAGTACTTTATTTTTTCATAATAGTTTAAAAGTTCGTGTTTAAACTGTACTAAAAGTTTATTTAGCGATCTCGAAATCTTAAAATGATTGATTGGGTCTTTGCTTTATGGATGCTCAAATCATGTTTTCTTCTCCAAAGAGAAATATGTTAATTGTCATAGTTCAAATTATTTATCTATCAATGTCGATAATTTTAAAATGTAAATAAATGTTGACTTCATCAGTTATACATAAGTGCTAAATAACACAGGTACTAAAACCGATCCTTGCGGAACTCCACTACTCCGACCAGATTTGTTTTCTCCTTCACAAACACACTGGTTTCTTCCAGAATGATACGACTGAATCCATGTAATGCATACTGGCGTCGGACCCATGTTTCATATTTTACAAGTAAAACAATGATGAACATATTGAAAATCCTTAGAAAATGTAAATAAATGTTGACGTTATCAGCTATACATAAGTGCTAAATAACACAGGTACTAAAACTGATCCTTGCGGAGCTCCACTACAGACATCACTCCAATCAGATTTGTTTTCTCCTTTCAAGGCAAGTTGTGAGTTCAAAATATTTTTATAAAGCTGGAAGAATAGTTAAGGGTCTTAAATCAGAAGGACACGACGATTGGGGATATTTTTTTTGCAATGGAACAGATTAATTCTAACTTCCAGACAAGAGGGTAAACACTAGAAGCTATTCATAAATTGAACAGCTTTGTAATAGTAGCTTAATAAAACTAATAGCAATCTTAGCCTCACCTACTGCATAGTGATATAGAGCAACAGAAACGGACGGAAATGGTGAGAGAGAGAGAGAGAGAGAGAGAGAGAGAGAGAGAGAGAGAGAGAGAGAGAGAGAGAGAGAGAGAGAGAGAGGGAAGGAAGGCTTGTGCATAGTTTATCCTTTTAATTGGACTCATTAGCTACAAAACGCATCACTGAAAGCCAGCATACATTGTACCTTATTAAATTTATTCATGCATAGAAAGCATCAGCCAGGCAGACAACATCAGACTTGCTGGAATACATGCAGATTAAATTAAGGTGAGAATTCTAAATGCTTCAGCTTTCTTAATAAAAGTATATTCCAAGTAAAAGGAGAAGAAAATAAATAATGCAAAATATAGCAGGGATCTTGAAAAAGAAACGAGCCCAAGAGAAAAATATTGCTGGAAAATATGTAACAGGTCAGAAGAAAATGAAGGTCCGTTTACATTCTAATATACAATTTCAAATATTCTGCACACAGCTATATAATAGGCTACAGTATGTTTAAAAAAAATCAGACATTCAGGAGGTTATTCCTCACACTAAAACCAATGGAAATGTTTTTATAAACATACTTCCTAAAATGCTTAGTTTTCTATCTAGCCGAATTTCGTGCTTTAAACAAAAAATCATATCTCTTTAACGGTAAATTACATACAACTGAAACTTTGCATGATATTTATCCTTATTAAGACCCAATTTGAGAAGAAAAATTCAATCGATTTCCTTTACTCATTTCAAAATGGCGGCTGTTTAAACTTCGTAACGTCGAATATCTCGAAATCCGTTAATTTTACAAAATATTTTTCATTCTTGACGATAAACGAAATGTTTTTTTTTTTTAAATATTTCCCTAATTTAAAGGATGATTGAGTTATTGACAAAAAAACGTAAAACATTAACTCTTGGTACATGTCTACAACATCCAAGATAAGCCTAGAAAAAATATTTTGTTTGAATTCTGAAAGACATTACAATTTTTCAAATTTAAATATCTTATAAAGTGTTGTTTTCATAAAGCAATACTAAGATAAATTGTTCTACAATGTTTTATCCTGAATCCAACGACGTCTCTTTAGAAGACATAACGGAGTGGCGCCATCGGACATTATGACATGATTATCATTAAACATTATTGCATTGTTACTACAACAGCTGACTTTACGATTAAATAATAACAGCTGATTTGATGTTTATTAAATAAAGCCTTGTTATAACTGTGAATAAAAACCGATGCTAGTGTAAACATCAACTAATTAAATCTGTGATTTAAGTGTTCTTGAGTTACATTTGAAATAAGTTCATTAGGCATTTTTCACTACATCATGGTAATTCAGAAATAACTGATGTACCTATTGTATGGAATCGGACATTACAATAGCTTGGAAATTATGACTTTATCAGGAACACTTTCCAAAGTAAAAATTCCCTTGTCATGCAACATTTCATCAACAGTTCAGAAAGACAGAACACTTAAAACACAGGTTCAATTTATTGACTTTTTTATCAGCATTGGTAATTATTCACGGTTTATATTCAATGCTAAATTAAACCCATAAACCAACTTCTTATTATCTTAAAATCTTTCTGTGATGAAGAAGTCGTCCATTGATAAGATACTTTAATACTGTTAAACTCCTTGAATATTTTTAAAACACTATATTCTTATAAAACCAAATATTGTAGTTTTATTTTAATCTCTACGACGAAAAACCTGTCTTAATTTTAATTGTGAATTTGCTGTTCATATCTAATTTCTTTATTTCCCCTCAGAGTCTCACTTAGAGTGCAGTACGGGTGTGACATCTCTAGGGACGTTCATCTAGCCTATGTTTAGATCCCTCTCTATCATCTCCCCTATTTGTTGTAAATAGAAACTTATTTTCTTAATTTAAATTTTTGTCTTGCAATAAAGACTGAGAGATTTTTAACCTCTAGAAAACCAAAACAAAAATAAAATAAGTGTCTTCACTTCTTCAAGGACTATATTTATTTTTAAGTTACTTACATAACGCGTTAGGATCACTTGAAGTCAAATTAAATCATTATTACTGAGATTAGATTACCCAAAATAGGGTTAACTACTGAAAACTTGCCCTTCCATCTCTTTTGACGTCTAAATTTTCCTATTCCCTTCAAACCAACAACCACTCCAGGTAACCAGCTCTCTTAATGAGTTTATCATAATAAACTAAAAAAGGAGGAGTTACATTTAATTATTGAAAGTAAATACGTTTAACACAAATGAAAATATGGCTGGTTGAAGATATAAATTTTTTTCTAACTCACCCATTTCAATATTTCCACGGGTGCGGCATTATTTGGCCTTACCGAGAACTCGGGAACGCCACTAACCAATAAATAGACCGACCTAATAAGTTGAAAAACTCACCAAAGTTTATAACTAAAACAACTGAGAAGATTCGGTCGAGTTGTTTGCACGCCCTAATCTTACCGAAACGCCTATCCTAGATCATAGGTTTGTCTATGTAAGCAGCTGATCCACTGCCTTCTGAATATCTGAATTGGCAATTCGTTTGATAAATCTCAACCTGCGACCAACGATTCATCTACACGCAACCGGAATGCCCACTACTATAAGTCGGCGTGACTATTGTTATGTACAATTTAAATATATAGTACTTAATATTTTGAGTTATTTATAAATCAACAGGACTTTCTCAGAAGTCACAAAATCAAAGCCAACGAGACAGATTTTATCAAGACCAACTAAATTGACTCGGATTTGAATAAAAATCAGACAATTAACATATTCGTCCTGAAAGTTTGATTAACTCAAATAGACTATACGAAAACATCGCACTAACTTTCTCACACATCTCCAAAATGAAATAAAAACAATTCATCACCAAAATTCAGATCTGGTGATGAAAAATAACAATGGAAGTGAAATAATGTTTATGTAATTTAATAGGGTATAAACTTGCTTCGATTGTTACGTAAACCTGTCCTCAACGTAAATCGGTGTTTAGGTTAGGTTAGGTTAGGTTAGGATAGGTTAGGGTTAGGTTAGGTTAGGTTAGGTTAGGTTAGGTTAGGTTAGGTTAGGTTAGGTTAGGTTAGGTTAGGTTAGGTTAGGTTAGGTTAGGTTAGGTTAGGTTAGGTTAGGTTTGGTTAGGTTAGGTTAGGTTAGGTTAGGTTAGGTTTGGTTAGGTTAGGTTAGGTTAGGTTAGGTTAGGTTAGGTTAGGGTTAGATTTAATATCTACCTTTTAACAGTAATGTTTATTTACAATTTTTTACATGTATTTGGTTCATTAACCTTTACTTTCACTTTATTTGAGTTGATTTTGTAAATTTATGTAATTTATAAAAGCACAATCGCTGATTTTTGTTTTTTTACCGATATCTCACGATCGTCACTTTTGGCGATATCAATACGTTCAGTTGACATTCTTAAAAGCTACATTTGAAAAAAAAAAGTTTCGTCAAAATTGTTACAGCTGGTTTTGAGAAAATCGTATTTTTGTAAATCGTCTTATAGTAACTGTCCTCAAATTTTAAATTATAAAAAATGATAAAACATCCCGAGATATGCCCTAAATATACCCACATACCAAACTTGAAACCCGACGCATAGAGTACTCCACCGACAAATATAATTTCAAAACTCGATATTTTAGACTTCAAAAGTTTCGTCAAAATTGTTACAGCTGGTTTTGAGAAAGTCGTATTTTTGTAAATTGTCTTATAGTAACTACCCTCAAATTTTGAGTTATAAAAAATGATAAAACATCACGAGATATGCCCTAAATAGTATTCTCAAAAAACAGGACGTCGATGTTTTGACCCATAACTTTTCTCATTTTGGTTCTTAGATTTCTCCTACGACATGAAAGTTGTCCATAAATAATTGCAATCCCGATAGTATCTAACTGAATATACACTTTAATCGTAGTTTTTTCTCTCTTTCTCTTCTTTCATCAGGTCTCTCTTGACTAACCCTTTTCCTACCTAGATACTATTTTAATATTCGGGGACGAACGATCAAAGATTTTTTAATTTTATAATGTATTCTTGTTAAGGCGGTCCATTTCTCGATCACTATCTAAATCAAAACACAAATTACAATCACAAAATAGTAAACCATCTCCGAAATTCCTCAATCCATTCCCATTTAACCTTAACCCAAACAATACGTCTCCCTACGTCGTATTTAAAATAAAATGTTCCCTTTCAATTGATTTATTCACATTTTAGTTTGACTTAGAGCGCACCACCATCTGTCTCCTTCCCAAGTGATTTACAAGTGTTGTCAATTCCAGCTAGCTAGTAACTTACAACATGGCGGATTCAAATTTAAGAGCTTTCGTTAAGGGAGTTAGTTTTTCAACTTCTCTCTGTGAATTATAGCTTCGGCCCTAAGTACGCTGAGAGGCGCCGAAGAAACATTTGCATAATTTCACAAAGTTGTTTGTTTCACCAAGAAAGACATTCCTCATCGATAAGTGTGGGAGGCGGGGGGGGATCACTTAGATATTGATATTATTTGTTTATGTCGACGGTTTTTCTATCGAATCAATATCAGTGAATTTTCTGTCACGCTGTATTCAATTTTACTTTAGGTTATGGTTAGGTTAGGTTAGGTTAGGTTAGGTTAGGTTAGGTTAGGTTGTGGTTAGGTTAGGTTAGGTTATGTTAGGTTAGGTTAGGTTAGGTTAGGTTAGGTTAGGTTAGGTTAGGTTAGATTAGGTTATGATGGGTCAAAATGAAGGTGATTTTATTTTGCGTACAGGGGTGATTCAAAATTGCACGTCAAAATTTCGGGAGTTGATTTTAAAACTAAAAATAAGAAAACAAAGTTTATATAAAACATAGATCCGGAAACGCTTCGTTTTTCAACTGTCCGCCATTTTGTTTGTAATTAGATAAAATATGGAGAGAATATTTGGTAAACGCATTATTATCGTAACCTTTTACCTGTAAATCACAAAAGCAAGACTTTATTTGGACAGACATAATTCCAAAAACCCAAAAATTGGCAACGATTTTGACCTATTTGCATAAACAGTTATTTTTAAAAATCGAAATCTTATAAGCTGCAATTTAAATTATACAAACACGCTATAGATATTATAAGGGTCTTGGATTTACCTACGGGCCCAATTAAAGATAAATCAATGACAATACAAATCATCTTTTATTAGCTATTAAATTGTTGGTCTCACATCTCACAAACTTTCAGCTTTCAAACTTACACTGGACGCATTTTTCATTTTATGGTTGAATTAAGTTGTATTTGTCATACGACGAAATATAATGTATGGTTTCGGAGTGCAATTTAATTTCAAATCCAAATATTTAATTGTTTTCAAATTTGTAGGTTCCCCCTAGTTCAAGTTAGAGGTGTGGACATCATATCTGACATTTTAAATTACGCCTAGACCCAATCAGAATAACTCGCCGTTTATTCGATACCTTACAAAAAATATTTACAAAATAATTAAACTCTATGGGTTTTCCTCCATAACTACCCTAAGGTAATTTTTTGTTGTTTTCGCTTAATATTTCCTACATGTGGGACAATACAAAGAATAAAAATGAAAAGTTTAAAATATATAGAATTTATCGTCTTGTCTGTGTAGACGGGTTGCGACTTACAGACAAGGGCACACTTCCGAGTCGAAAACCAGTCTGCAGTAGCGGAGGAAAGGGGAGTAAAAACCAAGACTCGACGTCAGGTAGTAAGGTTCTTTCAACCGTTTTTTTCGATCTGTGAGGCATATTGCTCATTGCTTTTTTGCTTAAGTAACGTAAAATCGATTCTGTTTACCACTACCAATGACTACATAAATACTATAAGACACGACATAGGATAGGGAAATAGTCTACGCTTTACGGGTGCTGTTCGTCACAAGTTTGACACACAGCTATCAGAAAGCGCTAGCAGCAGGTGCTTGACTGTACGCATCCCACTTGTTTGAGACGGTACAACTGTTGACCTCTCTCTCACAAACCTTCTCACTTACTTCCGTCAGCATAGTCAGTGTTGTCAGTTCGTGCGCTGAGATAAGCGATTCTCGACCTTCCCTCGCATCTCTGGTCCCATATGTGGCATCAGTGCGTTTTCTCTTACCCGCCTGAAACATTGTTTGACCGTAGAGCCACCTAGCGCCAGTCACATCAACTTCAGATTCTCTAGCAGAGCGACCTAGCGGGTATTGGTCAACTCAAGAATAAGCGTAGAATATTTAACATGGCCATGTCGTGTCTTATAGTATTTATGTAGTCATTGCCACTACGAACTGTTGAACGAGGTGAGGGCTGCATATCGCCACAAAAGACGAGACTATCCGAGAGGTAACCGTCCTCCACAGCGCCGGGTCCTAACTGTCTCAGAACTAGAAGAAATGCACTGGACTCGATTTGATCACCCCCCCCCCCGTACAGCTCCGACCTATACCCGATTTTCATTGGTTTGGGCCTTTTAAAGAAGCTCTAGAAGGGCAACGATTTGAAGATAACCAGGACGTGGAGGCTCCTGAAGCCACCAACTACTTTCTACGATGCTGGAATAAAAACCTTCCTTCTCGATGAAACAAATTTATTTATAAAGCAGGAAACTGAGTAAAAAATAAATTATATTTGCCTTTTTTTAAAAAAAAAAAAAATTCTAATTAAAATCCTGATTTTAACTACAGACTTTCATCTCCACCTATTAAATAAACCGAATATTCCTTACAACATAGTCTAGTTTTATTTGACAACGAGTGTACAAGAACGTTCTGTCCAACTTTTTCTCACCGTTTATTTTATTTTCAACCGGAAATATTTCCGTCACGCGAACTACATCTTAGTTAAGTTCAAAACTAAAAGAATTGTTTCCAATGGGCGGAGCAGGAATCCTAAATCTAACCTCAATAATTAATGTGTTCTCTGGGTGGGGGAAACATCCATTTCCAAGTTACAAATGGTTTCAAAATGGCGCTATTAAATAAATGAAAAGGACGTGATAAACAAAGCAAAAGCAAGGGATAAGTGATTCTAGTGACAAATGGAGCGTCTAAGGGTTTATTAAATAACAAAGTTAAAAGAGAGAGGAAATATGATTTGGCGCTGACAATTTATTGGGTTAAAGACACGACACATGGTTTTAATCATAGAGTGAGATCATCATTTAGAGAGAGAGGTAAACAAGGTTAAATATATGACAGGTTGTTAAAATAAAAGATGGGTAAAGAACAATAACAATAATGTAGTTGTGTACATCAAAGTAACATCACAATTACAACTTTTATACAAGCTGTCTCAAAATAAAGCACTCAGATTAATAAAGATAATGTATTTTAATCGTATAGGGTGTTCTAACTTTGGGAAATGATTTACGATATGGAAATAAGGACTAAAGGTTGTTTCAAAACCTCCGTTATCTGGCCGTGTGCCATTGTTGTTTTTTTTTCGAAAATTATTGTAACAAAAAGTTATTCAGATTTCGATTCGAAATTTTATAAACACATTTTTTATGTTACTTTTACTGTAATATATTAAATATTAAATCCAAATTTGGAATACGTATTTTGTATGAGACCTTTTATGAATGTAGACTACTAAAAACCACCTTATTTCCAATTTTTTTTAAATGATGGCAGTTCAAAACGTCGAAAAAATATATAGGACAAAAAGTTTTCTACAAACTCAAAATTAGTTTGATCGAAAATATTTTTAATTGAGACTTTTTTAAATAATAAATACGCTAATTTTGAGTATTGTAGACAATTGAAAAGAAATTATGTTATCAAATTTTTGGCAATAAATCGGTTATACTAAAAGCTACATTAAAAACACAAAAATCAATTTTATTGTCACTAAAAAGGGAAACTCTTTAGTTTCTTTTAATTTTTGTTAATAAAAATACGGTAACTGTGTTTGAGATATTCTACGTTAAAAAATTTAAACTGCCGTTATTTTGAAAAATTAAAAAACCTGGTTTTTGATTCACACAAAAATATGTACATAAAATTTGGACTTGATAAATTTATTTTCAAAAATAAAATGTTTTTTGTACAAAACGCAAAATGATAGACAGACAACTAAGCTTGTATTAAACAAATGAATGCTCTGTGTTTATTTCAACCTCAGGTTTAATCCCATAAAATATCCGACAAATGTTCTGAAACACCCTGTATATATTTTTACACACGGAGCATAGAAAAAGTTATGTAATGAGTAGAAAAAGTGATGTTCAGGTTTGGGGTTACCAGAGTCCAAAATGTGGTATTTGGAATATTGTCTCTCTGTGTCTACCTTATGTGAAATATTCGAACCTTTAAACGTCCAAACTGATTTTAGACAAATTGTGTATTTTTATGTACGTATATACATTCATTGATAATGGGCAAATTATCTTGTTTTTCTTGTTGGAAAATATTAGCCAAATTTCGGGATGTTGATTTCATTCTTTTGAAAACTCAAAAATTAGAAGTAGATATTTCACAATTATAAAAACATAAAATTACGATTTTATCAAAACGGTTTAAACAATTTTTATGAAATTTCGTTCAACTTTTGCATTTATTACGCAATTGTAGTCATTTCTCCCAAAATCGCGAATAACTGAACATTGGCTAGGTGGCTGATAGAAAACTAACATGGTATTCATATTTGTATAACAATTATTTTAATTTGACAGCAGCTAAATTTACATCTTTACAACTGTTCTCATCTTCCATTGACAAATGTTGTATTCAATTTGGATTATAATTAAATTTAACAAAATACACCGTTTATATTGTTATTCTAGTTAAGAACAGAGAATCGTTAATTCAAAATTTGTCATGACTCTCAGTAGTTTTACAAAACTACAATGCTTGTATTCGCCAGTCAGTTAGACAAACTTTACAAAGAAATACAAATCCTTCTTCAACGTCGGAGTTGCATGGAGTTATGTGTAATTACGTTGGCAAAACTGACATTCTTGACAGCCAGACAGACACAGTCACACAGAGATCTACATTTTTTATTTATTTTTCCTCCGCCATTTTCATTCAGATATCGTCTACTAAGACAGACATTCAGGCTGCATAACACTGAGTAAATCTACTGTTAAATCGAATACAATATCTAGTCTGCCAGTTGTACAAATCGGGTGATATCGTAAATAAAAAAAAATAAAAAAAATAAATTAAGTGTTGAAAACACTGACCAAACTTTCTTTTACAAAACCAAATAGAAACTAATAAAAATTATTAGAGAGTTAAATAGTTAAAATAGTCTTTAAAAAATAATGAAATAGGGACTAAACATCCTTTTTTTATTCAGAAAAGCGTTCAATGAGTAAATATTACTGAGATTCAAATCGAGCTTTAATAACGACGATCGTAGTTAATTATTGTTTCCCTGCCGATTTTTCCTGAACTGCAATTCTACACACGAACTTTGGTTAATAATTTTCATTGGTGATAATAAAATTTATATTCGCAATCCTGTTATATCAGTCTTCATATTATTTCTGACACTTGTTTCGGAAATATTCGTCCGTCATCAGGTCTTCATAATACACAAATACGAATCTACACAACATGTGGTGAACTCTGTAAGGTATCTTCAAAACATTGTGTTTAATGTTTGTAATTGTGTTGTATTAATGTATTGTGTAGAACTGATGATGAACGAATATGAAGTCCGAAACACGTATCATAAATAATAGAATACTGAAATAACATGATTGCTGGTCGTTGACACCCTTAATTATAAACAAATTTGGATATTCTAGTATACAAATAATTAATCATTACATTAAAATTTACACTAAATCGGTAGTGTTAATTTTGAACAATTACGTTTTTATATAACAACCGTCGTTTCAACCGATGACAATTTATAAACCATTAATTTTACAAAGTTTCTATGGCTGTACTTTGAGCAAAATGTGACCAAAATCGTTAAAACCAATTTTGAGAAAATGGCACTTTAGTGTTTGCTTTAATGGTAACAACTACAAAATTTTGAGTAATAATAAAACGGTCTTAATATGATGTTATAGGACGTTATAAGCCCTAACCTATCCTAACCTAACCTAATACGTTTTTAACAATACCATAAACTTTCTATATTTAATCGACTCAAAAATGTCGTAACATTAAAGTCAGTTTAATTAATCTCTCTTCGTATAGGCTGAACTATACGACAGAGTTAATACTAGAGTGCACACAAAGTTTGCTCATTTCAGTTGCTGGAGGTTAAATTGCTTCCCTGGACTATTCTGAAGAACTCAACGATATCGATGGGACTCTGGCAACAACACCGATGACACTCTGGCAACAACATCGATGGCACTCTGGCATCGACACCGATGGCACTCTGGCATCGACACCGATGGCACTCTGGCATCGACACCGATGGCACTCTGGCATCGACACCGATGGCACTCTGGCAAAGACATCGATGGCACTCTGGTATCGACATCGATGACACTCTGGCAACATCGATGACACAAAGTTTGCTAATTTCAGTTGCTGGAGGTTAAATTGCTTCCCTGGACTATTCTGAAGAACTCAACGATATCGATGGGACTCTGGCAACAACATCGATGGCACTCTGACAACGACACCGATGGCACTCTGGCAACGACATCGATGACACTCTGGCAACAACACCGATGGCACTCTGGCAACAACATCGATGGCACTCTGGCAACAACATCGATGACACTCTGGCAACGACATCGATGACACTCTGGCAACAACACCGATGGCACTCTGGCAACAACATCGATGGCACTCTGGCAACAACATCGATGGCACTCTGGCAACGACACCAATGTCACTCTGGTAACAACACCGATGACACTCTGGCAACAACATCTATGGCCCTCTAGCATCGACACCGATGGCACTCTGGCAACAACACCGATGGCACTCTGGCAACAACACCGATGACACTCTGGCAACAACATCGATGATTTCTGGCAAAGTTCGATGGCACTCTGGCAACATTCAACTGTCTCGCCTTCTTTGCAACAGCCTCACTGCACCCTAATATTTAATTTCTAATAATACCCTCTTATTAAATTTGATAAAATCGGTTCACGTCTTTGCAGATGTCAGACACATGACATGCTCAGATCTGTAAAAATTTGGATTCTGGGGATCTCAAAATGGATATACCGGGAATAAAATTGATATTTTTGACGCAGTACATAACTTTCTTTGATTGGTCATGGACTGTTCTACAGACTTTATTTAAATTCCAGTGAAGTTTAAAGATTAATGATCCAAACCGGTGTGCAAAATATTATATTTAAAAAAAAATTACCACTGCCTTGTTACTTTTAGTATTTGTTCATTATTGTGTGAGTGAGAAAGTTAGTGCACTGTCTTTGCGCCATTTATTTACAAACTCTAAACCATGCAATCAAACCTGCATTCTCAACATATTACATTGTTTCAACGAATTTCAAGAAAACGTAGCAGGTATGTGTTACAATGATGAGGGAATAAAACAAGGGGAAAATATTGTATTTTTACGAGCCCTGTCGTAAAGGTCATGTAGAATAGGACAAGACAGTAAAGCCCAGAAGGGACAATAAAAAGTCCCTGCAAACAAACTGCGAATTTTGTCGCACGGGTGTAAACCACAGGCTTGATGAGGGACAAGGAGCTAATTTTATTGGGCACAGATTTTATAGGTGTACATCCTGCGGGATTTATAAAATGCAATATATGGCTAGGAGTGAGAGAAACAGAGCTACCTCGTTTCAGAAATACTGGCTCTATTAAGGACATGTTATTTTGAAATATATGGTTTTGTGCCCAGTTCAATTACAGTGTTTTATACTCTACGATATAAACGGTTAGACAGATTTTGATGAAATTTATTGGAACAAAAATATAAATTCAAGTACTCCATAAAATTCCACGGATTCTATCTCTAGGGGTAATACGACAACAATTTTGTCTCCTTTCTCTCTAGAAAATATGTCAACGTATTATAATATTTTATTTAAAATAGCATCTTATAATGATTTTATTTTTTCAGGACTTTTTACTTTCCCACATCTATGTAATATAGAGTAAGTTATGAGATGAGTAAAATAAAATCGCCATTAATCGATACTTTAAAAAATGTTTTATGTGAAAACAATACTTAAATATTTAAATTGAAAAATAATCGCAACAACCCTCTTCTCCTGGTTGAACAAGGGGATTTGTGTGAAACGAAGGTGAGAATCACACTTTTCTCTCTGACCCCTATTACAGTCCCACCCCTACTGGAAACTGATACCCCTCGTCCAGCACCCATCACACAGACTGTCTCCCACTACACGAGTTTCAAATTTCGCCGCCAGATTGCAATCCGTTGTGGTAAATTTGTTATTTTTCACAGAACCTCACTCAATTTACCAAATGCTATTTACAGTTTTGTAATTCAATCTTTTGTTGGACATTTTTAGGTTATTCGCTATCCCGTGTTAAGTTTAAATTTTAAAAAATCGTAACGACATGATACAGAGTGCGTCACTATTGTTGAGACTAATATATCTAAAAAAAAACAGCAACCTTTGAAGAAAATGTTGTTCATAGAAAATGTTTGGTTTCGAGAAGAGAACGAAATGGCATTATTTGTTCTGATTTCAAGGTCATGAAAGTCGATCAGATTTTTAATAGAAAATAACTTTTTTGTCCATTTTTTTACCGATAAAAAAATGAAGAAAAAAACCATTTATCTGTAACATTTTTTAATCCAATCTTAATTTTTCAAAATATTTAGAGATCTCCAAACAAAACATTTTTTTCTTTAAAAAACGATTAAAGAGAATGTATTATTTCACTTTGCTAAACCTTAGAACATCTCTTTCAGAATCTTATTTGAATATTTCACTTTGATAATTTATTTTTTGTTCTTGAAAGGCTTTTTAACACAAATCAAAAACTAATTATAGACTACTTATATTCACATAAACGTGATGATTTACCTACATTAAAAAAAAAAATTCTAAAAACACTGCACAAACTCTCACACTTTCCCAACCACAAAACCAAATAAAAACCAACAAAAAATGTAACTTCGTTAGTTGTCATTCAAAATGTGGAAATTCACCGTGTACACCGTCATTGAATATTATTTATATTTCTAAATAGGGTGTAAACTTGCTCCATTTTATATTAAAATCGTATTTATAAAAATCGAGATTAAAGAGGTTAAGTTTCCATTTTTTTTTTTAATATATTTATTTTTTGAATTATTCCAGAACCGTAATAATTTTTTCCTTACGATTTTCCACAAAGATTTGGGTTCATTAATCTCTATATTTCAATGACTTATGAACGAAATCAGTAAAATCGATTACGTCCTTTATAAGAACCCAATAGTCGATTTTTTTTAATCGATACTAACGAGCCGGTAATTTAAGAGACGTGGCAACTAATACGTTTTGTTTTGGGACGAAAACGTTGTAATAGATTTTGAAAAAAATGGTTTTTATATTTTGCTTTTTTTGACAACTACCCCCCAAAAGTTAAGTTATCAAAAAACATTCGTCGCCTAAAATGTCATTTCGGTAGTTGTTAGTAAAAAACAAAAATAAAATCGTGTTTAAAAAAATATATATATTTAGGCCTACATAGGACCTAAACTTGATTCCCTTGTATCGTAAACACAATCTAAACGTTAAACGTTTGATTAAAATCGCGCTTTTAAAACATCGGTACAAGTTTTTTTTGTGCAAATTATTCCTGGATCGTAATGTGTGATTTTAGCTTTGCGTCATTAATATTCAAATTTCTCTCAAATTTAATCAAAACTGTATTTTGTATTTCTTCCACTTATGGCAACTACTTACGAATTTCTACGTGTAAAAAACGGGAGGGGGGGAACATTCAAAATACGTCGATATACAATTTGGAGCTGATGAGCATTGGACAAACGTCAAATATCTTACTTTTCTGAAGTCACGTTACCTGACGGATATATCTGCAAAAAAATCGAAATTTTCGACCAACACTAAACTATCTCTGAGAATGTGAAAACTCAAGCCTTAAGGACAAAGAAAGAAGGAAGAAAACGTTACTGGAAACAGATGAAATAAATATCTGAATGAACTGAGAGTTTTGGAGGAAACAGAGTCTGTTGGACAGTACTTAACGTACAAGACAGGACTTAAAGCAGTAAGTCTTTGATATTAGTTTATTAAGTCGAAGATAGTAATAAACTACAATTCCTTAACCAATATCATATACAGTAATGTCTAACAGCTGATTAAATTGATACTCCATTTCTATACATTGCTACTAGGAATAATGCTGCTATTGTATTTGTTTACCTTTGATCTCTAATATCTCAGCCCAAGGATATGGTTACCAAGTCAGGCTTCGTCAAGAACTATCTTTTGATCTGTTAGTGTAACACAGTGTATTTAATCGAAATCGGTTGCGAATTAACATTACAACCCGTAACGTTTCATTTAATAACAAATAAAAACAAAATGTGTTACCTTATTCTACAGTTTACAATCCTGTCGTTTTACTTTACAACTCGCTTAGCTTCGTCCTTTAAGGAATTATCAAACGTTTCTACAATTTGTTGAGTAAAATTTTCTATTTAAAGTATAACTATTTTTTTTTTGTAGTTGACTCTATTTTCTCTACAAATTTTCTCTAAAATTTGTATTTGTTTATTAACCATTTAACAATGTTTATGTATGTCAAACGTAAAAAAAACGGGGTTTTTACCCCAATTTTTTGTGTTCTACCACCAAGAGATATGTAATAATTTGAAAAGATAAAATTACTTTTTTTAATGTAGTTCAGACCGAAACCGGTAAAATCGTTCCAGTTTTGATGTACAAGCCAAAAAGTGAAAATCAACTTTAACAATCGTCTGTAAAAAAATTAATTCTATTTTGAGGAACGCCAATTTTTAACAAGAATGAAGCGAATAGTTGCTGTATTAAAATATAAACGATTAAAAGCCCCTCATGTCTAAGATAGTACAGTACCTTGTTAGAGTTTCCCTTATAGCATAGAAGAAGTAAACTTATAGAGGAGTAGGAGTGTAGCAGATCCGTTTATACATTTCCTCACGTGGTCTTGCATTAATTCGCACTCTTTGATCTTTCATATCAGGTCTTTTTTGACCAACTCTTGTTCAATTTCGTCTCTTGCACTATTAAAATATTCCAGAGCGATGAGTCTTTACTTTACCTTCTTTTTTATATAAAGCTATAATGACGGAGAGGTTTTTACCTTTAAACAACAAATCTGTTTTGTCTTTCCTAAACTGTCTCTCTTGACCAACTCTTGTTCTCTTTCGACCCTTAAGCTATTAAAATATTCGAGTGCAACTATTATTTATTTTATATTCTTATTATTTTTATGTAAAGCGGGAAGCTGTTCATCTTTAATCAACAACAACAAAGTTTCTTATCCTGTCCCGACTCTGCCACATTTAAGGTAACGAGAGGGTTCAACCGATGATAATCCATAGGTTTTAAAACCACATGAAGAGGCTCCACTTAAACGCGGCAGTGATCAGCCAATACACCTAAAGATTATATTCCTAAATAATGTACACATTGTGAAATCTTGATCTACAGTTCTTTCTCCTATTCAAACTCCCTAAATCCGAACATACATCCGGATTTGTAAAAAAAAAAAAAACCTCCGACAGAAAGTGATGGTTCCAATCTTTCCTTGAAAATAGAGCAATCTATCCTGGTCTCCCATCCCCCACACCTCCTGAGAATCACCCCTAAGAAATAATGCATTCTTGATCGGAGCATTGATGTATCTTTGCGTGGAAACACATGCAACGGGTTTCTAAATAATCTACTTGTTGTGTATAGTTTATATAGTATATTGTATTTTTAAAATATATTTATTAACCCTTAGTGGTTTGATAAAACTATAAAAAGATAAAGTGAAGAAAATATTTCAAATGAGAAATTATTATTTGTATTCCGCCTAAATGCAAGTTGATATTGTATAACTGTGAAACTGAATATCGTCTAGAAACAAGATGATTGGGGCTATCATGTTATTCACCCAGCCTCTTCATACAATGTAATACAATGATCCTCTAAATGTAATGCACAAAAATTGGTTTCTTGTGCCATCGTCTTTGTTGCCACTGTTATAATTGTTTGTAATGGGTGGTTTAATGTTTTCTAGATTTTATTACATTTGATATTTGAAATGTTAGCTCTAACATTCACGCACACACCGGTACTCAAATCTCTAGTTAAAAAATAAAATAGATATTTCGAGATTAAACGAGATGTACAGTATACAACCAAATAAAACAAAAACTAATAGTTAAAGTGAAATATATACGACTTAGACTTGGAATTGAACCCAAGACCTTTGGGTTTACGCATCAATGACACTAGAATGACACTGATACCTACTGAGCTATCCTTAGTCGCTTCCCAGCATAGGTCGAAACATTCTCACTTTACTTTGCTTTTGCTGCAATTTTTAAGTTATCAAATTAATTACCTCGTTACAAACGACATTTAAATTATTATTTACTCAACGTGCAGCCCTTACGTATTTATTGATTTTAATCTATTTAACCGTTAAACTAAAAATAATAAAAACTATAAAATATGCTATAAAGTTTAAAAAATACGAAAATGTTTAACAATTATTAAACTTACACAATAACGTAAGGCGTCCATGAAATCTAATCGAACTGATCTTACCTGAAAACATAAATAAACATAAGTTAATACAGAAAATGTATACAATTTTAAAATGAGTAGAAAACTTGTAATAATAATGTAAATATAATACAAAAGTTACGGTACAGTATATAATCAAAATTAAATATTTAAAAAATAATAACGTATCTCCCTCAGGGGCTCACGAGTAGGGGCGTAACAATCCTGAGGAAGCCTAGCTAAATCTACACCTTTTTCAAGTAATCTTGGCTTAGGTCCCTCTCTTTTGTATTTCCTAACTCTAAAAGATCTTCATTATATGTTTTTTTTCTTCTTTTTTTTTTGTATATAAGGAGATGATCAAAAGGTTTCTGTTTTTAAACGTCAAGAAGAAGACATCAAGGTCGCTTCTCTTGGCGGATTAATCTTTAGAGTAAAGAATTAATTGAAAAAATTATGCAAATAAATTTTACGTTTTTTAGGTGAAAGGTTCTTCTGAATAATAAAAGTCCAACGAAAAATAAATTAGAGACAATCTCCCTGAAAATGACGGCATTAAAGGAAAAACTTTGATATTTTTGTAATCTAACGCAGCCCATCCAACGTGTAAAGTAACAGACAAAAATTTACAAAACAAGGATGTAACCTTTTAAAATACCTTGAACTAAATACCACTAACAAGGATAAACACAAAGTTAAAGCTATACAAGCAGCTTGCTACTTATTTGGTTGCGATTTTGTAATCACAGTGGCAGTACATATTACTGCACCCATCGATGTATGTAAAATCTGAAATGTATTATCTGTAATACGTTGCTTTACCCTCACCACTGTCAGGTCTCGTTGGCTGGTGACCCATTTGTTGGACGAGTCTCCGTATATTAATCTACCCATATGGAGTTCAATTTAGTGGGTACGATTTTGACAATTCCGAAGGACCCAGATGATCTACATCTTTCACGTATTCTTGGGTTAGATCCCTCTCTATTACCTTTCCTATTAGGTAACTTGATCAATTCACATTCATTTACGTCCCTGACATTATTAGAATATTCGAAAGCAAGGGATCGTTATTTTAGGTTCATTTCTTCCATTTTTATAGGCGATGGTAACCTAACCTAACCTAACTTAACCTAACCTTTTCGGATCGCGCTGTCTATTAATAATTAAAATACAAGCGTCTATGACTTGGAAACGTTTAGCAATTGTTTTTGGTTAGGTTAGGTAAAGTTAGGTTAGGTTTATTAGGAAAATAAAATTTAAAAAATCATTCCTTAATTTAAAAACGCTATATACACATTTAGTCGTGACTTTATAAACTATAGAAACAAAGGACTTGTCAAAGTGTCGATTTTAACAAAATCTAGTTTCGCAGTCACAAAATTCAAGCAAATCAACTTTTTGGTGTGCATTTTTACAACGAATAAAACCTCTCCGATATATATTTTTTTTTAAATGAACAAAAAATATTTTTATTTTCCTACTTCTGATGCATCGATAAAATACACACAATTTTAAAACTCATTTAAATTCGTAATAAAAACGTCGAATATAAGCATTAAATTTGACAAAGAAATTAGAAAACGAAAAAGATATAAAAAGAAAACGAAATTAAAGTGTTGATTACTTCCAGGAACGGGAATAATTAAAGAACGGGACCTTAACGGAGCGAAGGACCAAATTTACGAGCCATTTTATAGATCGTAAAAGTGGTTCCCAGCAGAAGGCAGAGCACAAACTCAGCTAACACTTTAACACTTAATTTCAATTACTGAAGCCAAACTATTCACAATGTCGGAACGATCGTTTCCTACTTTTAGACGTAACGAATTGGTTTTGATGGAAAACTAGAACGTGTGTATCGTGAGTTGGGCTTTTATAAAAAACAATAACCAAATAAATTAATTATAATAAGTAAATTTCCTAGCTTCGTTTATCTGACGCTAGTCGACGTGTTTCGGTATGCTTCATTTAGGTTAGTTTGTATTGTACCTCTGAAGATGTTAGCAGTGATATTGAAATGTACATAAGGTAGAATAAACATAACTATAGGCCCTACAGTCTTTGTGTTGTTAGTGTTTTATTGTGGTTTTGGGGGAATTTGTTTTCATTTTATATACATCACTGTGCTCTAGCGATTCATATGATTTTAAAGGCAGGAAGTCCAATAATCAAAAAATCGAAAGAGATCTCTTACAGATATTTTAGCTGTTATGTGGAAAAATCTTTTCTGATACAATATTAATGATTTCAAGTTAGTATTACCTCCACCCAAACAAAAATTACCACACTGTATCGAACTAAAATAAACTGAAATCAAAGCAGGCTTTGGACAAAAATCACTTAGCGCGTACAATTTTCTAATCATTAAAAACAATAGTGAAACAAAAATTTAATGTACTCCTTGTAATCAAAATTTGTATCAATAATAATACGTAAATATACTGACATAATCTCCTTTATCTAATTAGAAACAATTCCATAAGTAAATGTTATTAGGACGTCAAATATTTGTAGAAAATTTTATTTTTTGAACATATAATTATTTCTAAAGTTATAAATAACATTTTAGTTTGATCACTCAAAACCAACAATCTATTTTCAAACCAAAAAGCAGCAAGTCCCTTAAAGAGACCATTACGTAATATATTTGTATAAATCGAGAGTAAAATTGGCCCAAGAATAGATCCTTGAGGAACAACATAGATTATAAAATCTGAGTCAATAAGTGTTTCAGACACTCCTACATATTGTAAGCGACAGGAATATATTTAATGTAATTTATTATTATTTATTTTTAGTATAGCCTATTGTAATCATAAAAATGTTTAATGTAATAATCATACGACACTCTGAATGGCCCAACTATTGTGAAAGAAGTGAAAAAGTGTTGAAATGCTTGACTTGCATCGTGGAGGAAGACAGCCCAGGGAGTTTGAATCCAAACTGAAGGACTAGAAAGGGACTGGCTTATTTTGAGACTCTACAAGGTGAGCAAGCATTACACTATAAAGGCACTTGTAATCTCAGTCATTTCAATTGAACAAAAAGTAATAATAGTTGGAATCATTCATGGTTTTGTGTGATGAATATTTAGTTTTGAATATTGTTTAAATGATTGTTGATATTGTATTCTCACAGGGACAATAACGTGTTTTGCTTTTCATATTGATCTCACTATTTTATTATTTTGTATTCTTTTTGAATTGTATAAAACATAGACATAGATTTGTGTTGTTAATAAAGATTAATTAAGTACTGAACCACTGATTTGATTATATTGAAAGTTAAAGAACCCAGGCAGTTTAGAGGAGCCAATCCTAACGTAAGTAACTTATGAACAATTCTTTAACAATTCCTCTAATACCTGTGCGTGTGTATTTAAAAGTTTTATGTGTGAAGTCTATCAAACAATACGTTAACAGTATTGAAAGCTTTAGTAACATTTCCATGTCATTTACAGGAAAAAAAACGCCTGTCACTATTATTTTTGGTGACAAAATTAATAGTAGAACAAAGCCAACACCAACATGTTCTAGAGATAAAATATAATTTATTGGCATACAATTCAACTGTTTTATTTAAACAAAAAAAAAAATTGTTTAATTTTTTGTGTGTGTGTGTGTGCATATTGCACGAAATCTACTTGTTTGCTACTATAGGTAATGTTGTAGATAATTGAAAAACCTACAAAATGAGATATATTAAGTTCAATTCCACTAATTTGTTGCTTGGATGACTCAAAATAAAAGACGAAAAACATTAAAAATATGTATAGTTTACTTTATTGTATTTGTAAAACTATAATATTAACTGAAAACGTAGATCTTTCCATACTCAATCTAAGTTCTAATGATGAACACTGTAGATTTGGTATTTTTTTGTAAAATAATAATTAAACTATAGGATCGCCTTTTATTAAAAGGGCCTTAGTAGCTCAGCCGATGGTTGAATCATTACTCACAAAGAAGCGTTGGAAAATAGAAGAATTTCCCTTATCTCAGTTTTTCAAAAAATTTCGTTTAAAAGCCCCCCTAAAAAGCAATCAACCTAACCTGCATTGATAAAAAATGTTAAACTTTGAGTCAATTAGTAATATTTTATCCCTAAAACAAGTTGGAATTGATTTTGTTATACTGTTAATTTGGTCACGAATTATCGTAAATGACCTAACAAGAAACAATATAATTATAACTATTATTAATAATTAATCACAAATAAATAAAATATTTATTACGTTTTCTTAATTATCTGTATTCTAATAGAAAAAAACGTGACATTTTCATTCTAATCATTAAAAAAAAAATAACAATTGCATGTCAATTTCAACATGTGTATCTTCCTATTACAGGTTGTACAAAGTTTTTAAAAGTAAAATTTACCACCTTTTAGTATAGTACTGAACACCAATACGAGACATGTACACTCATATATATGGTCAGAACGGGTCAGTGGACGTGGACAGTCGGTCAAACTTTATTGACAGCAATAAAAACATATATTCCCCCCATACACTTCCTCGTTTGGCGTTTTATTTTTACAAGGAAATTGACAATTTGAACATTTTATATTTAACTCTAAATATAGGACGAACTTCTTGAGTGTTGCTGAACGTGTTTAGGTTGGCAATATTGTGTAACTTGGATGTTTTGAAAAAACATACGTGGCGTTACATTGAGAGGAGAAAAAATTGCACAATCTTTCTTTCATCCATCCCCAGACATAAATGCCATTAATAATAATTGTTGCGAACAAAAAATTGTTTCTTTTAGACCAGAAGAAATTCTAAATATTTCAATTTTCTACTTTTCTGGTTTGTTAAGTGTAGTTCATAATCTTATGAATCTAAATGACATTAATATATTCCTACTCATATTTTATTCATGTGTGGTGAGTAATTTCAATCAAGTCTGTTATTGAAACCAAGTTCAGAATGAAGGAAGTTATTTTCTATTATGGAGCAGAGCGCCCCAGTTTATCTCCGGTTATTATACGCTCAAATTGAATTCCTTTAACTTTTATTTGGTCTATAAAGTTGACAGTACTGGGTTGATTTTATTATGTTGTTTGTTGAGGATTTGTACGGAGCAGTAATCAATGAAATGACCTTGAAATTCAAAGTAACAAGTTTGTAACTAACTGGATCCAACTATTTTACCTTTACTGGAATTTTTTGGTGTTGTTTTAAACAGAACAGTTGGAAGAAAATGAAAAACTTTTTCATTTCTCACGTAGTATGGAAAGATCGTAGAGTGTACTTTTAAAGATCGTTTGTTTTCCTCAAGGTTTTATTAAATTTCAGAAAATAATTCCGAAATTCAATAATCGCATTACAATTACAGTTAAAGCAACGTTTGGAATTAATTCAATTGCTTGTCACACTTGAGAGCAAAAAATGAAGATTACAGTAGTATGACGAAATTTTAAAATATCATGTTAGTTGTACTTGCTTTAAAAAAAATACCTTAAAATTCCCTTAACTGTTTTTGATGAATTAACAACGGAAATTATATTATAGTGTTCCCTCTCTATATATAAAAGAGAGTTTTGAAAATTTTTGACTCCAAGGGTGTTTTTACCCCTAAAGCATATCTCTGGATCCAAGAAGCCTAGAGCTATGAATTTTTAACATGGTTTGGGGTAGGACTGTAGACACGTACTAAGAAAGGGTTTTGAAAATGTTCCACTCCAAGGGTGTTTTTTACCCCAAAATCATCTCTGGATTCAAGAAGCCTAGAACTACGAATTTTTTCAGTTATATTCAGTTACATATAGTTATACTCAGTTATAGTTTAGTTATTGTAGCTCATGTATCACTGAGGATGGCGAATTTGTAGATGAAACGCGTTTGATTAAGAAACCATTATTGTGAGATCTTGTGTTCGAGTTTTATTCTATCTAATATTATCTCACAAGTCAAGCTAAATATTTTAGTTAAAGATATTTGTCCTTGTACATTTGTAGTGGTCAAATGCTGCATAACGACGTCACCATTATGAGGTGGCCCTTTTTCTTGCCGGTACAATATTTTAATTCTGATTATTAAGTAAAAGGTCATGAACGGACCTCATGCAAAGTTTTTCTATGAATCATAAATACATTACTCTTGTCGAAATTAATTCTAAAAGTTCATCTATAAAACCCTAAATCCAACAGTATTCCTAAAACAATACATGTTTAACAGAAATTTATACAAGAGTGTTAAAAAATGTTAAAAAATGTTTATGTTAAAAAATGTTCCTTTAGCGAACTTTCAGGAAAACTTGTAAACTAGTAATAATATACAAAAAATACCCAAGACTGAAAAATCCCGTTTAAAATGGAGGTTTCCATAAGAAATTCTAAAATTGGCCGCCATATTCGAAAATGGCGGCAAATTAAAAATGTAAATACATTACTCCATTACAGAGGAAAAACTAGTTATTCAGAGATACTAATGGTGACCCAGTTAACAAGACAACCGGCACATGAAATAAGACGCTTCTAAGAAGTTTTTGAAGTTTTAACACCGAGGAGTATAAACGTAAGTTCACGACTAAACACAAATTACCCTCTCCGGCTTTCCAAAAGAAGGGCTTTAACTATTTTAATTACATTTCCCTTAAAAGCCACTCTGCTTCCGGGGAAAATAAACTGAACCTTATCCAACAAAAACACTTTAAGATGGAAGATGTTATATAATAGGGCTGTGAAATTCAAGAATCACTTGTAAGGCCATTTTTTAATTTTAATTTTGTAAATTAAATTAGACATACCACTGACAAAATAAGTTTCATAGTCTCAAAAATCAAGAAGGAGAAATTAAATAGATGCATGGTATAAATAAAAAAAAAGTGTATGATTGCTATTTATCCACTTCATATTGTATCGGTAATATTATAGTCAACCTGACAGATGAAAGAGGGGGAGCTCACACAAAACTACATAAAAAAGTTGTAGATCTGATTAGAATCCACTGAGGGGTTGGTCAGTAAGAAGATTTGAGCGAAGTTTTAGCACAGATTATTTGATTAATTTATCGCTTTAATGTATTTCCATTATAAGCGTAACTTTAAGTAAGCTAAACAAAGTAACTAAAACCTGTAGAGTAAATCTAACTTTAACAGATTTGATAAAAAAAGTCGAACAAATCCAATTTGAGAGCATTAAACCAAGTTTTTAAACTAGGACAGAAAGCAATTGAAAATACAACCGCACAAACCGACTCCCCACCGTCATCCAATGTTAACTTTATTGCCAACTTACAACACACATCATTATAAAAGTGGAACACCAATTTCAAACACAATAAATAGACTCCATTTTGAAATCGGTTTAGAAGCAACTCACGATGGAGTTGGATGCGCTGACATGTGAAATTTAGATTGATTTATTGATTACTTGACTTAAGTAAACGTATTAGAAAGAAAGTTATGATTGTGAATGATCGAAAGTAGGGATTGAGACACAAAAATAGTTAAACCTAAGTTTACAGACTTTAAATCACTCAACAGCTATTTAATATGCCACCCAGAAGTTTAAAAGAATGCTCACGTTAAAATATTTTCTCGAGAAACTTACGTAAGTTTCTGTATAGTCTTGAAAAAATAAACACTTTGTTTAGGACCCCAATTAGAAATAAATTGTAGTATTCGTCTGTTATTTGTGTTTGAATGCGTAATGTAATAGTTAATATAATATGTAAAGTGTAAACAGTTTTTCGATACTTTTCCTATTTTTATTTTCACAAATTATAGATTATTACATGTAGTCTGTAAATTGCAAGGAGTCTTTTAAAGTAATTGAGATTTTTCTGAATACTAGATTCCAATAGAATTTTTTGTTTCATATTTAAATTATGTGATATGATTACAATTTTTGGTTGGTAACATGTAATAGAAATATGTATTTATCATGAGATGATTGTGGAAAATAAATAAATAACTTTTCATTAAAATCTAAGCGATGGATTATTTATATCACAAACGGAGGAACATTTATGTACAAACTATGGAAATATACTACATAAATATAAATATATATATATATAAATATAAATATACTATCAAAATATTTATGTCACAATGAAAGGAATATATATATATATATATATATATATATATATATATATATATATATCACAAACGATTGTATATTTAAATCACAAACTATGTAATATTTATGTCACAAGCAAAGGAATATATAAGTCACAAACTATAGTATATTTAAATCACAAAAGATGTAATATTTATGTCACAAGCAAAGGAATATATAAGTCACAAACTATGGTATATTTAAATCACAAACGATGACATATTTATCTCATATGCTAAAGAATATACATGTCCAAGCAATGGCATATTTACGTCACAAGCAAAGGAATATTTACGTCACTAGCAAAGGAATATTTATGTCACAAACAAAGGAATATTTATGTCACAAGCAAAGTAATATTTATGTCACAAGCAAAGGAATATGCATGTCCAAGCAAAGGCATATTTTTGCCACAAGCAAAGGAATATTTATGTCACAAGCAAAGGAATATTTATGTCACAAGCAAAGTAATATTTATGTCACAAGCAAAGGAATATGCATGTCCAAGCAAAGGCATATTTTTGCCACAAGCAAAGGAATATTTATATCACAAGCAAAGGAATATTTATATCACAAGCAAAGGAATATTTATATCACAAGCAAAGGAATATTTATATCACAAGCAAAGGAATATTTATATCACAAGCAAAGGAATATTTATGTCACAAGCAAAGGAATATGCATGTCCAAGCAAAGGCATATTTTTGCCACAAGCAAAGGAATATTTATGTCACAAGCAAAGGAATATTTATATCACAAGCAAAGTAATATTTATGTCACAAGCAAAGGAATATGCATGTCCAAGCAAAGGCATATTTTTGCCACAAGCAAAGGAATATTTATGTCACAAGCAAAGGAATATTTATGTCACAAGCAAAGTAATATTTATGTCACAAGCAAAGGAATATGCATGTCCAAGCAAAGGCATATTTTTGCCACAAGCAAAGGAATATTTATATCACAAGCAAAGGAATATTTATATCACAAGCAAAGGAATATTTATATCACAAGCAAAGGAATATTTATATCACAAGCAAAGGAATATTTATATCACAAGCAAAGGAATATTTATATCACAAGCAAAGGAATATTTATGTCACAAGCAAAGGAATATTTATATCACAAGCAAAGTAATATTTATGTCACAAGCAAAGGAATATGCATGTCCAAGCAAAGGCATATTTTTGCCACAAGCAAAGGAATATTTATGTCACAAGCAAAGTAATATTTATGTCACAAGCAAAGGAATATGCATGTCCAAGCAAAGGCATATTTTTGCCACAAGCAAAGGAATATTTATGTCACAAGCAAAGGAATATTTATATCACAAGCAAAGTAATATTTATGTCACAAGCAAAGTAATATTTATGTCACAAGCAAAGGAATATGCATGTCCAAGCAAAGGCATATTTTTGCCACAAGCAAAGGAATATTTATGTCACAAGCAAAGGAATATTTATATCACAAGCAAAGTAATATTTATGTCACAAGCAAAGGAATATGCATGTCCAAGCAAAGGCATATTTTTGCCACAAGCAAAGGAATATTTATGTCACAAGCAAAGGAATATTTATGTCACAAGCAAAGTAATATTTATGTCACAAGCAAAGGAATATGCATGTCCAAGCAAAGGCATATTTTTGCCACAAACAAAGGAATATTTATATCACAAGCAAAGGAATATTTATATCACAAGCAAAGGAATATTTATATCACAAGCAAAGGAATATTTATATCACAAGCAAAGGAATATTTATATCACAAGCAAAGGAATATTTATATCACAAGCAAAGGAATATTTATATCACAAGCAAAGGAATATTTATATCACAAGCAAAGGAATATTTATATCACAAGCAAAGGAATATTTATATCACAAGCAAAGGCATATTTTTGCCACAAATGAAGGGAGTATAAGCTGTTATTTAAATACATAAACAAAAGATATTTATTTATAAATACAGCTGTCATGGCTAATATTTACTTTTTAATTCACAACTGTTTTATTTGGTTAGTATTTCCATTCTGTATGTTAAAACTATTGTGAGATGGTTTTACTAGTTTATTAAAAATTATATGCTGACCAGATGAAACAATGTTAACAAAAAATATAAGTTGGATTTTTCCGTTGCCATTTCTAGTTTAATCTCTGTTAGACAACTGAATTATTGCAGATTTTGTGAAAATCTGCACAAAAACTTGCAGACACGAAATTTGGTGGAAGGGTAGTTTTTGGGGTTATTTCGACGGGGGAAAAATCAGGCACTCTAACTCATCGCGGGGGGGTTAAAAGGTGGGTCAAAACTGTTTTTGTATCATAAACTAAGTAACACATTAAAAAAGTTTTAAACAAAAGTTGTAGCAGATTAAATTTCTCATGAAAATTGTTCTCAGTAATGTTTTCGTCAGACGTAGTGAAACTAAAATATGAGCGCTCAGAGTTGAGATATTTTTTAGTATAAGCCGTTTTTACTAAAGAAAAAGACTTCCATTTTTTAGTTTAGGCCGATTTTTTGTACAGTAAAAACACTAAATATGGGTATATAAGTGTTTGTGCATGTAATACCAAGTATTGGAATATAAATTATTGCATGTATATATTTATGCACACATTACAACTTCAAAAACGTGAATTTTTCAACAAAAGCGTTAGTGTATGCATGTATATAAGACACATATATGTGCAAATATATTCAAGCATTATACTTGTCTAAATCCTAAAATGAACAACTACTCACATGGATTAGTCAGTATATGCATGTAAATGTGCAAAATGTATATCTCGATGTTATATTTTTAACAAATTTAACAATTACATTCAAATCTGAGTGAATATTCATTCATAATATCTGAACCCGGTTCACTAGGGGTGTGTGTGTGGGGGGGAGTTGTTAACACAGCTCGAAGCAATACAAAATACCCGTCTCGTCTGTTTGGAATTCATTGGAATTAATTTGAATGTATTGACAGCATTGATACTCGCATTACAATTATAATTAATGCAACGTTTGGAATTAATTCAATTACTTGTCATGCCTGGGAGAAAGGTAGTTCGAGATTACAGAATACTGTACAACGGTATTGTAATAAAATCACTTGTACCAACTTTAAAAAAATATATTTACCTATATTTTGTCCCGTGTTGTTGATGAATTCACAATGGATATTATTGTATAGTGATCATTTGTATGGAAACGTTGACATGGTAGACTATGAAATGTCAACTGATCCTACCACTATGAGTAATGTACTATTACTGTTTTTACTTTCTCACATATAATACGTAGTATAGAGAAAGTTCTGTGATGAGTAAAAACAATCGTTGTCAAGTTTTTGATGAAATATAATTCGTAAATATAAAGTTTCCAGTTTAAATAAAAAGAGAGAGAGAGGGAGAGAGAGAGAGAGAGAGAGAGAGAGAGAGAGAGAGAGAGAGAGAGAGAGAGAGAGAGAGAGAGAGAGAGAGAGAGAGAGAGAGAGAGAGAGAGAGAGAGAGAGAGAGAGAGAGAGAGAGAGAGAGAGAGAGAGAGAGAGAGAGCTATAACTGATATAAAATAGGTTTAAAAATAACCTAAACCTTCCAATTTCCTAGCTGTTATAACTTAAACAATTACAAAGATTAAATATTGTTTATTATTACAAAGTACCATTTTATATTTTACATGATGACTTTAAATTATCTGACAACAATATTCAATATAGATATTTTCCAAACTAAACATAACGCTAGGCAAAAACCTAACCTAACCTAAAAATTTCAACAGTTTAAAACCACTGAAAACCAAACAAAGGTAACTACAGTAAATTATTACGACTAGTAATACAACGAGAGGGTGAGGAACACTTTAGAAATCGACACAAAATAAAAACAAACAATTCGGTATAATTAGGCCACTCGATAATTCAAGTTGAAACACGAGTGTTGATGATCCGTCTGCAAACGGTGTCGTTTATTGTAAACAGAGAATGGAAAATATATGAGGCAGTTGTTTGTAACATGAAAGCCTTCAACAAGACTAGAATGACAATCGTGTCATACAAAAACTAGACACCGATTGTTCTCAAATTTTAGAATTTAAGCTGCCAAAAAATTCCGATTTTTTAAAAATTTGCTGAAACGTTTTCAATCAGGTTTTGGTGAAAAGTAGCCTAGGCTTTAAAGATAAAGTAGAATTATTTGTAAAAAGAAAGAAAAACGTTTTCTTAAATAGAATTTCATTCAACGGCAATTTCAACATCAATTTATTTATTTAATTCACAATCACTTTTACGTAGACACCAATTCGCAAAACAAATCCGCAGAATAATATCCGCGTACAGATGTAATCAAACTCTTTAAATCGTTCAGAACAAAAAGGTAATTATTTTATTTACATATTGGAAAAGTTATCAAACAATTCCGAATGCCTGTGGCCAACATAAAATATTTTATCTTCACAATTTATTTATCTCACATATAAATCCCGTTATCATTTTTGTATTGAAAACCAACAATAGGGGGAACCAAATTTAATTGTCATAAAACGACAAAGGGTTCTACAATTACTGGACCATTGATGTTTTGTAAAATAAAAAAAAAACAAACATACCTTTCCACTGGCCAATAATTAACAGAGAAAATTGAAAAGCAAATAAACAAAGATAGTAGATATTAAATAATAAACTGCGCTGACCATTTGATTGTATTTACGTTGAAATAGAATTGTTTAGTCAGTCATGCATTGTTACTACGTCATTACCTAAAAAATCCGTGGATCAACAAATAATATAATAAAATAAGTGGATCACGAACACACAATACATTCCAATCTTGAAAGTTACGAATTAGTTTTATAACGTATACGAGTAAGTCAAACATAAATGCAGAGTCGTTGTGGATATAACATTCTTGAGGTAGTCTGTGTGTAGCTTTTGGAATAATGTTCATCTGTTTTATGTGCTCTACATGCCATTAGTGTAGACAGATTTTAATTTGCTAAGTGCATATATTTTTTTGAACTCAAAATTTGGAGGTAGCTCCTCCCTAAAGATTAAAACAGAAAATCGGCTATTAAAATAGCTCGTGATCAAAATGTAAATCTCCTCCAAATAAATTAATTACAATTACCTCATTAAGAGCTAGTTACTGAGAGTAGTGTTTGGTCTGAGGAGGATAAGGGAATTAAGACATCATTGGGTATGAATGACCACGTTTCCTTTAGTCAGCTGTTAATCAACTATAACGAGCTACACTTGTGGAATCTTCAATAACCTAATAATTGAAAACACATGTTCCACAAAAAAAAACACTTTACAAAATTTTCTTTGAAAATTGTGTTTTCAACCATTTGAAAACCGTATTTTAGGTTAGACTAACTCCTGGAATTTAATTAATTTAGTCCCCAGTAACCGTAAAGCATTGAAAGCTTCCATCACATCTTATTTCATCACCCAGATCCACGTCATCTTTTCTAAGGTCTTTCAATAGGTCACTTCCACTGTAAACACCTCATGACGCAAGTGAAGGCCTTACCCAGAACCCCCTGTGTTTTCTGTCACAACACAACAAAACACATGTAGCGGCAGCTAGAAGAATAGCATCCTCCTCGTCAGACGACATCTTCAAGAGTGTGGCTGTGTTTAGGAACATTGTGTGCAAAATATTTCGTAGTGACTAGTAGCAAAATATAAACAAAGTTTATAAACAAAGTTCCATTGTTTTGTTTCTAGTGTAAACGCGCCTTAAGGAATAATTATCAAACCACAAAAATGTACTTAAAAAAAAAAATTACACTGAAGACGTATAACGTGAGTTAGGAGTGTAGTGGAGCCGATTTAGATAAATTACATATTTTATAACAACCCCCTCCACCCTCCCTATGGTCTATTTTGTTTATTTACCGATACTCTGAAACCAGTATATTTAAGTTGATCACAATCAATACGTTTTGATTGGATCTTTCGAGGCTAAATTTCATCAAAATCGTAAGAGCTTATTTTGAGAAAATTGTAGTTTGTGTGTTTTACTTATAACAGCTACCCATAAATGAATATAACCGCTTCGAGATCGAGCTAAAACACGCCGATATTCCAAATCTGATTAAAATCAGACATAATTCTCAAAACCACTTTTTTTTATTGACAAAGTGATCTCAAATTTGACACACTCCTAAAACACTCAACATCGTGTTTTTGACCCATCAGAAACTTTCTATCTACATAGAAACGTATATATTTAAAACAACAAATGAATTTCGAGTCCTGTTATGTCAGTGATATCAGCTGTGTAGCGGTTAATTAAACTAATCAATGCATTGATAGATGACACGTATAAACGGACATACAAATTAGAGTATCATCTCTTTGATATGCGGCAAATATCGATTCATGGGTGAGACGAGAATGTATGACGTTCCAAATGTGATACAAAGACAGTAAATAATTAGTACATGAGTTTATATGTGAAACGATACCAGTGTGAAAGGATCTTGTGTTGTCACTTCCGTTCAGTCTTTTTGTAAAGTAGAAAATGGATCTTCATCGTTTGAAACAGAGGCTTTCTATTAGGTTTGAAAACTAATCAGGCCGATAAGTCACGGCTAAGAGACGTGAAAAGCGAAGTAAAAGAAGAATAATTAGTAGAATCTTTGGCCTTGTTCGTGTAGAGGGATGGTGGATATATGATGTCAATGAATTTTAAGAAGTAATAAAATGGTGAAGAAATAAAACTTCTTAGTGAAGAAGGTTAAGGTAGGACATGTAATCCAATAGAATGACAAAAACGTGCGGGATGGGAAAATACAGACATGTAAGTGAAGAGTTCGACCAAGGAAACAGTGCCGGTAGGATGTTGAAGAGGACCTGATGAGGTTGTGTCAGAATTTGGAGAGTTCTGCGGTCGCAAGGGGTTGGGAAGGATTGTGTTCGAGGCCATCCACATTGTAGATTGTTGTAAAGAAGGATAAGGTAAAGTATATAAGATTTGGTGATGCTTTAACCGGAAATATCCTTTAGCAAGTTTGGCCTGCAAAACTCCAGGAGACCTGTTAGGAATGATGAAATAAAGGGATCTAACTAAACACTAGATGAAAGAAAGTGTAGACCCAGCTCGTGTACCTTTATATTACCAGGCAAATACTCATTATGTAGTCCAAGAGTTGGTCAAGGGAGACCTGTTAGGAAAGATGAAATAAAGGCATCTAACCAAACACTAGATGAAAGAAAGTGTAGACCCAGCTCGTGTACCTTTATATTACCAGGCAAATACTCATTATGTAGTCCAAGAGTTGGTCAATGGAGACCTGTTAGGAAAGATGAAATAAAGGGATCTAACTAAACACTAGATGAAAGAAAGTGTAGACCCAGCTCGTGTACCTCTATATTACCAGGCGAATACTCATTATGTAGTATGTCCTTGAGGATCACCTAGAAATATGACCAATTACGCGCTAATACAAAATACAATCAAAATCGCTCTATAAGTATATATCATAAAAATGTCCAAAGTTTGACGAGACAATAGGCCGTAGCTATTCTCCAAACTAGCGTAGTGTCAAAGGTGAACACGTCTTTAATTTAAAACGCTCCGTTTTATTGGTCATAAATCGGAGACTTAACGTTTAAGCGCTAAGCGTTAACTTTGGATTGTTTTACGCATTTAATCACCCCCCCCCCCCCCTACACACACCTCTTGACTTATCGATCAAGTGTGCTCCTAGTACCATCCTCGTTACTGAACAACTGGGTTGGAATTTTAAATGTAGGTTAATACCAAAGCTGTCTGTTATAACAACTAAAAGCAGACCTCTGTTCTTTGATACTTTATTACGTAGAAAAGAAGTTATTGTTAATAAAATATAGTTGTGCAAAGTCAGACTCAACAATATTCATAAACGAAAACGTTGCAGTAAATAAACCAACAGCAACTGTAAACTGAGACAACCTTTCAATATAAGAAATAATAAAAGTTATAAGCTATAAGCCGGTGATTTTTGATTGTGGTTTACCACCATTGGGGTTAGATTTTAGTAAATATGGTGTAGACATTGATGTTTATAATAATGCAATGTTGGCGGTGTTTTTTTGGAAAACTTTTACCACATTACTGTTGGTTATCGATGGCCGGTAATCACAAACTAGTTCGAATTATCTTTATGTTTTGGCTTCAGAAAACCGAAAAACTGATTTTCAAACTACGTCCATGAGTTCTCGTGCTCGTCTGTACGTAAGCACGATATCAGCTACGAAAGTTATGAGAGACCTACCTATAGTAAAATGAAATTTTGCTATTCAGTGTGTTCAAATAGAATTCTATGACATTCAGAAAACGAATTAATTTAAAAATGGCATCCATTTTAAATAGTTTTTGTTAAATTTCGTGTGTTATTCAATTTATAGAACTCTACATTTTTGGAATTACGTTTATCCATCTGTTTTCTGTAGGAGGTGCAGTACTCCTCGCCCCCAAACGCGTGGACCAATTTTAATCTAATTTGGTATATGGGCTTATTTTTACTATAATTTGGACGGTTTTTAATTTTTTATACATTAAAATATTAAGGGAACAGTTTAAACTCTCTAAATTACTTTTCTGTCCAAATCATTTCTTGCGACTTTGATTAAAGTTGGGCTGTTTGGCCTCTGAGTTTTTAAAAAGGTATAGCTACACCGTTTCTTAAAAAAAAACGCCGAGTTGTGATTTATGGATATTAAAAAAATAATCTATCATGAGGGTGTTATAAAATATTGAATTTCTTAAATCTGCTCTAGCAACTTAATCAAAATTTTTAAGATTTTTAAACAAAAACCGTGTGTAAATTCCAAGGAAGAAAATAGTACTGATCAAACCAAAAATGTACAGTCATAAAAGCTTAAGTATTTAGTTAAATACTATTTAAACCTAAGATGTATTTATGGCACGAAGAAAATTTAGACACTTATTTTAATATTTTTTTTTCAAAAATGATGTTCGTAATAAATTTTATATATATATATATATATATATATATATATTTAGTGACAACTGCCAAGATTTTTGATAACATTAGTTGTTTTGGGGATTCGTGAAAATGTTTTTACACCATTAATTTAAAAATTTTGATAAAATCGTGACAATAGTTGATGAGTTACAAAATATTTGTAAATAAAAGACAAACAATTGTATTACTAATAACACATTTTAAAGCTTCAATAAACACAGTAAAATTAGCAAAGTAAAGAAGTATAGAGAGGTTGTATAACAAACCTGTTTCAACAAGGATTAAGGAGTTCCCTAGGGGTTATTCCAGGACATGTTGTGCAGGATAGAATTATGTATAATGGAGATGATAATCTCTGTAGTTTGCAGCCAACAAAACCGACTTTCTCTGTTTTGTAATGTGTGTAAATAATTTACTTAAAGTCGTAATTGGTGGTTTGATCTTTGGGTGATTACAAAGTGTTTAAAGAGAAGTGTATTGGGTATGCTATCATGGTACTCAAATAATACAAGCTAAATGTTGTAGCATTCAAATTCAAAATTACATCTGCAATATAAATTCATTCACTCGACTTCCACATATCCAACTTCCGTCGCTTGACAGATGCTGGCACCTGGCGGCCTTCTCCAAAACTAAGCATCGCATGACATCCAAGTGCAAAGTACAACGGCAGGCCAGCCTAGCTGTTCTAATACCCATTGCCAGTCTATCTGAAATAACTCACGATGTTCTACATTCTATTATAAGCTCCGTCAGCCATAATTTTTTCTTTCTTGTTCTCAAAATTACATCTCAGTTTCTAAACGACATGTTAAGTTACAGTTTTGTGCGCTTTAGTTTTTTTAAAAAATGTTAAATAAATTATTATTTTTCACGGCACAAGCTCAAGTGATCTGCGACAGGATTTTCCAGGTATTTCAAATTTACAGATTTTATCATATCTTAAATTTTGTTAATGTTTTAAAATAATTTGTTAATTATCATGTATTCTTTAAAATATGTATTTCATGTTTTATTTAATATTCAATGTTCTTTTTGAAACTGAATGATTATAAAAATTTTCTTTTCTTAAGACATACTTTACAAAACCTTGCAAAGGCACATTTTGAGTTTTGAACAATTATGTGAAATAGGTGCAAATTAATGTTAAACATTAAATGATCAGAATATCTTATTGAACATGTCAAATATAAAACAATTGGAGAAATCTATTCTAAATCAGAAAATTTCGTTTTACAGACTTTTGCAGATCTTTGCAAGTCTTATACAAGCCTTGTTTTACACAAAACTAAATATATATAAATGGATTTATAATCATCTAAGAAGCTTTTAATTACAATCTTAACGAATTTCTGTGATACAATCAATTTTCTTTAATTTTGACAAATAACCAGATATTTGCTATAATAATGAACATTAATGCTACAACATGTCTGATTTTGCACAGACGCTAAAAAACATGTTTTTTGCTATAGCTAATACGCTGGTAGGAGATACTCAGCAATTCTTGCCTCAGATTGCATAGACCAGCTAAAGATCTAAACATGTTTCGTCCTGTTGGCAAAACACGTTTTTCTTAATATACCTTCAGAGTTTCAAGTGCACAAAAGTGATGTTAAAAAAAAAAAACTGACTTTATAGAACTTTAATTAAACTCATATTGTACATGTGCCTAAATTGCTTCAGCGAATATGTTTTTTTTTTTTTTTTTTAAGCTATCCTTTAGATGTAGACTTGTGTAGTTATTTATAAAATATATAAAAAATTATTGGGTGGAGCCTGCATGCAAACTTTCGGTCCTAACAACCTCCAAGAGGTTATTTTCTAAATTAATATAATTGACGTCAATTAAAAAAATTTAATATTCAAAATTTTCATTTCTTTTTTAAATAAACGTCTCATTTTATAATAAATTCTTTATCTAAAATATATATATTTATTGGCCAATATAGCATTTAAGTAATTTATCAAATAAGTAATATTATGTAACTGTTTTTTAAAAAACTATCATCTCATAAAGTCAAAGGGGGGGGGGAATAAATATCAGTATCTTTTCATCTTTTTTTTATTTCGTAAGTTTTTACATTTAAGGGCGTATAATCTTTTTTTTTTTGGATTAATTATAATCCTGTTAATTGTTAAGCTGTGCTCATTGTCTTTTGTTAAATTTTGTAACTATAAAATATATAAACTAAAAGGGGGGGGATAAATTTTCAGAATCCATTGATTAATTTTTTTTATTAAATTATAATATTTTACATTAAGGGCGTATAACTTTTATTAATTACAATATTGTTAATCATAAGGTGTTTATGATGATTTGTCTCAGGATGTCTTTCTCAGTTGTAAATGATAAAATCTGAAACGTCGAAATTTCTTTTGTTTCAATAAACTTGAGCCTTGTTAATTACTAAATTTGTCTTTGTCTTTTTTTTATTTTTATTTTCAAACATTGTTACCAATTGGTTCCGCCTTTCTTAAATTTAAGTCCCCTGGTAACAATGTAACGCCTAAATTTGATTATTTGTGTTTTATGAGAAATGTTACATTGTATTGGTAGATCAAAAGGTTATATCCTGTAGGGTAAGTTTGTTTAAAACAGTTTTCAGTAGCTCGTAACTGTCTAAACCATTACTATCTTGACAACGGCTAGCCCTAACGAGCCTCGTGTATTGTAGGCTATATATTAAAAAGATGTACTCGCTTCGCTCGTGCCAGGAAGAGCTTCCTCGGTAGCTCGGCCCTCGTAATTATACGATTAACACATTTCTTATGAAGGCTGGTTTAAAAATTACGTTTTTGACGTTAACTTCGTTGCTGTCATTACATCCGGAATAGAAGTCTAAAATTGAATCTTTTTCCGAATTTCAACCCCACTTTTTTAATCACATCCCTTTCATTTGTCATAAAATGATATTCTCAATTAAAAATTAGTCGGTGGAACGCAATTTTAATCAAATAATCAACCAACTAAAGAAATGATTGTTGCTGATATCATGGTGTACAAGATATTAGACGCTTGTATAGTGTTTAATTTGATTTCATATCGATATTGGCAGGTATAGAATGGATATAGAATAAGGAAGTAAATAAATAAAGAAGTAGAGAAAGTACAAAGTTGCTATGACTTTGTAATCTGCACGTTGACTTTCGTTATCGAACTTTATCTGCATATTGATTTAAATTATCGCACGTTATCTACAGATCGACTTACGTTATCGCACGTTATCTACATATTGAATTACGTTATCGCACGCCATCTACATATTGGCTTACATTATCGCACGTTATCTACATATTGACTTAGGTTATCGCACGTTATCTACATATTGACTTACGTTATCGCACGCCATCTACATATTGACTTACGTTATCGCACGTTATCTACATATTGACTTAGGTTATCGCACGTTATCTACAAATTGGCTTACGTTATCGCACGTTATCTACATATTGACCTACGTTATCCACGTTATCTACATATTGACTTACGTTATCCACGTTATCTACATATTGACTTTTATTACACGTTATATACATATTGACTTACGTTATCGCACGTTATCTACATATTGACTTACGTTATCGCACGCCATCTACATATTGACTTACGTTATCGCACGCCATCTACATATTGACTTACGTTATCGCACGTTATCTACATATTGACTTAGGTTATCGCACGTTATCTACAAATTGGCTTACGTTATCGCACGTTATCTACATATTGACTAAGGTTATCGCACGTTATCTACATATTGACTTACGTTATCGCACGCTAACTACTTATTGACTTACGTTATATACATATTGACTTACGTTGTCGCACGTTATCTACATATCAACTTACGTTTTCGCACGTTATCTACATATCAACTTACGTTTTCGCACGTTATCTACATATCAACTTACGTTTTCGCACGTTATCTACATATTGACTTACGTTGTCACACGTTATCTACATATTGACTTATGTTATCCTCACGTTATCTACATATCAACTTACGTTTTCGCACGTTATCTACATATCAACTTACGTTTTCGCACGTTATCTACATATCAACTTACGTTTTCGCACGTTATCTACATATCAACTTACGTTTTCGCACGTTATCTACATATTGACTTACGTTGTCACACGTTATCAACGTATTGACTTATGTTATCCTCACGTTATCTACATATCAACTTACGTTTTCGCACGTTATCTACATATTGACTTACGTTGTCACACGTTATCAACGTATTGACTTATGTTATCCTCACGTTATCTACATATCAACTTACGTTTTCGCACGTTATCTACATATTGACTTACGTTGTCACACGTTATCAACGTATTGACTTATGTTATCCTCACGTTATCTACATATCAACTTACGTTTTCGCACGTTATCTACATATTGACTTACGTTGTCACACGTTATCAACGTATTGACTTATGTTATCCTCACGTTATCTACATATCAACTTACGTTTTCGCACGTTATCTACATATTGACTTACGTTGTCACACGTTATCAACGTATTGACTTATGTTATCCTCACGTTATCTACATATCAACTTACGTTTTCGCACGTTATCTACATATTGACTTACGTTGTCACACGTTATCAACGTATTGACTTATGTTATCCTCACGTTATCTACATATCAACTTACGTTTTCGCACGTTATCTACATATCAACTTACGTTTTCGCACGTTATCTACATATTGACTTACGTTGTCACACGTTATCAACGTATTGACTTATGTTATCCTCACGTTATCTACATATCAACTTACGTTTTCGCACGTTATCTACATATTGACTTACGTTGTCACACGTTATCAACGTATTGACTTATGTTATCCTCACGTTATCTACATATCAACTTACGTTTTCGCACGTTATCTACATATTGACTTACGTTGTCACACGTTATCAACGTATTGACTTATGTTATCCTCACGTTATCTACATATCAACTTACGTTTTCGCACGTTATCTACATATTGACTTACGTTGTCACACGTTATCAACGTATTGACTTATGTTATCCTCACGTTATCTACATATCAACTTACGTTTTCGCACGTTATCTACATATTGACTTACGTTGTCACACGTTATCAACGTATTGACTTATGTTATCCTCACGTTATCTACATATCAACTTACGTTTTCGCACGTTATCTACATATTGACTTACGTTGTCACACGTTATCAACGTATTGACTTATGTTATCCTCACGTTATCTACATATCAACTTACGTTTTCGCACGTTATCTACATATTGACTTACGTTGTCACACGTTATCAACGTATTGACTTATGTTATCCTCACGTTATCTACATATCAACTTACGTTTTCGCACGTTATCTACATATTGACTTACGTTGTCACACGTTATCAACGTATTGACTTATGTTATCCTCACGTTATCTACATATCAACTTACGTTTTCGCACGTTATCTACATATTGACTTACGTTGTCACACGTTATCAACGTATTGACTTATGTTATCCTCACGTTATCTACATATCAACTTACGTTTTCGCACGTTATCTACATATTGACTTACGTTGTCACACGTTATCAACGTATTGACTTATGTTATCCTCACGTTATCTACATATCAACTTACGTTTTCGCACGTTATCTACATATTGACTTACGTTGTCACACGTTATCAACGTATTGACTTATGTTATCCTCACGTTATCTACATATCAACTTACGTTTTCGCACGTTATCTACATATTGACTTACGTTGTCACACGTTATCAACGTATTGACTTATGTTATCCTCACGTTATCTACATATCAACTTACGTTTTCGCACGTTATCTACATATTGACTTACGTTGTCACACGTTATCAACGTATTGACTTATGTTATCCTCACGTTATCTACATATCGACTTACGTTTTCGCACGTTATCTACATATTGACTTACGTTGTCACACGTTATCAACGTATTGACTTATGTTATCCTCACGTTATCTACATATCAACTTACGTTTTCGCACGTTATCTACATATTGACTTACGTTGTCACACGTTATCAACGTATTGACTTATGTTATCCTCACGTTATCTACATATCAACTTACGTTTTCGCACGTTATCTACATATTGACTTACGTTGTCACACGTTATCAACGTATTGACTTATGTTATCCTCACGTTATCTACATATCAACTTACGTTTTCGCACGTTATCTACATATTGACTTACGTTGTCACACGTTATCAACGTATTGACTTATGTTATCCTCACGTTATCTACATATCAACTTACGTTTTCGCACGTTATCTACATATTGACTTACGTTGTCACACGTTATCAACGTATTGACTTATGTTATCCTCACGTTATCTACATATCAACTTACGTTTTCGCACGTTATCTACATATTGACTTACGTTGTCACACGTTATCAACGTATTGACTTATGTTATCCTCACGTTATCTACATATCAACTTACGTTTTCGCACGTTATCTACATATTGACTTACGTTGTCACACGTTATCAACGTATTGACTTATGTTATCCTCACGTTATCTACATATCGACTTACGTTATGGCACCTTTAACTACATATTGACTTACGTTATCGCACGTTATCTACCTATTGACTTACGTTATGGCACTTTATCTGTATATTAACTTACCTTATCGCTTACTCTAAGTTATAGACTGTTATATATAATGAGAAACTTAGCAGGACAAGAATTGCTGCAGAAGGTTGTAGGTTCGTATCCCACCACCTAAGACGCGTGGTTTTAATTTGGTTCACTCTAATCTGTGATATAGTGGTGGGAAGGCCCACTATAAATAAAAGTGGTTGATTTGAAACAAATTGCACAGAAAATGGATGCAATTGTCTAATAAACCCAAAATAATGATCATTTAGAAAACATGTTTTAAAATGAAATTACCTCATTGTAACATAATTGTTGTTGGTTGCCTCTTTACTTTAAACTTTGAATAACAAATTTTGAACAAAAAAAAAAACTTGAAATAAAAATTACATATACAATTAAATTTTAATACATTATTTATTTTTTATCAACAAATCTTATCAATAAATATAGAAGTTGCTATGATTTTTTGTAAAAACCCCTGAAAACAATCAGAATGACTGCAATTTCCAACTCTGAAATGTTTGTGTTGTACAGTACAAACAACTGCGAAATGCATTCGCCTTTCATAGCACCGTAGCCGGTCCAGTTTTAATTACTTAAATTTTTTAACTATCAAAAGTTTTTTTTTTTACATTCTTAGCAATAAAACGCATTATCGATTCTACCCTTATTGGCTTTTGTTGAATATAGTACAGTAATAAAACCACTTTACCCTGATCGTTAAGAGGTTGGGTCGATCAAAGCTCAGTGCGTGAACGAAAGCGCACTAACTTTCTCTCTTGTATTTACGAGCAATAAAATGTAATGCTTTGAATTTAACCTTTCTTAGAATGCTGCTTGCACGTGAGCTGAGGGGGAGTTTGTGTTGTTTTCTAACAGAAGATCCGTGTTAACTATTGTATACACAGTTATAATATTAATATTAGTTGGAATGCAGTTATTAAATTACAAAACAAATTCTTACACAGATTTTTTGCTTCAGTTAATTTATTCTGTATTATTAATTAGTTTTGAAATATTTTTTTTAAACTTAATGTTACGTTAGGTTGAGTTTTAGTTGTAGACTAACACCACGGAAAGGTTAGGTTAAGTCATGTTTTAAGAAAACAGACTGATCAATTTATGTTCTAAAATTTTTTGATATTACAAAAATATCAATAATTACGATTACGTTATGTTGGTTGTTTGGTTGTAACGATGCAAGAAGGTTAGGTAAAATTTTATATAAAAAGACTTACCCTATATGCTCCGTTTTAAATATTGCTGATAATAAAAAATATCAAATAATTTTGGTTAGGTTAGGTTAGGTTAGGTGAGGTTAGGTTAGGTTTGGTTAGGTTAGGTTAGGTTAGGTTAGGTTTGGTTAGGTTAGGTTAGATTAGGTTAGGTTAGTTTAGGTTAATTAAGGTTAGGTTAGGTTAAGTTAGTTTAAGTTAGGTTAGGTTAGGTTAGGTTAAGTTAGGTTAGGTTAGGTTAGGTTAGTTTAGGTTATTTAAGGTTAGGTTAGGTTAAGTTAGTTTAAGTTAGGTTAGGTTAGGTTAGGTTAGGTTAGGTTAGGTTAAGTTAGTTTAAGTTAGGTTAGGTTAGGTTAAGTTAGTTTAAGTTAGGTTAGGTTAGGTTAGGTTAGGTTAGGTTAGGTTAAGTTAGTTTAAGTTAGGTTAGGTTAGGTTAGGTTAGGTTAGGTTAGGTTAAGTTAGTTTAAGTTAGGTTAGGTTAGGTTAGGTTAGGTTAGGTTAGGTTAAGTTAGTTTAAGTTAGGTTAGGTTAGGTTAGGTTAGGTTAGGTTAGGTTAAGTTAGTTTAAGTTAGGTTAGGTCAGATTAGTTGTTGATCGTTACACTTCAAAAAAGTAAAGTCAGGCTAGATTTAATAAAACTAAACTCGTCAATTTAGTCAGTCCACCTAAACAAATCTGGCCTTATAAATCTGATTATCTTAAAAATCGATTTATAAATAATATTATTTAAGTTGTTTTATATTAATGGTTTTTCTTCTACAAAACCTTATCGCTTTAGACGGGATGAAATTTATTTATTTATAATTTTAGACTACAACCCACCTTATTTTAAATACAGCGTATCCCTGAAAAACAAGAACAAGGAATACGTTGTGAGAAATTTGTGCACCTTCTTCGTAGCATTTATTAAGCATCACAATAATATAATAAATAACAAATGATGCAAAAATATTGCACAAAATTTCTCACTTCCTCATCCAATAAAACAAATAAAAATGAACAAAAACTAATCGTCACACAAAAAAAATTTAAAATTCAGTTCTGTAGTTGTCGATCAAAATGTTAAAGCAAACTATCAACACCTTCTTTAAAAAAAAACTTGCTTCACTCGTGCCATAAACTTGCGCTCGAAAATCGTATTTGATTAAAATTGAGCTTTTGCTGACAGCGGTCAATTTTTTGTATTTTTACCAATTATTCCTAACCGTAGTACTGTAACTATACTTGAGATTTTCCACGCGAGTTAAGATCATTAAAGTTCACTAAACATTTAAACGAAATCGGTAGAGCAGATTTTGAAAATCGTTACGTTAGTGTCATGGTGGATTTTTAGAATTTTTATTGAGTTCACTAAACAGCATTTTTCGAGAGATGATGAGAAATAGATTTCGTTTGGGTTCTTGAGGCAAAATATAATCAAAATCGTAAAGGTCGATTTTGAGAAAAATATTTTGGTATTTTTTTTTCATTGTAGTAATTCCCAAATGTTCGGTTATAATGAAATTAATTACAAATTTCGCAAGACACGCTGAAAATAAACCCACACTAAATTTAATCGAAATCAGTTCATACGTATTCAACACTCTATTCACATTGTGTCTGTTGGAAAACATAAAATAAGCTTTGATGCTGAAGTAGAGGCAATATCAACAGCCCTGAAACTATTACTATGTGGACACACCAAACTATGTAAGATAGTCTTCCTGGTAGACAGGCTGTAGCTTCAAACAAGTTATCTTTCGTTCGGACTGTCAGGGAAGCAAGAGTTGCTATCAGACAGATGGAAAGACTGGGAAAGACGATCCATTTCCAGTGGGTGCCTTCTCACGTGGGAGTAATGGGGAATGAGATGGCGGAAGTCCTTGCTAAGAAGGGATCCAATCTGCTTCATTGGAACAAATCCTTGAACTTGGATTCAGCTAGAAGACTAATCAGCAATGGAACACAAGAGGAATTTCTGAAGGAAGCACGAGCCTTGGGAAGTGAGAGGAGGTGGAAGTGCATAGAGAACGAATGGCAACACAACAAGAACAAGCCTAGGAAAGAGGCTGTTGCATATCTACGCCTTGGCACAGGGCATGATTGTTTGTCGGCCCACTTGAAGAGGATCCATGTCCTGGATTCCGATCTTTGTGTGTTGTGCTGACAAACGGGGGAGCCAATGAATAGGGAACATCTTTTGAGGTGCCCCAGGTTTGGTTCTGAGCATCAGATTTCGAAGAATTTTCCTAAATTGTACTGGGATGCCAGGAGACTCGTGGGTTGATTCTCACATAGTCTGCCATTGGAAACAACAACAACAACAACAACAACAACAGTTCATACGTTTGGGCTGTAGAACACTGCACAACGACAGATTCTAAACGTCATTCCAAAAACATATTTTTTGGATCAGGAATTCTCTAAACTCTCTGTGCCACGTATACATAAAAAAATTAAAATTGATTTAATAAAAATTATTTCTACTTATCAGAAAAAATCGTTTATATTTTCATTATCGTACTAGGTTACCCTAGATAAAATCTACAGGTGAATCGATATTATTTGATTCCTACTTTATTTACATCGAAAACTTCAAATATCTTCGTTTGATACAGATACTGACTATTAATCACAATCAGCTGATCGTTTGTAACATCCTGATCAGCTGGGTGTCGAGTTTGATTGTTTCATTTCCCTGTGTGTTTTATTTTGTTCTCTTTTCATCTCTCTAAATTAACCGACATTGTAATTGTTCATTGCACGGTTTGAATGGAAACAACAGTCCAGTGAATGTTCGAATCGGATATGCCCTTTGTCAAAAACTGACAATTAAATTTGTTTTCTTGTTTGTATGGAAAACAAACAAACAATAACAAAAGTTTCAAAATAAATTATCCTGAGGGCATGTTTCATGTTGTGCATTGTGAGATGTACGCACTTTATATTATCTGTTGACTCATCAAGGCAAATAGTACGTGAATATACAGAGTGTTACGGAATTCAACTTTGTAGCAATTTATTCTGATAACTTACACAATCGGTTGAGATGTCTTTTAAAGTAAAAAACATTAGTTTTCTCATTAAACGGTAATTATAATTTGATATGGTTACAATTTGCGATATTGTAGACGTCCCGCTGAAGACAATTCTTGTAGCTAGTACGTCAGGTCTCACTTCTGAAACTGCGATTCGTCGTTTAGTACGGCAGTCTTACAAGATTTGACGGTTTATTACCGCTGCTGGTAAACCTCTGGCTGACTTTTTCGATAACAAGTCGCAAAAGGTTAGGTTAGGTTAGGTTAGGTTAGGTTAGGGTGTGGTTAGTAGGTTAGGTTAGGTTAGGTTAGGCTAGGTTGTGGTTAGGTTAGGATAGGTTAGGTTAGGTTAGGTTAGGTTAGGTTAGGTTAGATTGGGTTAGGTTAGGTTAGGTTAGGTTAGGTTAGGTTAGGTTAGGTTAGGTTAGGTTAGGTTAGGGTGTGGTTAGGTTAGGTTAGGTTAGGTTAGGCTAGGTTAGGTTGTGGTTAGGTTAGGTTAGGTTATTTGACGTCTCGTACAGTTAATTAAAACTTTGCTTTTCAAGATATATTGAAGGCATATTTAGAGAAATCGTACCATAAAATCGCGGTTAATTGTACCAGGATTTCGTTTTTTGAAACCAAAGCACAACCAGAACATTCAGGAGCAATGAAAATAGACATTTTTAACCACAACTGTATTTAAATCAATGGTTCTATATGAGTCTAACGTGATGTGTTTTAGTTTAAAAAGACACGTCCGATTGTGAAAGTTTTCTGAATAATTTTGCCCACGCTTTTAGAGTTGTCAAGTTCTTTTGACTCGTACACAGGACTACCAACTTTATCAATAAATAAACAGAATGGCAATCAGAGTAGTCAATGTCGTGTGGAAGAGAAGTAGGAACACTTAGATCCAAGTGGTAAGTGGAAGGCAGTTGAGATCAAACAATTTAGTGTGTGGGCGCAACTTAACTTTTCACACGCAAAACTTTTATTTCTTTTCACTTACGAGAAATAAAACATTTGCTTCAGATATCCTGGTGTACATGCTACAGGATAAAAAACTACAAAGGTTTTAAACATCATATTAAGGGTTGCGTCCTTGAAAATAGAAAAAACATAAGATGAAGTCCTTTTTTCACTTATGTAATCGTGTGAATAAATCCGTTCTTGTTGCATAAAAGTAGGTAGTTTAGATTATATTGGCGGAGTGAACGGTACAAAACAGCACAAATTTAGTCATGCACCCTTCTCCAAAACCAAACAAAACTAATCATCACCAAAAATATCATTTCAGTACTTTAAAAAATGAAAATAAACGCTCTTTTTATTTAAATAAGGGCCCAAACTTACTCCGCTTGTGAGTTAAACGCGTCACAACGTAAATCGTATTTGATAAAACCGAGCTTTAATTGACGACATCAAGTTTTATTTTATTTATTTCAATTATTTCTGAACCGTTATGTTTTACTTGCTGCTTTGTACACTGGTTTGAGGCATGATTTTTCACTAAAATTGGTATAGCTGATTTTGAGAAAATACGTCTTTTATAACAGCCTCATTGGAGACTTATTTAATTGATAAATCACGAAACGGTAGAACAACGTTACTAAGATGGCGACCAATTCGTTGTGTTTCAAACATTGAAGACTACACTTGAGTAAAATTGTATTCCCAAATTTTGAGTTCTTAAGGTCAACAACAAAAGTAATGACCATATATGAACAATTAGAAAATTTCATTAAAATTGCTCTTCTCGTTTAAGCTGTAGGGCACTGTGCATACAATATACGTCAGACATTATTCCAACACCAACTTTTTGGACTCAAATTTCAAAACGAATTTCGCCAACAACTCGTCAACTATTTTTTAAATCCATCACATAACCTTCTCCACATCTACTAGTATGTGAAAATATAGGAACATTTTAGAAACCAATTTTAAAATTTCAGCATTTTATGACCTTCATTGTATCATTTTCGATTTTTAAACATTACTTTCGATTTTACTTTTTCAAAATTTTGTCTAATATGTGGTTTATTTTTTTTATTACTAGATTTTAATTTAGTTCAATAATTCACTTAAACTGAAAGACGCGTTGTTTCCAAGGAGGTAAACACATCTCAGGAGGCACATGGCACACGGTTTGTTAGACTCCCGTTTCATACAGATTACTCACTACATCCTAACCTCCGCATATTTACGGGTCCGCTTTTATATTACTTCATAATGAGAAATATCTTCACCTACATCAGACTAGTCTTCTTCAACTGTCTGCTTCTCTTTTCATCAGGATTCGTTAAAAATAATTTACTATTGCATTCCACTTAACCAGCAAATCTGTGAACATATGTGGCATATTTTTAGGTGGTAAACCTAAACGACCATTCCAGTCTTGATCTTGTAATCTTCTTGTTTATTTTTCTTTAATTGGGAGCCTTTTTTAATATTAAAGTTTAAAAGTTTTTCGATAACTTCAGTCTCTTCTGGAGACGATAAATCTGTCGGAATCACGCCTTCCAAAACCATGACAACACTCACTGATTCTGTACGGAATAATCCTCAATTCCAATCTTAGCGGAATTGACATTGTACTCCGTACTGTAGGATTGGCATATAAGGGTCACAGAATCCTTATAACTTCACCAAAATTTGATCTATTCAACTGATTTTAGCACATGTGACCTTCCAAATCGGTTACCATGTTTCATTCTACTTACAAACAAGTATATTTGGCAAGAGAGGAAGAATAAGTTTAAATGAGTATTCCCAAGGTTTTGTATATGTATTCAATGTAGAGTTTTGTAGATAAGATAGAAACTAGTAAAAATGAAAACATTTAATAACTTTAAACTCGTTAATTAAAACTCCACCGCCTCAACAAATTTCAACAAAATGTTTCAATTTTATGTTTTTGCAAATGAACGTTATAAACTTGACATTTTCTTCTACAAGGGTAAGGAGGGGATGACAGGACACAGTCCACCTCTTAAGATCTTATGAAGCTGTTGGGGATTTATATAAACCAGCAAGACAACATAATTTACTACCCTCTTCTGTTTTTAACTCTATCTTTGTCACAATCTTAATCCCAACTTGTAAGTTCAAGCATGTAAACACAGCAAGTGTACTAAAGTAATTAAACACTTGTTTATTTTGTGAACTGTGAAATACAGAGACTATTAGTTGTAAAAATTGTTTTAATAAAGATACACTAAAATGAGTTAAGTGTACTTAGACAAAATCGCGGATAATAAAGTTAAAATATTCAAAATTAATATATCGGGTGACTATCGTCCTCTATTTTTTAAATTAAAAAAAAAGTATTTGAGTTCTGTTTGCTGCAATCTTATTAGGTGAGAAGGGCGACCTAAAAAAACCAAGGTTTAGGTTTTTAATTTTAAGGGGTGAGGGGGGTTGTTAAAAAACTTCAAATGGAACGTATAGTTTTGTGGTACCTCAAACCTCTCAGTCATCATTGCCTTCTAAAAAAATAAGATAATATAAAACCCTTAACTTTTAAATACTCTAAAAGCGTTGGTGTCAGAAAAGAACAAGGGTTGGTCAAGAAAGACCTGAGATAAAAAATGAAGAGAGGGATCTAATTCAAAACTGCATAACAAAGTGTAGATCAGCATGAACCCTCGGGATTGCAAACCCCTATATTTCACCTCACTCAATAATTTCTCCAAATAAAACTAATTGTCTACAATAGACATGTAAAACTTTGAAGTATATCACATTCTCAATAAATAGACCAATCAACTTCAAACCCATCACATTTTTTTTTCTATTTAATAAATCTTCATTTCTAGATGCTGTATTCAAAAACAGTTTTGCAATTTAAATTGTTAAACAAAATTACTCTCGTCTGAGAGTTATATTTTTGTAACTTTAAAATGTCTTTAAGAAGTAATAAAATTGCCAACTCCAAATCAAAAATATTTGAAATCTTCTTTACACAACTATATTGAATAAACATTAGTGAACCACAGATCCTTATTCTACAGTACGGGTCAAACTCAAATGACTTTACATAAAGGTAAATTAAAAAAAGTAGTAAAGTTCATATAATACACGTTAACATACTACCCAAGGCTTGAAAGTCTGCTCTGCTGTAAATTGCAAGTAAGCTTCGTCTTTATAAATAATTACTTAATTCAATTTCGCACAACGTGTCCTCCGTTAAGCCTTTTGGAACCACTAATCCACAGGGAAAATGTTCTTTTAGCTTTCCTTCCATCCGTCTTTCCTTATGACTTATTAATTAATTTAAAATTATCCTTGGCTTTGAGGGTGGTTAGGAGGTTATTCTTACATCGCGTCGGTGGTTTCGAGTTAATATAAAAAAGTAATTAGAGTTGGTAATTACTGGTAATTTGTAAAAAAAAGTAAAATTGTTCATTATAGAAAAGATAATTAATACATCAATATTTTATTACTGTAACAGGCTGTATAAAATTTAAATAAAATATAATTTCTCAAACGCGTTTCAACGACAATATCAACATCTTCAGTGATGCATGACCTACACAAATTATACTTTACCTAACCTAACCTAACCTAACCTGAAACCTAACCTAACCTTACCTAACCTAACTTAACCTAACCTAACCTAACCTAGTACTGCCTCGCGTTTTTACATTATTAAATATAACAATATGATTGTAAATAATGATATAGTTCCTACATAATATTCTTTACTGAAGATTATATAACTTATATATGTTTATTAGTTTAGTAATATAGTATTAATTGTTCCACTTAGAAAGGAATTAGGAAAAAATGTTCTAACCCTTTACAGTTTAGAAAGTTGCAAACGAGTTTAGCTCCTCCTCTCCCAGTCGTATAAAAACCTACAATGCTGTTATAAAATACTGTATTTCTCAAAAACCGCCTCCAGATATTCGGTACTCGAGTTGCGCTGTAGATTAATTTGGATACGACAAACAGACATGATTCGAATTAACTCAGGATACCTAATAATCTATATATCCGTAAAACGTTACTTTATCCAGATAACGTATGCGTGGGATAGTAATAAGCTTGTTTTATTATTAACAAACTAAATATATAAAATACTAATTAAGTACGGTATAAGTGTGAGAAAAGCTGAACAATTTAAGTCACTGTTATTTACAACGGCTACACCAACTCTACAGTGTTCACACATTTGCATGTCTCTTTTTTTTATAAATGACCCGAAATTTTCAAGCAGACAAATAAGATAAGCCACGACATTTGTTATAACGTCCAGTGAACACGTTTTTAATCACGTAAACAAAAAAAAAGTGTACAGAGAAATTATCCGAGGGGGTTTACATTGCATTGTTTTCGTTTGAATTTCAAAACACTCTGAGATTAACATTATCTGGTGAGCCTCAGGCAATATAAGCGTTATTTAGCTATGCAGGGGCACGAAGGGCAAGACATGGCTGATCAATGTATAACTTTTATATAACGGTTAAAACAAAGGAGACAGTTTCGTTTTGAAATTTTATTATGTGTACCAACATAACAACATGACTGTTTTGTTTGCTATCAGCAAATTGTAAATTTACTTATCAAGTAATTTAATCTGTAAGCTTGTGAGTGAACAAAATAAAATATAAGTTAAATAGAGGGATTAAAATTTAAGGGTTTTGTCTGTAAATGTGTTTTAATAAATAGTGATAATTGCACACATATTCTCACTCACCCACCAACAAAACAAAACCTAACCTAACCTAACCTAACCTAACCTAACCTAACCTAACCTAACCTAACCTAACCTAACCTAACCCAACCTAACCTAACCTAACCTAACCTAACCTAACCTAACCTAACATAACCTAACCTAACCTAACCTAACCTAACCTAACCTAACCTAACATAACCTAACCTAACCTAACCTAACCTAACCTAACCTAACATAACCTAACCTAACCTAACCTAACCAAAACTAATAAAATGTCGGTTCTGTTGTAGTTATTAAAAAATGAAAATAAACATAGGACGATAAATTTTAGATTGTGCTCTAACACATTCTCAGAGTAAAACCTACTTAATTAACATTTTGATGACGACGTTCAAGATCCTCAACCTTATTTTATTTTAAACGCGTTTCAACGATAATATCACTATCCTCAATTTACTGCGTCACTGAAGATGGTGACATTGTGGTTGAAACGTGTTTGGTTAAATAAGCGTATCATTTGTTAGAAATTGTGTTCAAGTTTTATCTCACAAGTCATGTTTAATATTGTCGGACGGGATGTCACAGTTAGCCGAATCTGAGCTACCATGCGAGTGTGGCTGAAAACAACGAGTGGTTTAATTGCAATTTATAAGAGAAATGTACTGACAGTACAAGGTCGGGTCCAAAGGTACTGGGTCAGGTGTTTATGGTAACACAGCTAGATAGAGTGGCAAATCTAAGCCCGAGAGGCTGTATTCCAAGCGGAAGTGATTCGCAAAACTGATTTTGTGAAAAGGAATTTAAATATGAGACATAGAGTAAATAACATATATACTAATTGCGACTTTAACACAGCACTTCTGGCTTTGACAAACCATAACTAAACCTCCAAAATAGTGTCATATCGTCATTAAAACCCTGGCAAAAACAAAAAATCTAAGCTTGTTATACTTACCGACATATAAGGGCATTACTGGAAATGAAGAGGCAAACATGTGCAGAATGCTCCTCCATCGTTCCAGAAACTGAGTAGGGAGTATCTTTTACTTGGTACGAGGACGTGTCTCCCAATAGTTTGTTATGGTTTCCGAGATATAAAGATATTACTGGGAATAAAGAAACAACCTGGAGCAGAATGCTCCTCCAGTGGTCCAGAACCTGTGTTGAGAGTATATTGTACTTGGTACGTGGATGTGTTTCTTAATGGATTTCAAAGGAACATCAAAAGGCTTGCAACAGAACTCAAGGTTATGTACAGTCTAACACGACGCTTAAAAGTCCTTCAAAACTCAATTCAATGTAAACCCTTAAGATGAAGAGGAAAACCTACGGAAATGGGTTCAATTATTGACTGGTTCTGGATAATCTATAGTCAAGGCAAAAGACAAAAATCTAAGCGTGATATATTTCCCGACATATAAAGGCATTACTGGAAATGAAGAGGGGAAACAGGTGCAGAAATCTCCTACAACGTTCCAGAACCTTAGTAGGGAGTATGTTGTACTTGGTACGAGGATGTTGTACTTGGGATAGAACACAAGGATAATGTACAGTCTAAGTCTTTCAAAACTCAACTCAGAGAAAACCCTTAAGCTGGAGATAAACGACCTACAGATATTGATTCAACTGTTGACTAGTCTGGATGTTCCATAGTAATCTACACAGAATGGTGTTGCAATAGTTCTCAAAGGAACGTAAGAAGACTTGGGACAGAACACAAGGATATGTACAGTCTAAGTCCTTCAAAACTCAACTCAGAGGAAACCCTTAAGCTGAAGATAAATGACCTACAGATATTGATTCAATTGTTGACTGGTCTGGATGCTCCATAGTCATCTACACAGAATGGTGTTTCATGTACCAAAGCTTTTCTGTAGGAAATGTGGTGAAGCTGAGAAGATATCTCAGCTAATTGTTTGTCTGTCCACCTTTAAATGGGAAACATATTGTGTTCTTTGGCGTTATTTGAAGTGGAAAACAGCTACGGGAAATATGATTAAATCATCCGAATTTTCTCACGGTTTTCCAAAAACCTGAGATTAGATTCATATGTGAATGAGAGAGGACACTAAGCTTTATAGCTAAGAGGCTAAACCTGAACTGTAATTTTGGCCATACTTCCAATAAAAAGTGAAATTCAAAAGACTAATTTTGTATTTATTTAAAAGAAAATTGACTAACCTTCTAATAGTTATAACGCTATTTTTGTTTCCTACTCGTTCAATTTTTGTTTTTCGTAGTTCGTTCAATATTTTTTAACAAATAAACACCTTTTTGGATACAAATTGTGTTTAATAAGTTGATTTTGTCGGTGACTGTACTTTTAAAAAAACCAGTATACGAAGTATAGGCAATGACTACATAAATACTATAACACGACATGGCCATGTTAAATATTCTACGCTTATTCTTGAGTTGACCAATACCCGCTAGGTGGCGTTGATGTGACCAATCTGAAGTTGATGTGACTGGCGCTAGGTGGCTCTACGGTCAAACAATGTTTCAGGCGGGTAAGAGAAAACGCACTGATGCCCCATATGGGACCAGAGATGCGAGGGAAGGTCGAGAATCGCTTATCTCAGCGCACGAACTGACAACACTGACTATGCTGACGGAAGTAAGTGAGAAGGTTTGTGAGAGAGAGGTCAACAGTTGTACAGTCTCAACCAAGTGGGATGCGTACAGTCAAGCACCTGCTGCTAGCGCTTTCTGATATCTGTGTGTCAAACTTGTGACGAACAGCACCCGTAAAGCGTAGACTATTTCCCTATCCTATGTCGTGTCTTATAGTATTTATGTAGTCATTGGTATAGGTTATGTCTGGTAATCGACAAAAAGGTCTACCTCCGTTTTTCGACTGATTTTTACGTTTTGTGGTCTCTGGAAACTAAAAAAGTTATTTTCAACATCTGTCGTTATTATACAGAAACAAAATACAGGAAATAAAAATTAAGTAAAGAAAATTAAATTTATTACAGGGGACTATAATGTGCTCGTAATGACCTATATTTAAATTCAGACAAATCAAATTTAAAATGTCAAAACGGCGGCCATTTTAAATATTTTTGTTCCTATCTCGTGAGTTCGAATCAACTTATAACACGTACAAATCTAACAGATTGAAATTCTGACATAATGATACCAACCTCAGATGAATATGTTGATAAATAACGAAATAATTGTATAAAATATATTTTCTAAAATCTATATCTATAGGCCCAACGATAATTTAATATTCGAGCAGTTACGAGCTCCAGCAGGGTCTACCCGACCTCAATAAAGTAGTGATACACAAAATTACGAGATTCAGAAAACCTTTCTAACAGCTGTTTTTAAACAAACTTACCCTACTGGATACTAAGTTACAATTTTAAGATTTCCTACTACACAGAAGAAACCCACTTTTGAACATTACATTTAGAGGATTACATTGTATTTTAGGGCTGAGTTAGTACCATAATGGCGACCATTAACTTGCTTTAATGCTATTTAATAGATTCGAAACTTTTCAAACTTACCCTACTAAATACAAAGTTACAATTTAATATTTCCTAAAACACAGAAGAAACCCACTTTTGGATATTACATTTATAGGATTATTGTATTATAGGGCTGAGTTAGTACCATAATGGCGACCGTTAACTTGCTTTAATTTTATTCAATAGATTCGAAACTTTTTAATCCATTACGTTTAATACTAACAAAACTTGTTAATTTTATCTGATATTGTATATTTTATTTTTCTTTGGTACAAATTTTGTTTGCGACTCCATTTATTTCCCTCGCCAAACACTTCAGTTAGAACTAAACCAGCTTGATCATTGATCATTACACACTCCCCGCTTGTCTATAACAAACACGCTGCGGTTAAATTCGAAATACACAACTCTGTTTTTAATCATGCAAGAATGAATGTCAATAAAATGTACGACAAATTGTGCTTTTTGCTACTTTTATGTCGTCAGCCATTTTTGTTGACATTCTAGTCCCATGGGGAGACTGCATAAAAGGACAGAATAAATAGAGCCCGGTTATTTGGAGAGACGAGCAGTATCCCAACAGAGAGAGAGATGTGGGAGGGGGTTGTTTGAAAAATACCACTACTACAACTAACGCGTGGAAGTTTATTGAAAACGACGCTCTATTTATTTATTTATCGTTAAGTTGGTAATAAGCAATGAATAAATATTGCACACAAACTTTCCCACACAATCATACGCGTAATCAAAATATAAAGATTTTGTCTCCAACTAACAAAAGAAACAAAGCGATGATCACCAAGTATTGAGTCTTGTAGGATATGTTACATTGTATTGTTAAATCGACGCAGTACGGTGAGTTTGTTTAAAATAATTTTTTACACAGATTTTCCGATCTCGTAGCGTATATAACTACTTTCTAATCGTCAGCTACGCACTCAAGAGCCTCGTCTTTGTGTATATAGTAAACAGTTCCCACTCTCTTGGCTCGTGTTACTGTCTCTCCCTGGACAGCAGCGAAGCTATACTGAGAAAAAGTCAGCTATACTGATAGACACCAGTAAAAAAAACGACATATGTTATAAACATCATTCATATATCACTATTTTTTTTTACTCAGGAAACTTCACAACAGATATATCCGTAGAGATGACAGACACCAGTCAGAAAAACGACATATAAACATCATTCCATATACCACTTTTTTGTACTCAGGAAACCTCACAACAGATATATCCGTAGAGATGACAGACGCCAGTCAGAAAAACGACATATAAACAGCATTCCATATACCACTTTTTTGTACTCAGGAAACTTCACAACAGATATATCCGTAGAGATGATAGACACTAGTCAAAAAACGACATATAAAAATCATTCCATATACCACTTTTTTGTACTCAGGAAACTTCACAACAGATATATCCGTAGAGATGACAGACACCAGTCAGAAAAACGACATATAAACATCATTCCATATACCACTTTTTGGTACTCAGGAAACTTCCCAACAGATATATCCGTAGAGATGACAGACACCAGTCAGAAAAACGACATATAAACATCATTCCATATACCACTTTTTTGTACTCAGGAAACTTCACAACAGATATATCCGTAGAGATGACAGACGCCAGTCAGAAAAACGACATATAAACATCATTCCATATACCACTTTTTTGTACTCAGGAAACCTCACAACAGATATATCCGTAGAGATGACAGACGCCAGTCAGAAAAACGACATATAAACAGCATTCCATATACCACTTTTTTGTACTCAGGAAACTTCACAACAGATATATCCGTAGAGACGATAGACACCAGTCAGAAAAACGACATATAAACATCATTCCATATACCACTTTTTTGTACTGAGGAAACTTCACAACAGATATATCCGTAGAGATGACAGACGCCAGTCAGAAAAACGACATATAAACATCATTCCATATACCACTTTTTTGTACTCAGGAAACCTCACAACAGATATATCCGTAGAGATGACAGACACCAGTCAGAAAAACGACATATAAACAGCATTCCATATACCACTTTTTTGTACTCAGGAAACTTCACAACAGATATATCCGTAGAGACGACAGACACCAGTCAGAAAAACGACATATAAACATCATTCCATATACCACTTTTTTGGTACTCAGGAAACTTCCCAACAGATATATCCGTAGAGATGACAGACACCAGTCAGAAAAACGACATATAAACATCATTCCATATACCACTTTTTGGTACTCAGGAAACTTCCCAACAGATATATCCGTAGAGATGACAGACACCAGTCAGAAAAACGACATATAAACATCATTCCATATACCACTTTTTTGTACTCAGGAAACTTCCCAACAGATATATCCGTAGAGATGACAGACACCAGTCAGAAAAACGACATATAAACATCATTCCATATACCACTTTTTTGTACTCAGGAAACTTCCCAACAGATATATCCGTAGAGACGATAGACACCAGTCAGAAAAACAACATATAAACATCATTCCATATACCACTTTTTTGTACTCAGGAAACCTCACAACAGATATATCCGTAGAGATGACAGACACCAGTCAGAAAAACGACATATAAACATCATTCCATATACCACTTTTTTGTACTCAGGAAACTTCCCAACAGATATATCCGTAGAGATGACAGACACCAGTCAGAAAAACGACATATAAACATCATTCCATATACCACTTTTTTGTACTCAGGAAACTTCACAACAGATATATCCGTAGAGAAGATAGACACCAGTCAGAAAAACAACATAAACATCATTCCATATACCACTTTTTTGTACTGAGGAAACTTCACAACAGATATATCCGTAGAGACGATAGACACCGGTCAGAAAAACGACATATAAACATCATTCCATATACCACTTTTTTGTACTCAGGAAACTTCACAACAGATATATCCGTAGAGACGACAGACACCAGTCAGAAAAACGACATATAAACATCATTCCATATACCACTTTTTTGTACTCAGGAAACTTCACAACAGATATATCCGTAGAGACGACAGACACCAGTCAGAAAAACGACATATAAACATCATTCCATATACCACTTTTTTGTACTCAGGAAACTTCACAACAGATATATCCGTAGAGACGACAGACACCAGTCAGAAAAACGACATATAAACATCACCCATATACCACTTTTTTGTACTCAGGAAACTTCCCAACAGATATATCCGTAGAGATGACAGACACCAGTCAGAAAAACGACATATAAACATCATTCCATATACCACTTTTTTGTACTCAGGAAACTTCACAACAGATATATCCGTAGAGACGATAGACACCAGTCAGAAAAACAACATAAACATCATTCCATATACCACTTTTTTGTACTGAGGAAACTTCACAACAGATATATCCGTAGAGACGATAGACACCAGTCAGAAAAACGACATATAAACATCATTCCATATACCACTTTTTTGTACTCAGGAAACTTCACAACAGATATATCCGTAGAGACGACAGACACCAGTCAGAAAAACGACATATAAACATCATTCCATATACCACTTTTTTGTACTCAGGAAACTTCACAACAGATATATCCGTAGAGACGACAGACACCAGTCAGAAAAACGACATATAAACATCATTCCATATACCACTTTTTTGTACTCAGGAAACTTCACAACAGATATATCCGTAGAGACGACAGACACCAGTCAGAAAAACGACATATAAACATCATTCCATATACCACTTTTTTGTACTCAGGAAACTTCACAACAGATATATCCGTAGAGACGACAGACACCAGTCAGAAAAACGACATATAAACAGCATTCCATATACCACTTTTTGTACTCAGGAAACTTCACAACAGATATATCCGTAGAGACGACAGACACCAGTCAGAAAAACGACATATAAACATCATTCCATATACCACTTTTTTGTACTCAGGAAACTTCACAACAGATATATCCGTAGAGACGACAGACACCAGTCAGAAAAACGACATATAAACAGCATTCCATATACCACTTTTTTGTACTCAGGAAACTTCACAACAGATATATCCGTAGAGACGACAGACACCAGTCAGAAAAACGACATATAAACATCATTCCATATACCACTTTTTTGTACTCAGGAAACTTCACAACAGATATATCCGTAGAGACGACAGACATCAGTCAGAAAAACGACATATAAACATCATTCCATATACCACTTTTTTGTACTCAGGAAACTTCACAACAGATATATCCGTAGAGACGACAGACACCAGTCAGAAAAACGACATATAAACATCATTCCATATACCACTATTTTTTAACTCAGAAGACCTCAAAACGAATTTATACCAACATAAAAATTTTCAGTTAATCACCATACTTTCTCCATACTACATAATATAAGAGAAAGTAATTAAGAGTTGAAAGTCAAACAACAAAGTTTAAATCTGCAATCGCAGTTACAGAACGCTATTGACCAATTATCTACAAACAAACCACTCTTAAAATGAAATACATTGAAACATTGTAACATCCCTGTTCAATCAAGTAATGAAATTAACCCTCTGTTAGCTCGTATAGTCAGTTGTTAATTTAACCAGCATTCGTGCAATTAAATAAATTACTAAAATGGCAACAAGAGTAAAGGTATTTTGAAATCACGAGTTCTATGTGTATTTATAGTTACCCCCTCGGCCTACCCTTAGGGAGAGGGTTGGACATAATAAACTTTTAATTAAATATATTCCATTAGAGTACGTTTGGTTTATTAAACACACTTGTACTGAATTAGGGACACGTATGATCGAAATGGAAAGATAAATAAATTGTATGAAAAAATTGTTCGTCAAAATAAAAATGTGGAGTTTTTTATTTTTGTTGTTATTGAACATCTATCCTTTAAAAAAATAGCCTAAAAATATTGAAAACTTTCTCATACACCCATTCACTAAGCAAAAAAAAAATAGTTATTTGAAAAATATCTTAACTGGGGTAAGAGTCAAATATAAATAAATTTTATATCAGTGATGGTGAGAAGAACTTCTTTCTTTTGTAAGTATTAAACTTTACTCTACTCGATTACAAATTAAAAATAATTTCGATTTACACAATTCAATAAAGCTCTGTACAAGTAGGTGTTTACAACATTACTGGGAATATCAACTTTGTTTTATTATTGTCTTACGAGCGCACAAATGACAAAGTCTCCTTATAGAGCTCAGAGCTTTATATCTAATTTTATATTAATTAGCAATATGCAAAGGCGAGCAAGACAATGTCTAAGAAACCCGTTTCAAGCTGGATTAGAAGGTTCCCTAGGGATTAACCCGGGACATGTTGGATACAATAGAATTATATGATTAATAATAAAAACGATCTTTACACTGCACACTTTGGCCTCGTTTCTATGTTTAAGTTCTGTTTATTTTTAAAGTTTTAGTATTTTGTGGTTAAATATAACCCAATTTATCTTACTAGCAATATAGATGAAGTATGGTAAGGATTAAAACCGTAAAGAAGGATTTGATGCTCCAAATACGTTTAAAAAGTTGCCTAATTCAAACCTTAAATATACGTAAATATTTACTATACGACTGCAGATTTAGTGTCACTTTTTATTAGGAAATGTTATTTCTATCTCCAAAAGGAGAAATTTGCGAGATCACACACACAAACACCAATTCCAGAGAAGTTCAATACATAGGACGCTAGATGATTCGTTCTGAAAGTAGAAAGAACACATAACGATAGCAGAGGTACTTAATGTCCGGAGACTGAAATTAGGAGATCAGCAGGATGGAATCACGCGCTGAAGGAACAAACCACCACGGTAGGTTGAAATTCTGAATGTACTGGAGAGATAATCAACAAGCTAAATTCAATACCATATGTGTCAACAATAATTTCAAAACATATGTCTCGAGTCACCTGATTGCAATATAGTTTGAGTTTAGTTTCATTTGCATTAGTTTTTACAAGTGAAGAGAAAGTTTTTACTGTAGAATATTATTTTAATTCATTCAGAATCGGGTGTTCCAATGGTCCAAGATAATTACAAGTGATTTGATTTTCAGTACGCTTTCAAAAGCCACCCTGTAGTACTACAGTAATGGTAGCTGCGTATTTTATATCAGAGAAAGGGCCGTGTTGGTAGTTCAGTCGCCGTGATCACGGTAGGTTTCTTTAGCAAATGTTACGATATCCTAAAAGAGTCTTCCCTGAACATTTCTTATTTATTTATTATAAATAGAAGTGGGTTTTACCCCTAGACACTTGAGCCTATAAGACTTTGTGTACTTCTTAAATTTTCCTAACTAGCTTATGTCTATTCCCCCTTGGTTGAGGTCAGGTTTTCCTAGCTAGGTTTTTTCTTGCTTCAAAGGTCACATCTGAGCCGAAGATCGTTGTCTTCTACGTCCTAATGCTTTGCATTTTGGAAGTATATTCTGCAGTTTCTAGACGCTGGGTACATAGTCTGCATTGCAAGTCTCCTTGGAATAATCCCGGGATGTTAAGATGCTTCTTGAAAGCACCGTGGCCTGACGAAGCTTAAGATTGTCCTCAGATTTCGAACATCTTTTAAGATGAATGTTAATTTTAAGTCTCCGGAAGAATTTAAAACAAATATTCGTGGTTTTACGAATAATGGAAACTTGTCAACGTTTTCCCTCCTCGTTGATTAAGAGAGAAAAAAAAGAATTGAACACAAAATAAAGACCTCTAGACCACGAATATTAGAATAGCGTCAGAGTGAAAAGAGAAAAGGATTTGGTCAAGAGCGACCTAATATGAAAGATAACAAAGAGAAATCTAACCCAACACTACATGGTATAGATCCGGATAAGTCCTTGGGTTCGCCAAACTCGCACTCACTATAAGTGACCTCTTGAGAATAAGATTAACGTTGGAATAATGTAGACGAAAAGCTCGAATTGTGACTGTCCTTATTAACACCTCATCTTTTTACATTTGAGTTCCCATATGTACTTTGAGAGAATCCAACACAGAGAGCCATATGTTGTGACAACAGGTGGAATATTGGAACCTTCTTTTTGTGATGAAGAAGACAGAAATCCTGAATTGAGAATCAGATTAACGTTGGAATAATGTAGACGAAAAGCTCGAATTGTGACTGTCCTTATTAACAATTCATCTTTTTACATTTGAGTTCCCATATGTACTTTGAGAGAATCCAACACAGTAAGCCATATGTTGTGACAACAGGTGGAATATTGGAACCTTATTTTTGTGATGAAGAAGACAGAAATCCTGAATTGAGAATCAGATTAACGTTGGAATAATGTAGACGAAAAGCTCGAATTGTGACTGTCCTTATTAACACCTCATCTTTTTACATTTGAGTTCCCATATGTACTTTGAGAGAATCCAACACAGAGAGCCATATGTTGTGACAACAGGTGGTATATTGGAACCTTCTTTTTGTGATGAAGAAGACAGAAATCCTGAATTGAGAATCAGATTAACGTTGGAATAATGTAGACGAAAAGCTCGAATTGTGACTGTCCTTATTAACAACTCATCTTTTTACATTTGAGTTCCCATATGTACTTTGAGAGAATCCAACACAGAGAGCCATATGGTGTGACAACAGGTGGTATATTGGAACCTTCTTTTTGTGATGAAGAAGACAGAAATCCTGAATTGAGAATCAGATTAACGTTGGAATAATGTAGAAGAAAAGCTCGAATTGTGACTGTCCTTATTAACACCTCATCTTTTTACATTTTAGTTCCCAGATGTACTTTGATAGAATCCAACACAGAGAGCCATATGGTGTGACAACAGGTGGTATATTGGAACCTTCTTTTTGTGATGAAGAAGACAGAAAGCCTGTCAATGTAAATCAAGTTAGATACATCGAGCATTTTACACATAGAAGGAATTTTGCCCTGCAGAAAACCTAGCTTTAGTTTCCAGTGATTCCACCAGGGTCGTGATACATTCACGAGATAATAGACATCTTCGTTTACTTTAATCGAGTTTTAGTGACACCAGTGGAACAGAATTCCCATACTATTCCCACTCTTCGGATTTCACACCACCTCACATAGGGTATGCTCAAGGAAACCGGTTCCCGAGAACAGTCACCGACTACTATCGCCGAAATAAGAAACAGATTCTCAGATATCTCTTTAGAGATATGTTTCATAATCTTTGAGAACGTTAGACGTTTTGTTTCAAATGGAACAAAACGCACATTCGCTAGAAAATAGACAATCATGTATGCCTATGTTATAATGTAACAAGATTTATAATTGTTTAATAACTAAAATGCTGATAATCACATTTCTGTATCTTTTATTTTCACCTAACCTGACCTAACCTAACCTAACCTAACCTAACCTAACCTAACCTAACCTAACCTAACCTAACCTAACCTAACATAACCTAACCCAACCTAACCTAACCTAACCTAACCTAACCTAACCTAACCTAACCTAACCTAACCTGAATAATAAAACGTTAAGCTTGAAATACAATTATGAACTTAAACAAGGATTATTTAAAACTGAATATTATTGTTGTAAGTAAATTTATAATAATAAAATTCCAGTATATATTTATTCTACAAAAATTTACATATAGAAAATAACTCCTCATTACATCGATATAAAATATGTAAAAAGTGTGGGATTAATATGTTGTAAAATATAACATTGTTCCCCCGGTGAGGTAGTTGAAGAGGAGAAGTGCGGGGGACACAAAAAAATGTCGCTTTTGTGAAGGAGATTGGTTCGAGGGAACAATAGACTAAACAGTAAAGGGGTGAAGTGGGTTTGTATGGGGGGGAGGAGGTAACAAGGGCACAAGCAGTCCCTACAAACATACCTGGGAGTTGAGATTTACATTTTAATTTGATTTTGCAATCCATATCAAAACACTGAACATTATAACATTGCTGTGTTTATAAAGTAAGACATAGTTTGGTGAGAAAAATATAGAGCTTGAGATTAAAATGAACTGTAGAAAAATCGTTAGTTAAAAAATTTGTTTAAGTATTCAAATTATCTCCTTGACAAAATACAACGCATATGGCTGTTTTTTCTTTTCTTTGTTTGTGAGCTCTTTTGCAAACTTATGAACTACTTTGACAAAACTCTAAATTTCTAACCATCAGAACGCCTTCATCCTCTGGCTTTTTCCATGGCGTTCCTCATCCGATATGATCCCTTTGTGTCTTTCGGATGTATTTGTCGTCAGATCCTTCATCTCTGCTACTATTTCTCTAAACCAGTTTCTGTTGTCCACTTCCTCTTCTCCTATTCCAACTTCTACTCGATCCCAGTGCATATATCTCCGTCTTCCTGGTAGTACAGTAGGCCTACTTCCTTTGCTACCTAAGTACATTTGTCCTTAGAAGGTAGACCTCTTAATTCTCACTGTGCCATTCCTATATCTTTGTACTTCTTTTAGAGTCCCTTGCTTTCTAATATTCTGTCTTTTTTTTTTTACAGGCAGTGTATTTTCCCCATAAATTTGTGATAATTTTCAGTCAGATATTTTGTTGTTGTTTGTCACCGTAAAGACATTCCGGTTTGACTACTGTGAAGTTTTGTAGAATTTCTGACTCAGCCTGAAAGCTGTTTCCATATTTCTAATCCTTTCTTCAACTCCTAGTCTTTCATTTTTGTTTGGAGTGATGATATATTATCCCAGACATTTAATTAAAATTCTGAACTTTCCTGATATTGCCTTACTTGTTTATCATCACCTGGTTTTACTCCTTGTGTCCACCATCATGAATTCTAATTTTTCAAAGGAGATCAGTAGGCAAAATTTAAGAACAAAACAAATTAATTGTTGTAATCTTCGTACTTAAACAGTTCCATCACCAAACGTAATATAAGATCCTCTAAGTGTAATGACAAAACTCTGATTTCTTGACGATTAACAATTCAAATTTGTTATATTGAAATTAAAACGGAATCATTTACACATTTACCAAAACCTAAGGAAATAAAGAAGAAAGCACAGCCTGAATTAAATACTTTGTTATAAACAATAATCTTAATTAAAATTCAAAATTCAAAATTTGTAAATAGGGCTGCGTTATAAAGGGGTAAAATTGTATATAGACAAAAACACTGCCAGGAAGCTTTTAACCAGTTAATTACACAAGAGTAATGCAATTTAGGTCTGAATGTTTATCAAACTGTAAGGATCGACATACCTGTATTATAACTAATATTTTTCACCGCCAACACATTTAGAATATTTTATTAGTTTACATTGTTATGAAACAACACACGGGTTGTATAAGTCTTTATAAGTAATAATTTATAATAAAGACTTATACAACTTACTCAGTATGGGTTAGGTTAGGTTAGGTTAGATTAGGTTACGTTAGGTAATGTTGGTTAGGTGGTTAGGTTAGGTTAGGTTACGTTAGGTTAGGTTACGTTACGTTACGTTAGGTTAGGTTACGTTAGGTTAGGTTAGATTAGGTTAGGTTAGGTTAGGTTAGGTTAGGTTAGGTTAGGTTAGGTTAGGTTACAATAGGTAAGGTTGGTTAGGTTAGGTAAGGTTGGTTAGGCTATGTTAGGTTAGGTTAGGTTACGTTAGGTAAGGTTGGTTAGGTTAGGTTTCTCTGTTTCTTTATTGAGCCTTATGTTTCGTGGCCTCAGGAATCAGAAATAATTATTTTCGTAATGCTGTCCCTCCGTCGTTATCGATACACAAAAATGAAGATGGGAAGATAAATTTTGGTAAAAATGGGGTGTGCTCATATAGAAATATTTTAGAATAAAAATAAAAAACTAATGTCAAAATGGCGGCCGTTTAAACAGTTTTTTTTTCATCTCGTGGATGTATTTCACTTATAATACACTAAATTGGATGACAATTTACGAATTTAAATTCTACATATAGAATGACAACCAACTATCTACTATGACAATAAATGTTCCTTGTCCTCTAAACAGGATACTTACTCCTTACGTAAACATTAATTATAGTGTGCTGATAGAAAACCCTATTGAAATTCAGATAAATTGAATAAAAACTTCAAAACGTCGCCCATTTAATAATTTTCAGATTTGCATTTTGTAATTGTACTAACCCGATAAATTTATTGTCTTAATGTAATTCTAAACTATGATATACGCACCACTTGAATACGTTCAATGATATGAAGGGTTTTACCTGAAACAAAAGAGAAAACATTTTAGTAAATTGCAAACACAATTTATTTTTTCTTTAAAGAATACATACACAATGTTGTAGAATGAAATTTTGCACATACATAAGAGCAGGTTGTTCGGTAAACTTGGGCTAAGAAAGTAACGAATTTATTTGTTGCTTTATTTATATAAAAAAAATGCATATTTACGTCGAACTCATCAAAATATTAGTAATAGAAATAATGCAAAAAATTGCATAATTATGCCAAACTCGTCAAAATAATAGTAAAAGAAATGCTGCAAAACAATTGCATAATTACTTCAAACTCGTCAAAATAATAGTAATAGAAATGATGCAAAAAATTGCATAGTTACGTCAAACTCGTCAAAATAATAGTAATAGAAATGATGCAAAAATTGCATAGTTACGTCAAACTCGTCAAAATAATAGTAATAGAAATGATGCAAAAATTGCATAGTTACGTCAAACTCGTCAAAATAATGGTAATAGAAATGATGCAAAAATTGCATAGTTACGTCAAACTCGTCAAAATAATAGTAATAGAAATGATGCAAAAAATTGCATATTTACGTCAAACTCGTCAAAATAATAGTAATAGAAATGATGCAAAAATTGCATAGTTACGTCAAACTCGTCAAAATAATAGTAATAGAAATGATGCAAAAATTGCATAGTTACGTCAAACTCGTCAAAATAATGGTAATAGAAATGATGCAAAAATTGCATAGTTACGTCAAACTCGTCAAAATAATAGTAATAGAAATGATGCAAAAAATTGCATAGTTACGTCAAACTCGTCAAAATAATAGTAATAGAAATGATGCAAAAAATTGCATATTTACGTCAAACTCGTCAAAATAATAGTAATAGAAATGATGCAAAAATTACATAGTTACGTCAAACTCGTCAAAATAATGGTAATAGAAATGATGCAAAAATTGCATAGTTACGTCAAACTCGTCAAAATAATAGTAATAGAAATGATGCAAAAAATTGCATAGTTACGTCAAACTCGTCAAAATAATGGTAATAGAAATGATGCAAAAATTGCATAGTTACGTCAAACTCGTCAAAATAATAGTAATAGAAATGATGCAAAAAATTGCATATTTACGTCAAACTCGTCAAAATAATAGTAATAGAAATGATGCAAAAATTGCATAATTACGTCAAACTTGTCAAAATAATAGTAATAGAAATGATGCAAAAATTGCATAATTACGTCAAACTCGTCAAAATAATAGTAATAGAAATGATGCAAAAAAATGCATAGTTACGTCAAACTCGTCAAAATAATAGTAGGCTAATAGAAATGATGCAAAAAAATGCATAATTACATCAAGCTCATCAAAATGAATAGTCTAGTAATAAAAATTGTGCAAAAATATTGCATAAACTTTATCATTCACCCGTCACCGAAAACAAATAAAAAAATAAAACCACCAAAATTAATTACCACCAAAAATGTCATATCGGTAGTTGTCAGTCAAAACACGATTATACAAGAATCTTATATATTTTAATAAGGGTCTAAATTTAACACCTGCTCAGCCTCTTATGATGTGATGGACATCGAGCTTCTAATGGCTGCCGTCAAAGTTCTATTTGTAATTTTTAATCACTACGAATCGAATTGTTTCTTAGTTACGATTTTACACACGGGTTACTGTCGTTAATCTTCACTTTTTCCCAAATTTCAATAAAATCGGTTTAATTGATTTTCAGAAATTAACCGTTTTAATACAACACCTTGAACGATAACTACGAACCTACACTTTTGGAAAGCAATTTTTTTGTACTTAGAGCAAAATTTTATCAAAATCGTTAGAGCCTATGGGAACTCGTGTTTTATTTTATTGTTTGGCAACCACCCTAACATTTTTATTTGTAAAATGGAAAAAAAACCTTTCAAAATGTGGACTCATTCTAAATTTGATTAAAATCGCTTCACACGTTTGAGCTTTAGAGCATTGAACATAAGACAGACATAATTTAAAAAAATTATTTAAAAAAAAATAAAATAAATAAATAAAAATTTTGGAGTGAGTGTATCTCAAAACGTATACATCCTGAAAAAACTGTGCAAAATGTTTTTATAATATCACTATGTAACACACTTCCTAAAAATATGAAAAAACAAGGTCTATCCAGAGTTCACTCAACTGTTACCTGCTAGAATAATATTTTTACTCAGTCGAAGAATACCTTTAGGGTACAAATGTAACTAAACTCAATCTGCAGGTGTCAGGAAAAGCTTCTTCTTTGTAGATATTCTAATATGCTGTATTGTTTTGTCAAAATTGTATCTATACCTATGTGTTATTTTACGTATATGTACATTTTATTTTAGTACCTACTATTATATAAAAGATTTATGTAATCCATGACGTGTCACATGTTTTATTTGTATCAAACAAAAAGTTATGAAATAATTAAATGTATAATGAATACAAATTTTAAAAAAAGATTCGATTTTTTAATCTATCGCATAATTTTCTACATGTAAAGTGAAAATCCTAAGTCTGAAATTGTATATTGTTACGAAAAATTATTATACAGAGTGTTCAGAAAATGTCGTCCTAAACTTTAAGTGTTCGTTGTATAGATCAAAATAAAGAAAAACGTTTCTATAAACATAAGTCTGCAAAAGCGTCGTTTCCCACCTATTGTCAATTCTGTGTTAACAAAATTAAATCTTTTGAAATTTTTAAGATTTCGAGTCAAAATTTGGAATATACATTTTTGATACAACGGTTTACCAGCATACTAAGAATCAAAACATTACCTAATAAAGTTTCAAAATGGCGGCTCTTTACATTTGTAAAGTTAATGACCTTATCCAACATACAAAATTCAAATCATCATCATTTCTACAATTTATAAGATAAAGTTTTTATTGTTGAAACACTGATAAAAAGTAGAATAAAAAGTAGAATAATAAAATTTGGACTTGAAATCTGAATAATTTCAAAAGCTATAATTATTTTTCATAAAAAACAACAACACAAAACTGATAACAAAACGTTTACGGACATATGTTTAGAGGCACTTTTTTCTTTATTTTGCTCCATATAACCACAAGTTGAAGTTTGGCACGACATTTTCTGAACACCCTATATACGCCGGCACTGAATTTTGAAATCCAAAATTTAGGCAATCAAAAAATTATTAAAAAGAAATAATAACTAAATTTCGGAAACGAAAGGAAAATGTTAAAGTCAGTGTCGCTAAACAGTATACAGTGTTATTTAAAATTATTATCTAAGTAGACGTAACACCAGGTTTTACAAAATTGGTTAAACAATCGAGTCAATATTCCAATGAAGTACTGTTTTGACATCAAGATTTAAAAAAAACAACAATAAATGAATCCTTTTGAATCCTGATTCGGCCGTGTAATTCGACAACATTACGACGGAGTGAGGGGTGGTAGAACCTGTATTGGCAATAAATTAACAGTAGCTCGGAAATCACAGGTGGGGTATCTGTGGCGTCGGACATTGGCCGTTATACGTGATGTATTGCCAACGTTCCGCCACGAAATACCAACAATACTCCACACTTGTACTAGATTTAATATTACGACAATATTTTTACTACGTATATTGTGGTATTTGTAAAAAATGTATGTTGAATTACCCTCCAAGCGGTAGGACAGTTGAATACACCAGTCATAGTACAAATGGACATCTCCTGCCTCGTGCGTCAACATTTTTCTCTCCTTTAAAAAAGTGCCACTTTGCTCACTAGTTGCACAAATAACTATGATGTTCGCTGTGGTTAGAAACTTTTAAATCAGTGAAAAAACATTAGGTACAATTTCTTGAAATTATCAAACTTATTTCGTAACTGTAGTTATTTTTGACTTACCGCCAGCAATCCTTGGATAATTCTATTTTGTTTATATTGTCATGTATTTATTCACAACACGTGTTTCGTACATTATCGTCAATCGTCGGGTGATAACACTTAGTTAAAATATTCAACACAAAAATACAAGTAACACATAACATTCACGCACGAGAAACACAATATTTTAATGTCACCGTGCCGGCACTACATAGTATACAATTGCTGGCGGTAAGTCAAAAATAACTACAGTTATTCAAGCATATCCGGTTACTCTAGAATATCATATGATTATTTCGTAAGTTGGTAAGTAAAAAGAAGAGTTTTTGTTTAAATTTTTAATAGAAATTTATTATTTTATAGTAAATGTTGTACTATTTTGTGAACAAAATATATAAAAAAACTATTTCTCTTACAATGCGCAGAGTTAATCACGCAAAGAAAAATATTTCCCTTGAAAACAACGTTCACACTTGGAGACAAAGTATGAAAACTTACACAATAGGATCACATTTCAAAGCTGAACACAAAATGTTTATTTTCAAAACATGACGGATTTAATCGTCACCTTTAACTAGTGTTTGCTGAATAACAAAGTTTTGAATTTCAAGTTTTCTCGCCGAGCAACGTGTCTGTCACCAAATGCATGAATAATGAGATAAGTTTTAGCACGAGTGGAGCGATATACAACTGTATTTTAATATACCTTTAACAACTTCCGCTTTTATGACAGCCAATAACTAGGTGTAGCTTTCAAAAATATGAAACTATGATTGACACTGACGTATTGCTGTTGTATCGGAATTGTAAAATAAGGCATGCGATAGAATAAGGAAGATGTTTTACTGCTTATAAATAAATAACCTGTTTATATCAAAACGAAAATATTGCACAAACTTTCTCGCTCCGCTATCCCAAAAATAAAATAAAACTGATCGAAAAAGCTAATCATCACTTTAAAAAAAAAAAAAAAAAAAAATTGCTACAAAATAATTGACTCTATCATGATTAATAAGAGTGAAAAAATACTATCTTATATCTTTATCGAAAAATGTGTACTCTACGATTTTAATGAAACAAAGGAGCACAATATTATTATTATACATTTTTCGGACATTAGCCATCATTTGTGTGTTAAAAATCAAAGCAACGCACCCCCCCCCGCCGGTCCGGTGACTGACAGCCTCTCCACGGGGACGAGCAACTCGCTGCAAGACCTTACCCCAACTACCACCCCGCGCGATCTACTTTATATTAGAGAGTGATTCTTTCGCAGTTTAATAGTTTTGATAAGGCTCTTGATTCCTTATGTCACACAAGAATAATTTATTTTAATCAACTTATGCTAACACAGGAAATTTTACTATATTAATATATTCACTTCTTATACTAGCTTACCTTTCTTAAAACTCCAGACTCTTTTTCAAAGGGTGTGCCCTTTGGAGCTCTTTAATTCATTAACACCAAAATTTGCTCTGTTTTGAATTTTTAACTTTATACTTGATGAGCACTTATTTTTTCTTCTTTCTAATGTAATGAGTTTATTTGAATGGGTTAGATTTAATTAAAATATTCAACAATGAAATTTAACAAATTTATTTAAGAGTCTACAATTTAATTTTTATTTTGAGAAACAATGGATTTCTTTCGAATCTTTTACAACAATTAATGTCGCCTTTTCTGACAATTTATATTAAATGCTTTCTCTTTTAACAAACTGAAAATCTACTATATTAAACAATTTTAACAATAACTAAAACTAACAAATTGATATTCTTATTCTAATACACATAAATATGAATCCTATTATTTATTCCTTTCCAATCTGTTACTTTTGCTTTATTATTGGACTCGAATTTTATTGTATTTTATATCTCTTTATTTGAATGAATTTAAAATTGGCTTTATTTTGACTTTACTTTGTCTTTAAAATGTTATTATTTAACTTTATTGAGTTTAATAATTTTGGACGTAATTCAAGTTTATTAAAAAATTATTTTATTTATTAAAAAAGCTTGATTTATGCAGTACCTTGTTTTGTGGAGTGCACAAGTCCGCTCGTCCTGATTCTGAGAGTGTTTGAGGATCTTGGAGATGTTTTCTGAGAGTTGTCTAGAATATCTCGAAGTCCAGTTCTCGAAGAATCTGTTGATGACGACAAGTTCTAGAAGAATGTTTGCCGGAGTCCGTAGTGAAGATCTCTTCTACTAAGCTGTTGTAGGATGTCACGTTGTCTCCTGCAAGGCCGATCCTTTCTGTAGGCACCGTTATTAACCTGGCGAAGTACAGAGCGTTGACAATATTTTCACGACGATTTCCTGTTCAGACTTGAGTAAAGTTGGTGATCTTTCCTGGAGCTGCTATTAGAAGACTTCCCTGGAGCTGGTACTAAACGAGACTGTCGAATTAACTTGAAGAAAGTTAACTCGTCGAATTTTAGGCCTTTCAGTGTGGCCAACCTTCACTGATTATTGTTACTGTTTTATTTCACAATTTAATTAATTTTATTTATTTATTCGCACTACGATGAACTTTCCTTGGCTTATTCTTCTATTGTTTGTCTATTTTTCTTATTTTAAATTATCTATTCCTATTATTATTTGTTATAATTAGTTTAATTTCTTATGGTGGATTTGTGTTGAAGTTGGTAACTTTCCCTTTCCATGCGTCTACTGCCTACTATGCGCACGACGTTCAAGACAAGTTGATTCCTGAAATTCATAATTTTTTACTTGCGAATTCTTCTTTTCTTCATATATCCCGTTCGCTTCGCTCGATCTTCTTCTGGGTGATTTCATTTTGAAGCCCTTCTTTCCCTGATGATTTTCCATCTTCATTTGTAGCGATACGACATATATTTTTTCTTTTACGGAGATTTGAAAATTTCGTAAGTTTTCAAAATTTAGTTTTTCCAATTTTGGAAATTTTGAAAATCTTCTTTTTGCAAGTTGTTCCTCTAATGCTGAAAGTTCCAAAACTGCTTTCCTCTTCTTCCTCGCTTCTGGGTTTCACAAGTTACGGTACTTTCTGCATTTTTGGTTATTTATTATTTAATTACTTTATGGTCTTTTATTAAATTTTGATTTCGAGTCTTATTTATTTCTAGTTTATATTATGGTTATGCGTTGTTATTATTAGATTTTGGAATTTCTTTATTTTAAGGGTTTTTTATGTTTTATGACGTTTTATTATGGCTATAACTTTTTTATTATTAATTTGACGAGTTTATTCTCTTATTATTTATTATTAGGTTTTCCTAGCTCTACACGATTATATCATTTTAATTTAAGTTTTCGGATTTTGATGTTTTTTGCATTAGAAACATATGGACGAATTCATGTTCAATCCGGAACGCTAGATATTTCCTGTCAAGGCGCGTGACCTTGGCTTGGCTAACTTACATATTCCCTTTAATTTTACATGTGTTATTTTATATTTAGAAATGTTTTTGTCATTTCTACAATTTTTATTTGATTTAATTGAAATTTTGGAATTTATCTATTTTCCAAAATTGCTCCTTGCAGGCGGTTCAATTAAACCGTTGCAAATTCCCCTCTCAAAAACTTAAAATTTTGACATTAAAATCCCTTTTTTAGATTTTAAAATTTTATGTTCCTTAAATTTTTCTATTCTCTTTACATATTTACTTCCTTTCTATTTGAAAAACATAATTATCTATATAACATGAAAACTTACTATCTATAAAACAATCCTATTTCTAACATAAATGATTAATTGGTGACATATATAATTTTCAAAAACATGGTAATAAACATGACATATTCATATGAAAACAATCCTGATTTCATACAAATACATATATATTTTTCATGTTCGATAGTTCATTTCGTCTCTCTTTCATCTGAAACAGTCTATTTAGCATGATTATACATAGTTATACACATTTACACTTTATCCTAACTTTTTTAAAATTATAAATTTTGTCACAAATTTAATCACTTTTGCACTAAGGTAAGTTACATAAATCAAGCCATCCTTACTTTTAATTGATTTCGCGCTAGGTTAGATTACGCCAAGTAACAGATTGGAATTCCTTTGAATGTTGACATTTCTTGTTTCCGTTATCGATATAACGAAAGAACCCCTCTCTACCTTAATTACTGTACAATTTTCATGTCTTCCGGATGCTTGTTTATTTATTAACTGACCTACGCAACTTGTCCCAATTCTCCCCCTCGCTTTTATCGAAACAGCTGGTTTTTATCTACCGTTGCGATTTATTCTGAACTTTATTCTTTTTGGATTTATTACATATTATTTTGGACGATGTTTATGATTATGAATTTACGAATTTACCTATTCTACTTTATGTTTACTATTATTTTACGATTCTAACCTTTATTTCTAGTTTTTTTTACTTTTACCGTTGGTTTATTTTTTTTTTTTAGTTTTACGAATACGTTTCCCTTCCTTTTTAACTTAAATTTATTTTTCCCCTTCCTTTTTTGACTATGCTTTACTTTTGTTTTGAATTTAACCTTTTTGGTTACCTCTCGATTTTTGAACTTTTTTGTTTCGTTCGCTCCTAACTTATTCAGGTTTGGGTTTGATTGACTACTGGACTCCCTTTTTGGAATTAAGCTCAATTCGAACTTAGGTATGTTTACCAGTGATCCCTTCATTTTTGCGTGGTCTCCATTTTGTATTTGGTGCTTAAGACTTACTTCTTTATTTACGACGACTTTGCTTAGCCCTTGTACGAATAACTCACGACTCTGAAGCTTTTTTGGATATAGTTCTTCCCTTTTCTCGCTCGCTTCGCTCTTCTTCCTGCTTCTTCTTGGATAGGTTGCTCCACTTTTAATCTCTTTTTGGATTTTAAAGTTCCTTCCTTGAATTGGCATCTTCCTTTCGACCGTGTTTTGGTTTCTAAGGTTTATCTCCTGTTTTCCTTTGAGTTCAAACTCCCTTCCCCTCTCTAAGTTTTCCCTTCTCCTGTTCCTTCCTGTATTGTCTCGTTCGATGTTGTCGGCTTCGGTTTTTTCTTTCCTCCCGTCACGTTTGTTGTTTACACGTCCTGTTTGGTCAATTCTGGTATTTTCTCCCCCTTTGTCACGTTCGGCTTGGTCACGTTCGGTACCCTCGTTTTTTACTTCTACACTGGGTAATGTAGTAACATATAACGCCCCATTCGCTCGCATTATAGTATTTGGACCTCCTATATTGCTAATTTGATTTCGCAATTTCCGTACACAGATTTTAGCTGACGGTTGTTCTATGTCCAATCTATTTAATAGATTGGTTTTTGAAGTTACTTTTTTAGCTTCTTCGATGAAATTTATTTTTCTGTTTTCCCCTTCTACATTTATTATTACGTATTTTTCCTCCATATTAATTTTCGCGTTTAACTCGAATAGGCTATTACATCCTAATATACCTAAACTAGTTAACTTTGGTACTACCAGAAAATTTATATCTACTACTCTGTCGTTCAATTGCACGGGTATTGATACTTGTTTTGAAACTCTTTGTTTTTTCTGTTTAATGGCTGTTACTACTTCGATGTTATAAACTGGTAATTCTAAAAATCTGTTTCCCCGTCTTTTTAACTCCTCCAAATATTCAGCTTGTATACACGACCACTGCGCTCCCGTGTCTACTAAAACTTTTATATTTGTTTGATGAATTTTGACGTTTATTTCCGGACATTTTTCTAATAATTTTGTTTGAATGTTGATATTCTCGCCTTCTTTCATTAACTCTTCCCTAATATCGCATGAAATGTTTTGTAATTTCCCTACTGATTTTAATGTTGGATTTTTAATTTTTGAAAAGTTTTCTAAAGGTTTCTCTGTTTTGATTTTATTTTTTACATTTTGATCTGCGGCCCCGAATCCTGTCTTTGCCTGTAACCGTTTTCTTTTGCTTTTTTCCGGGACCTTATAACCTAGTTTTTTGGACTGGGTCTCGGATTGTTAGGTAGTGTAGGATTGGGTTTTTGGTTACTTTGGTTTTGGTTTGTTTGCGGTCTATTCCCATAGGATCTAAGGTTAGGTGTTCTAGGATAGGTTTGAGAGTCCATGGCTCCTGCCATTTTCCTATCAAGGTTCCCCTTATACGCTGGTCTTTCTTCTCGATTTTCCCTACGTGGTTCGCCTTCCATCGTTTCAAACGTTCTAAGAAATTCTATCGCGCTTTCAACGGTTTCGCTATGACTTCCTATACTCGCAAATTGTACCTTTTGTTCAAAATGTCGCATGATTCTATTAATCATAAATTTTTCTGGGATTGGTGGATCAAGATATTGTCCTTTAGCCACCATTTTGCAAAAATAATTAACTCTTGACATATATCCTGTATCACGATATTGTCCGTTTTCAATTAAATTTCGGATATGTTGCTGGGCTTGATATCCCCAATAATTTTTTATAAATTTAACCCTAAATTGTCCGTATCTATCTTTATTATCTTTTATTACGTTCCACCATTCTATTACCGGCCCTTTTATGTGTCGTTCCACGATTTTTAATTTCTCCCCTTCGTCTAATTGTGGATCGATTTCCATGAAAATCTCTTCTATTTCGGCTAGAAATTTCATTGGACTTTCTTTAGAACTTCCCCAAAATTCGACAGTTTTATTTCCTGCTGCACCGGGTTGTACGTACACTACGCTTCTCCCAGCCCCTACTAAATTTTGCCCTATACTTGTCTGTCTCATTTTGGTTTCTAACGATTTTATATTTTTGCTTAACGTTTCACAATTAACTTTATTTTGTTTAATTTTGTCATCCTGACCTTTAATTGTTTCCCCTATTTCCTGAATTTCCCCTTTCAAAACGACTATTTCGTCTTCACAATTTCCGACTCTATTTTGAATTGCTTAAAAATTTTTCTTTACGTCTTCTCCTAAACCGCCTACAGCTTGTAAGAGTTCTTCCCTACTCGCTTGTTCGCTTTCTTCGCGTGCTAATTCCCTAGCTTCGCGTTCTCTTTCTTTCGCTTCGCGTTCCCTTTTCTCTTCGTTTTCCCTAGTCTCCCTTTCTAATTCCCTAGCTTCGCGTTCTTTTTTCTCTTTTTTCCTCTCCGATTCGCGTTCTTTTTTATCTGCCTCTTCCCTAGCTTCGCGTTCTTTTTCTTTCGCCTGGAAATATCTCATGAACTTCTGCATTTCCGTTTCTGTTTCTTTCGGAGCTGCCATTTTTTTTTATTAGATTTATTTATTAGGTTTACTACTGTTTATTTATTTAAGTTTTAAGTTTTAAGTTTTAATTTTGATTTTAATGAATTTAAGCTGTTCGTTTTCAACCCTAAAGTAATTTTAACAATTTTTTGTTTGGTTACTTTCGAGCCTACGCTGTTGGACGCCACTTGCAACGCACCCCCCCCCGCTTCTACAGACAGCCACTCCACGGGGAAAAGCAACTCGCTGCAAGACCTTACCCCAACTACCACCCCGCGCGATCTACTTTATATTAGAGAGTGATTCTTTCGCAGTTTAATAGTTTTGATAAGGCTCTTGATTCCTTATGTCACACAAGAATAATTTATTTTAATCAACTTATGCTAACACAGGAAATTTTACTATATTAATATATTCACTTCTTATACTAGCTTACCTTTCTTAAAACTCCAGACTCTTTTTCAAAGGGTGTGCCCTTTGGAGCTCTTTAATTCATTAACACCAAAATTTGCTCTGTTTTGAATTTTTAACTTTATACTTGGTGAGCACTTACTTTTTCTTCTTTCTAATGTAATGAGTTTATTTGAATGGGTTAGATTTAATTAAAATATTCAACAATGAAATTTAACAAATTTATTTAAGAGTCTACAATTTAATTTTTATTTTGAGAAACAATGGATTTCTTTCGAATCTTTTACAACAATTAATGTCGCCTTTTCTGACAATTTATATTAAATGCTTTCTCTTTTAACAAACTGAAAATCTACTATATTAAACAATTTTAACAATAACTAAAACTAACAAATTGATATTCTTATTCTAATACACATAAATATGAATCCTATTATTTATTCCTTTCCAATCTGTTACTTTTGCTTTATTATTGGACTCGAATTTTATTGTATTTTATATCTCTTTATTTGAATGAATTTAAAATTGGCTTTATTTTGACTTTACTTTGTCTTTAAAATGTTATTATTTAACTTTATTGAGTTTAATAATTTTGGACGTAATTCAAGTTTATTAAAAAATTATTTTATTTATTAAAAAAGCTTGATTTATGCAGTACCTTGTTTTGTGGAGTGCACAAGTCCGCTCGTCCTGATTCTGAGAGTGTTTGAGGATCTTGGAGATGTTTTCTGAGAGTTGTCTAGAATATCTCGAAGTCCAGTTCTCGAAGAATCTGTTGATGACGACAAGTTCTAGAAGAATGTTTGCCGGAGTCCGTAGTGAAGATCTCTTCTACTAAGCTGTTGTAGGATGTCACGTTGTCTCCTGCAAGGCCGATCCTTTCTGTAGGCACCGTTATTAACCTGGCGAAGTACAGAGCGTTGACAATATTTTCACGACGATTTCCTGTTCAGACTTGAGTAAAGTTGGTGATCTTTCCTGGAGCTGCTATTAGAAGACTTCCCTGGAGCTGGTACTAAACGAGACTGTCGAATTAACTTGAAGAAAGTTAACTCGTCGAATTTTAGGCCTTTCAGTGTGGCCAACCTTCACTGATTATTGTTACTGTTTTATTTCAAAATTTAATTAATTTTATTTATTTATTCGCACTACGATGAACTTTCCTTGGCTTATTCTTCTATTGTTTGTCTATTTTTCTTATTTTAAATTATCTATTCCTATTATTATTTGTTATAATTAGTTTAATTTCTTATGGTGGATTTGTGTTGAAGTTGGTAACTTTCCCTTTCCATGCGTCTACTGCCTACTATGCGCACGACGTTCAAGACAAGTTGATTCCTGAAATTCATAATTTTTTACTTGCGAATTCTTCTTTTCTTCATATATCCCGTTCGCTTCGCTCGATCTTCTTCTGGGTGATTTCATTTTGAAGCCCTTCTTTCCCTGATGATTTTCCATCTTCATTTGTAGCGATACGACATATATTTTTTCTTTTACGGAGATTTGAAAATTTCGTAAGTTTTCAAAATTTAGTTTTTCCAATTTTGGAAATTTTGAAAATCTTCTTTTTGCAAGTTGTTCCTCTGATGCTGAAAGTTCCAAAACTGCTTTCCTCTTCTTCCTCGCTTCTGGGTTTCACAAGTTACGGTACTTTCTGCATTTTTGGTTATTTATTATTTAATTACTTTATGGTCTTTTATTAAATTTTGATTTCGAGTCTTATTTATTTCTAGTTTATATTATGGTTATGCGTTGTTATTATTAGATTTTGGAATTTCTTTATTTTAAGGGTTTTTTATGTTTTATGACGTTTTATTATGGCTATAACTTTTTTATTATTAATTTGACGAGTTTATTCTCTTATTATTTATTATTAGGTTTTCCTAGCTCTACACGATTATATCATTTTAATTTAAGTTTTCGGATTTTGATGTTTTTTGCATTAGAAACATATGGACGAATTCATGTTCAATCCGGAACGCTAGATATTTCCTGTCAAGGCGCGTGACCTTGGCTTGGCTAACTTACATATTCCCTTTAATTTTACATGTGTTATTTTATATTTAGAAATGTTTTTGTCATTTCTACAATTTTTATTTGATTTAATTGAAATTTTGGAATTTATCTATTTTCCAAAATTGCTCCTTGCAGGCGGTTCAATTAAACCGTTGCAGTTTCGGGAATAAGAATCAATTCCCGTTATCAAGTGACTAAAAACTAAAGAAACATGAAACTAGAAACTAAGCCTATGTAAGAAGTAAAATTAAATAAGAATACCAACAATCTTAATATTAAGCATCTCAGACCTAAAACTGAGAAGTCAAAAAACACAATCACGGTAACACACAACTAACGTCAAATACGTGTTGTTGTATCAAAGATACAGCAACATGTAAAGTGGTCCAGAAGGCGTGACAAACTATTAGGGGAGTGGCCTATTGTTAGTTGTATTAAGCTTCCTATCACGTGAGCGAGTTACATAGACTTAGTTTCTAGTTTCATGTTTCTTTAGTTTTTAGTCACTTGATAACGGGAATTGATTGTTATTCCCGAAACGTCGTGTTTTGATTTTTAACACACAAATGATGGCAAATGTCTGAAATATATAGCACAGTAGGTGACTCATACGGGTGGCTTGGAGGTAGGTCACTGGACACCCTAAACCTCTGCACTTGTGTGAGTGAAGCGACCCTTCGTTAAGCCGCATTCCCAGTTTGATGCTAGTATAATTTAAAATAAACTCACTCTGATGGGCTTATTTATAGCACGTAAAAGCGTAGGTATCTCGAGTTATTTGATTATTTCATTTAGTCTTGGGTTAGATCCCTCTTTTTCATCTTTTCTCTGGGGTCTTTCTTGACCAACTCTTGTTCTCTTCCGTAACTGACGCTATTCGTGTATTTGAGTGTTCGAGATATTTTATGTTCATTTTTTCCTTATACCAATGACTACATAAATACTATAAGACACGACATGGCCATGTTAAATATTCTACGCTTATTCTTGAGTTGTCCAATACCCGCTAGGTCGCTCTGCTAGAGAATCTGAAGTTGATGTGACTGGCGCTAGGTGGCTCTACGGTCAAACAATGTTTCAGGCGGGTAAGAGAAAACGCACTGATGCCACATATGGGACCAGAGATGCGAGGGAAGGTCGAGAATCGCTTATCTCAGCGCACGAACTGACAACACTGACTATGCTGACGGAAGTAAGTGAGAAGGTTTGTGAGAGAGAGGTCAACAGTTGTACAGTCTCAACCAAGTGCGATGCGTACAGTCAAGCACCTGCTGCTAGCGCTTTCTGAAAGCTGTGTGTCAAACTTGTGACGAACAGCACCCGTAAAGCGTAGACTATTTCCCTATCCTATGTCGTGTCTTATAGTATTTATGTAGTCATTGGTTATACTCACACAATTTATTAAGTATAGGGTTAATCTACGTGGTAGATCCACGTACCCCCTCCCCCAACTACTACCTTCGCAAAGGAAAAAATAAAGTGTTTGATGTTAAAATTATTGTGATAGTTAATTACTTAGTTTTATATAAAGATAATGAATATGGCGTTGGATATTGTGAGAAACACCGCGGGGTGGTAAACATCCCTTTAATTAAATTATGCGTCTATGTACATTAGGGTAATCTATTGAAGCATCTGAGGTTTCCTATATAATTATAGTATAAGAAACCCCTAGTAATTATAAGTTGGCTGTATCTCTATAATCAAGGGTGGCTGTTGAAATTAATATCTTAACAGGAGGTATCGTAATTTTTATATTTTATCAAAACATTATAAAGTCAAGATTAATAAATTTAAACATTGCGTAAACTTTCTTACACGCCTGCCAACCAAAACCAAAAAAAATTACAGAAACTATTTGTTACAAAATATGTCAGTTCGATAGTTATCAATCAAAAGTTTTAAATAAATCAACTACACCGTCTTTGAAAAATATTTATATAATAAATAAAGGTCAAAATTTGCTTCCTTTATGGTACTGTTAGAACGACGATCATGATTCAATTTTGATGTTATTCCTGAACGGTGATAGTCTTGTATTTGCAATTTTTCTCGGGGATTTGTATCATAAGACTTCACATTTAACTGAAATTTGAACATCAGTAGGGCCGCTTTTAAGGATTACATCTTTTACGCTCCATTCTTTGGGGGTTTTTTTACGATAACTCAGGAACTGACCTTTTTTCTTTCTTTTTGTTAACACGTTTTATTTGAGTCTTTATAGTCTTCAATTAGCGAAATTTGATCAAAATCGTAGCAGTGGATTTTGATAAAATCCAAATTTTGTGAATTTTAACTTTTCTCAAAATTTAAATTAACAATAACAATTTTAAATTGATATGGTAAAAATATGCCTTCATATAATCGCAATTAATAATATACAACGATAATTTTCAAAAAAAATACAATGAGCCATTGTCATTAAAAGCTCCATTTTAATCAAGTACGGTTGAGGACATGTTTAAGGCACAAGGAAAGCAAGTTTAAGCAACAGGATGTCTTTAAAAGTTGAGACCAAACAACGTTTAAGTATTTCTACATAACATACTGATAAAAAAATGTCCAGTAACGCTTTGTTTTCCAGTTATCCGCCATTTTGTTTTATTTAGAAAACATTTAATATCTTTGGAAATAACAAATATATTGAACTTAAATTTTGTTACAAAACTTTTTACTACTGTGCGAAAAACCAAACGTTCATTCGTGTATTTTCAAAATGGCATCCGTTTAAAATATTGAATGCAAAATATCTCGAAAACCGCCAACATTGTAAAGTTACATGAAACTAAAAAGTTAATTTTTTAACGGTTTTTCTATTTTTTCTGTAGCTCAAAAGATAAGCGATTTATCGGCTAAAAACTAAAAATTGTATTTCTTGGTAGTTGTCCACCCCAAATTACACCAGCTGTTTGAAGTTGCTAAAATTGTTACATGTGTTAGCTACATTTAATGTACTACTCTCATTGAATAATTGTGTTCTTAATTGTGATTTTTTTTAAATTTAAAATTGTCATTAATCGCGTTAATTGACAATAAATATGAATCAAAATTACACAAATAATGAACTAGCTAGTATGCATTTTACATATGGTCAAGCGAAGAGAAATGACAGGGAAGCAACCTAAGAAATGTATCCAAACCACAGTCAGATAGAAAATTATTTGCAAGTTTATGTGAAACTGGAAAATTGGAATCCGTTATGATTGTTATTGGTAGACCTGAAACAGTTTCACCACCAGAGTAAGAAGTAAGGGTGTTGAACAATTTATAACATAATTATCTTATAGACCAGTTTAAAGCGTATGTGTTTAATTAATTAAAAATAGTTTTTAAAAAATAATTTTGACACATTTTTATTAATATTTTGTTTAAATAGGTTCTTAATAACTTCAAAATATTTTGTTGTGTAATTCTGGGTATAACTAACAAGAAGTACAATGTTTAGTTTGGCTTAAAAAAAGAAACTTTGTTTCTTGTAATTTTTTGTAAAGTTAGTGGTATTCAAGATATTTTACATTAAACAGTTTTAAACGCCCGCCGTTTTGAAAATACAAGAAAGAACGTTCCAGTTTTTCGTACAAAGGTAAAAGGTTTTGTAACACATATGTACAGTGTAACAAACACACAGAACACAATTCTCACAAAAAAATACGCCTAAGTATCAGACGCGTTTAAACGACAAGGTCGTCCTCTTCAGTGATACACGAGCTACACCAATCAAACTATAACTGCAGTTTATAGTTATCAGTATAGTAATCAGTTATAGTTTGATTGGCGTAGCTCGTGTATCACTGAAGAGGACGAAATTGTCGTTGAAACGCCGTCTGATACTTAGGCGTATTTTTTGTGAGAATTGGTGTTCTGTGCGTTGGTTATACTGTATAATTTTTCTCATAAGTCAAGCTCAACATTTAATATAACAAATATGTATACAAAATTTAAGTTGAATATATTTTCTACTTGCAAAAATATTTAGTGTATTGTAAAAAGAAAAAATTGGTGAATAACTTGAAACAAGTATTTCCCCCCACCTATGTTCACGGACCTTTTTCATCAGTATGTTACATAGAAATACTTCCCGGAGATTGATATCACCTTTTAAAAGACACACACACTCTCTCTCTCTCTCTCTCTCTCTCTCTCTCTCTCTCTCTCTCTCTCTCTCTCTCTCTCTCTCTCTCTCTCTCTCTCTCTCTCTCTCTCTCTCTCTCTCTCTCTCTCTCTCTCTCTCTCTCTCTCTCTCTCTCTCTCTCTCTCTATATATATATATATATATATATCTTTTTTTCAAAAACAGCGTAATGTTATTTTACATTTTTTAAAAGACAATTACCGAACTAACATTTTAGAAAAGAATTTTATATTATTTCAAAGATGGTAGAATAAAAACGGTTGTGCAATGTTTTTGCAAGTTTCAGTGTTCTCATCTCCCCTGTATGACCCTCATATTGAATCATACATTGCCTAAAATTATGTAGTTCTTCAATCAAGATTAAAACAAAAGTCATAACATCCCCGGTTGCAGTTTGCGTGCTCGTACAATGATTGTACTCATTCGACAGTTAAAGTCGATATTATGTAATGTCCCATTCAGTGAGTAGGCGATCCCGGGACCGTTGCCATAGCACCGACCTGTCTGAATGGAACGAATCCCCCGTAGAATGACATTACAAATATCTCGCTAACAAGATGTCAAAGTGTCAAATCCTAGTAATTAGTGAAAAGAGAGAGGGGGGGGTTACTCGAAATATTAGGAAAACGTCGATGATGGGAAATTTTAACAATCAACAAAATGGACACCAAGTTTTATTATATTATTAGAAAGAAAGTAATGAAATGTTCGTGTAGATTAAAATTGTACAAATAACATCGCACTTACGCATCCCCGAGAAGAAATAAAAACCAAACAAAAATATCAGCTGTCAGTTGTCAATAAAAAATTTAATTACCCATGGAAACTGTATTTGAAAAAATAATACATATTTAAATAAGAGCTTTAAAATGCTTCTCTTATTCCGTAAATATGTTCTCAGCGAAATAGTATTTAATTCAAATCAAGTTCTTAACAACAGCTGTAAGGTTCATATTTGTTTTTTGCCAATTATCCCGAAACCGTAATATTTTCTTACTTGAAATTTTGTACACGATTTTGGGTAATTTGATTTTTACTGAAATTTGAAAGCAATCTATTCAGCCGATTTTGTAAAATTAAATAACACCCCCCTTGGTCAATTTCTTTACAAATAATTCACGACTAGGGTTTTTTGGAGAAATGGAGACAAATACGTTTGTTGAACGCTACACTTGAATAATTTTATGAAATCGTAGACTTGTGTTTTTTTAATATGATAACTACTGTTGCGTTCATTTTAGGAAAGAAAGAAACAATTTAAAATGCATCAACTAAAATCTGTTTTATGAAATAGAAGCAATCTGTTCGGAGGGATCTAGATTATCGCAGAGAGTCCAAGGTCAATTCTATTTTTTATTTAGGAAGAAAGAAACAATTTAAAATGCATCAACTAAAATCTGTTTTATGAAATAGAAGCAATCTGTTCGGAGAGATCCATATTATCGCAGAGAGTCCAAGGTCAATGCTATTTTTATTTTAGGAAAGAAAGAAACAATTTAAAATGCATCAACTAAAATCTGTTTTATGAAATAGAAGCAATCTGTTCGGAGCAATCCAGATTATCGCAGAGAGTCTAAGGTCAATTCTATTTTTATTTTAGGAAAGATAGAATCAATTTAAAATGCATCAACTAAAATCTGTTTTATGAAATAGAAACAATCTGTTCGGAGCGATTCATATTATCGCAGAGAGTCCAAGGACAATTCTATTTTTATTTTAGGAAAGAAAGAATCAATTTTAGCATCAACTAAAATCTGTTTTATGAAATAGAAGCAATCTGTTCGGAGAGATCTATATTATCGCAGAGAGTCTAAGGTCAATTCTATTTTTATTTTAGGAAAGATAGAATCAATTTAAAAGCATCAACTAAAATCTGTATATAAAATAGAAGCAATCTTTTCGGAGCAATCCAGATTTTTGCAGAGAGTCTAAGGTCAATTCTATTTTTATTTTAGAAAAGAAAGAATCAATTTAAAATGCATCAACTAAAATCACTTTTATTAAATTGAAGCATTCTGTTCGGAGGGATCCATATTATCGCAGAGAATCCGAGGTCAATTCTATTTTTAGATGTCTCTCTGCAGGTTGTCTGTTTGCAGAGAAACTGTCAATCAGCTGTTCAGAGTTTTTCAGAGTAGCATTCTTGAAGTCTAAATGTTTAAGTTATATAATGTCCACGTCAAATTTATCAGTAAAAAATTAAGATATTATTAAAAATGTTTTCTTCAATATAAAAAAAATTAATCATTAAATTTGTGTGCCTAAATAATTTATTAGATCAACAATGAGAACTATGGTGAATTTTACAATTGTAAAATTCTCTCTCTCTCTCTCTCTCTCTCTCTCTCTCTCTCTCTCTCCTCTCTCTCTCTCTCTCTCTCTCTCTCTCTCTCTCTCTCTCTCTCTCTCTCTCTCTCTCTCTCTCTCTCTCTCCATCTTTTATATCATGCTTTTATATCATGCCTCTCTTCCCAACTCTTCTTCTCTTCCGGTTATTAGAGTATTTGAGGGTAAGGGGTTTTATTTTATGTTCCTTTCTTCCTTCTTTTCAATAAGGTGATAATGACCGAGAGATATTTGTCTTTAAATATTAAAAACAATAAAATTTTGAGTTATAAATACGTAAGATAAACTATTTAATTTTGATCAGTTTACCTAATGAACCTGCCTTATGCAATACTCAGCATTACAGCTGGAATAATTATCCAAAGTAAATGCTGCTGACAGTTTGGTAACATAGTTACAAGACTCCTTCTTCATGTAAACTTGTTAGTTAAGGATTAGTGTCAGATTGAGTTAATGACGGGATTGAGTATTGAGTATAACAATAGACGAGAGACGAAGCATGTTGATGGGGATGGTTATATTGAGCCAAGTTGAGGTTTATAAAGTGTCGCAGTGATAGGTTCTGGGATTATGTTTATAATTAGTTTTTAATTATTCACGCGTGTGATAAGCAACAATATGGATTTTTTTTATTATCGTGGATATATGGTTTGATTTGGCGTGTAGTTCATTTTTTCCACCCCTCTGTAGTAGTATTAAACATAAATAACCGGAATAATCAATGTAGATTAATGAGTTTTAAAAATGCAAGAATAAAACTTTATTTATTTTCCCCCAATAGTTGGGGATTGAATTACTGGACCATAAGAGGACCGTATGCGCCCTCCTGTGTAGGGGGTCTCCCTGAAGTTCAATCACTAAACTTTACCTTCATTTCTCCAGGGTGTCACCCGAAATCTCGTAAACATTACTCCTGGGCTGCCCGTCATACATTCACACGTATATCTCTTCTCTGTTGACTTATCAGTTACAGGAATTGATATCAGTCTCTTTTTGTATCAAGAAACATTTTTTGAAAATTTCGACAACGAACCCACCCTCTTTCACCTTCATCATAACAGGTATGAAGATTCACACATCAGGCATGGTGCCTACAGATTTCCTCAACATTCTCGTATCTTTATATCCACTTGCCATCGTGGATACAACAATGTTTGTTTGATGTAAACGTCCAATCTCCACAGTAAAGATAGTTACGGTTGTCTTTAAACTTCAAACGATGTGGATAGGATTCCAAATCCCCATGCCACGTCATAGGTTGGGTCAGAAGATAGGCTTCCAAATCCCCATGCCCAGCCAATGGTTGGGTCCAGAGATAGGCTCACAAATCCACATGCCAAGTCGTTGGTTGGGTCTGCAGAGAGGCTCCCAAGTCCCCATGCCCAGTCAATGGTTGGGTCAGAAGATAGATTCCCAAATCCCCATGTCCAGTCATGGTTGGGTCCAGAGATAGGCTTCCAAATCCCCATGCCACGTCATAGGTTGGGTCAGAAGATAGGCTCACAAATCCCCATGCCACGTCATTGGTTGGGTCAGGAGATAGGTTCCCAAATCCCCATGTCCAGTCATAGGTTGGGTCAGAAGATTAGTTCCCAAATCCCCATGCCCAGTCAATGGTTGGGTCCAGAGATAGGCTCACAAATCCCCATGCCAAGTCGTTGGTTGGGTCTGCAGAGAGGCTCCCAAATCCCCATGCCCAGTCAATGGTTGGGTCCAGAGATAGGCTTCCAAATCCCCATGCCACGTCATAGGTTGGGTCAGAAGATAGGCTCACAAATCCCCATGCCACGTCATTGGTTGGGTCAGGAGAGAGGTTTCCAAATCCCCATGTCCAGTCATAGGTTGGGTCAGAAGATTAGTTCCCAATTCCCCATGCCCAGTCAATGGTTGTGTCCAGAGATAGGCTTCCAAAACCCCATGCCACGTCATCGGTTGGGTCAGAAGATAGGTTCCCAAATCCCCATGTCCAGTCAATGGTTGGGTCCAGAGATAGGCTCCCAAATCCCCATGCCCAGTCAATGGTTGGGTCCAGAGATAGGCTCCTAAATCCCCATGCCCAGTCAATGGTTGGGTCCAGAGATAGGCTCCTAAATCCCCATGTCCAGTCAATGGTTGGGTCCAGAGATAGGCTCCCAAGTCCCCATACCCAGTCAATGGTTGGGTCAGAAGATAGGATCCAAATCACCATATACAGATATGGAAAGCGTATATTGTATACGCTATATATATATATATATATATATATATATATATATATATATATATATATATATATATATGAGCTTTTATAAACAATACATATTTCTACGAAATTCAGCAACCCTCTACAAATACAATCCAATATTTTACACTATTGTAAATTGTAAAAACAATTTTTATTTTACTCCAAAAATAAATTCCGCGAACAGAAAGTTATTAAAAATCGTTGAATGTTGAACTATAAAAATTGAAATGGCAGGAAAATTTTGTATTATTTCATCGCAATTCGCGGCTTTAATACTCCCTCTAACAGTGATTTACGTATTGAAAAGCTCAAGCATTATCCAGACTAGTTTATAGATCTGACCAAAAACAATTTAATTGGCTTTCTATAAAATACGCTGTTCCTCTACCAATAATTAAATTGTACAAAAGTTAATTATATACTTAAAATCACAAATCATTATAACGACAGTATAAAATAATATTTTACCATCTGCAAAATATTTTCACTTGTTAATTAGTTAATGACAAAATATGCCATTGTATGGAAATAAAATTAATCAGAATTTAACAATAAAGCACGGTTTGTAATTAATCAAGGAATTAGCGAAATATTAAAAATATTTTAATGATAATTTATCCATTAATTAAAGATTTTTTACTCATTTATTTTTTTTACTTGTAGTGTGATTGATATTAGTGTCCTAACTGTGTTAATTACTTGAAAAGTATAATATTTATTATAAAAGTCAAATGGCAACTCAAATGAACTTTTTATGTTCTTATTGGGAGCTTTTTAAATTTTAAAACCATCAGCCATTTTTTAATAATTGTAGCCAACTTTAAAAACTCTTATAGTTTGTATTCTTGTGTATTGTATTTTTTTTACATCAATTGTTTAGGAGCTACAAAAGATTCAAAGTAATGGAAAATAAGTTTTTAAAAGTTCGTTTTCTGTACTTAAAACAGTCGAATATATATTTAAAATTGGAACGTAGAGAATAATTTTAATAAGAATCGCGAAAAAATTTAAAATCAACAAAATAGATTTTGTTACTCACTTGGCAGGTCTAATAAGTGACATTTAGTAAACAATTATATAATAATTAATTTTCCTGATTAACGTTGTCTATATAAAACTTTTTTTTTTAATTTGAAGTTTTACTAATTATAGTTCCTTTATTGGTAACCAAGATATCTTTAATTTTATTGCACGTAATAGGGTAACACAACTGTAAAAAAATTTGTTGATTTACTAAAACACAAAAGAATAAATTTTAACATGCTATTTAAATCTGATTAATTAGAACATGCAATTTATTGATTTTCAAATTTCTAGTAGTTTTTATTACATTACACTGAATCTGCGTTTCAATTTAAAAATCGGTTAAACTATTTTAAATACAAAAAAAATCGACCTCTAAAAAAACTTAAATCTCGTCTTTGACTAATTTGAGTCTCTGCAGCTCTTAAATTGTTTGATGTATCGAAAAATATACAAGGTTAAAAAAATTCTTTTAAGTATGTGTAAAATCTAAAACTGTTGTGGTAATTAAGTATTTTAAATAGGAATTTTTTAATTTGTCGCTATATTGGAAAAATAGTTAATGGTATCAAAATTTTAAATCTCCGAAATAATACTGCATACAAAGTTGTCTGATTTGATTGTTTTCCAAGTAAAACAGCTGACACACTTATATCAATCACTCTCTACATGAAATATAGTTAAAATTATGTTGAAAATATCCGTTATGAGGTTTCGTTAGTAAAAAAAAAAAAAAAAAAAAAAAAAAAAAAAGTTGTTTTTGGAATTATGTCCCACTGTCACTTGTGGAATGTAGTACTTTTCAAGTGCTATACAGCTGAAACGTGTAGACCGATTTTAATTAAATTTAGTATATATGTATTTTTGAACAACTGCCATAAGATAATAGAAAATTATGACTTTCTCAAAATCGATTCTAACGATTTCGACAACATTTTACTCACGTGTAGCTTCTAAGGGCTCAAATATGTTTATTTCGTTGTTTTTAAAGGTGAAAAACGATTCCCCTTTCTAAAATAATAAATGGAGCTAAGTTAAACACCCTGGAATACTGTAATAGTGTCATGATTGGAAAAGATCAAGATTTGGTTAAAAAAGGGTCGATAAGAGAGAGAGAGAGAGAGAGAGAGAGAGAGAGAGAGAGAGAGAGAGAGAGAGAGAGAGAGAGAGAGAGAGAGAGAGAGAGAGAGAGAGAGAGAGAGAGAGAGAGAGAGAGAGAGAGAGAGAGAGAGAGAGAGAGAGAGAGAGAGAGAGAGAGAGAGAGAGAGAGAGAGAGAGAGAGAGAGAGAGAGAGAGAGAGAGAGAGAGAGAGATGTTGATCCAGATACATCCTCGGAGTAGCCACGCCCGAACTTAGTGAGCTCCTAAAATCAAACGTGTTGGTTGCCATATCTACAATAATGGCGGCTATAGGTAAAAACCAAAATTGCAATAAAATAATAAATATTACTTTTCGGGAATAATTTGGAAAAAAAAATGAATTTTTACCGACATAATCTATTAAAAATTTAATTTTAATCAAACACGTTTTGGGTGAGTTTAAGACACAAATTGAGGCAAGTCTAGGCGCTATTTTTATATATACATATTTTATTCAAAATACCCCTCTGATTCATTTTATACTTTTTGTCTAACAACTACAAAACTATAATTTTCATGGTGACTAATTTTGGTTGGCTTTTATTTCCTTTTAGGGATGGTGGAATGAGAAAGTTTGTGCAATGTTTTTACACAGTTTATTAATTATAATGATTGCACAAATTTGTTATTCTGTTACCGACGAACGTTCTCTAGAATCGCTTATTTTTCACCGTCACTTAATTCACCTAGTCTCGCTCGCTTTATACATTTACAATTAATTCCGAGAGACCTAGATTTCGATCCAGTGGCCGTGGAAATTGAATTATGCAAATAGATCGACAGAACAGACAACCCAACCGGAATCACAATTACATATCAACCCCTCGGGAAGGGGGAGATTACTACTTCCAGATAAGATGACATTTGGATGAAATAATTTATCAAAACCAAATCAATGCGATTGTTCGTTGTTCAGGTGAATTTATTGGAATTGCAAATCCGAGATGTAATCACCTTAGGAGTTGTTATTGACAGCCTTCCACCCCCCTACCACTCCCATGTGTAGAGATGGAACCTTTATCACTTGACAAAGCTCTGGAGTTTTAGTTAGAATTTAGACAAAGCATCATTAAACTAAAGTAAATCATGATGTGAACATTGCTGCACCCTATAATAATTTATGTTAATCTAATTTTATGTTTAACTGTTTTAAAAATAAACTTAGTCAATTATATGGAATTTTCAATTTCGGTTATATTCTTTCTAAGACGTATAACGTCATAAATTAGATAAATTGTTTACAAACATTGCACAAACTTTCCACTAAGTCATTTTTAAACCAGCCAAATATAATCGTTATCTAAAATATCAGTTCTTAAATTATCAATCAAAAACTGAAAACACACCAAGGACATTTCTTCGAATTTTTTAAAAAATATTTATATATTTATTATGTCATAAACTCGTATCCAGTGTAAATCGTACTTATTGACTGCAGTTACGTTTGATTGATTGATTTTAGTTGGAGTTTATAGATACTTTTATAACCAACAATGACACCGCGACCGATGGCCTATTGTGCAACTAAAGCCTCCTCATTCCAGCTTAGCAGATTTGTTTCCCTTACGAGTTTAAGTAATCCACTAACTAGCTCTTCCAATGATAGTTCCCCAGGAATTTGGAACTCAAAACCTTTCGCCTCTTATTGTCAGAGCCTCACAATTGAAAATTATGTGGTCCGCGGTCTCCTCATTCTCCTTGTACAGTTTCGCAATGATAGGTTCCTATCCTGTACAAATGAACTCTCAGATCACAGTGTCCCGTAAAAATTTGTCTGAATTGTCCCCTATCTCGGATCATTATTGTTCTTTCAGGACTCTGTAAAGGGATGTCCTTAAATGGTGATTTACTGTTGTTGCACCCCTTAAGGCTTCCCCATCTTTGCTGGTGTTTTACATGAACCCACCTCTTTATCTTGGCCACACACATGGGTATTGATACAGCTAACTCAGATCCTACAAATTCTAAAGCACAGCCCTTGTTTGGCTAGATACCCTGACTTCTCGTTACCCTCAATACCCTTATGCCCCGGTGCAAAGTCACCCGGTTTTCCTTGGATAAAACATTGAGGTTCTCTCGGCTTCCTAACCAGGCAAAATTTTATTGTAGTGCTTGCAAATCCATTAGTTACAGCTTGACTATTTGCATATATGTGGATATGGTTTTCCTAAAAGTCCCGTATCAAATTCTCCTTAATACAGACATTTAACCCCATAACCTCGGTCTGAAAAACTGTGGTATATTGTCCCAAGGGAAACAAACGTTTCAGCCCGTACTAGTTAGTGATGAAATCTATCCTACAGACAGTCAGTTGAGAGGACCCTCTTTCCAATTAAACGATTTTGCTACATTCTTTATTTCATAAATTACCCTCCTATTCGTAATATTGTGCAGTTAATTACACAAACAATCACAACCTGCAATAACTATAATCCTAACTATACAACTATAGCAGTCCCAGTAAACCACTAAAATATTACACAATCGATTTGTATCGGAATATCATTAATAGTTTCCACATCGTGTTCTCTGGTTTTAACACACAGACTTTTATTTCAACGATTTGTAATTTACACATTGTACCAACATTAAAATAAAAAATATACCTTACATTAACCTGGGAACGTTACACCACCGGACAACATAATTTAAACAATATGTTTCGTTGTTGAAATCGACAACCGTTGTCGGGCGATAATGTACGGACACGTAAATAATTGTTTATTGTCGAAAGGGGGTTGAATAATACATGAATTGAAAGCAAATAAAATGTATTGCGCGATTAAATGGACGTAATAAACTGTTACAGGTGGGTGAAAATTTACAGCCGATAAAGAGAATGTAATGGTGGGAATATAGTGCGACATTCAAGGTGATTGTGACAGTTGGTTTGAAAACTGTTTTTGGTTGTTGCTGATGTAAACGTCCGAGAATCTACCGGAGAATGTAAATTCTTGCTGAGAAGTTTGTTAAAAATAATTTGTGTTAATTAAAAATATATAAAGATTTTCTTTTAGTTAAAGTATTTTGTTATTGTAAAACATCGCTCATTAATTTCTTTATAGGAGAAGTAACCAAAAAAAATTTCACTTGTCTTCTGCAAAAGTAGGTTATTTGTGCCTTCACTCAATCCTTAATAATTCCAATGCTTTTGACAATTCAAACTGCTAGTGTCCGTAACGTCTCCTGGACACCAAAAATCCTTCTTCTTCGATCAAGTGCCCCGTAGTCGAGTTGAAGAAGTGTGGTAGTTCTACTGGCTTTACCGTAGTGTCTACAAACTGTTATTGGTCTAGTAAAAACCAACCTCATGCATACAGCTCCGGAGCAACCGTGTCCACTTACAGGAAGGATTTCTCATCATGCTCAAGAAACGTACTTGTTAGCAAAATATTGGAACGAGACGGGCTGCTCCTGCGCCGGTCCGTAATTAACTCTATCTAACCGTTATTTAACATCCTAACACTTTTGAACTCATCCTTGCGTTGCACAACTGATTATTGAGGTGATTCTCATCACACAAGGCTGGTATCAGATCGTTCTATTCATATCCAGAGAGTCACAAAACTGACACAAGTTGGAGGTTATTGGTGTACGCTATGAGTGAAACAGAACTGACACTGCCACACATCATTACAGATAAAACCTAAACAGAACTAAGTGTTTTATTTATTTTTTATAATGTAAAAAATCTGTCAGTTTTTATCATGATAAAAAGAACAAAAAATTAGGGTAAAATAAAACGCCGTAAACTTGAATACACTAACATCTTAGGATAAGAAAAGGAAAAGAATTAACTACGATCTGGTAAGAAAGAGATGGATTTAAAACAAAATGCAATAAAAAAAAGCATAGATCTAGTTACAGTAGGTACCTCGGGGTTGCGACAACAGTGAGTCAATACGTAAACTCTAAGAGAAACAAGTGCTTCAATTCCCGATTGATTGTCTGAGAGATTTACCTATAAGACATTTCACTATTTGGAGATCCCTCTAAAAAACTGTAACCTACCAAAACTGGATTTGAAGCTCATTCTTATAGATTCAATAAAATCTCCATGGAAAGTTTGACAATCGAACTATGAACGATTCCACACATACACGAGTATTTTAACCATTTTTATACTTCCTAAGGGGGATTAGAGTGAGTACGGATCGATATGGTAATTCTCAGGTACGTTCAATGGTTCGACACATTCCATCATGCCTGTTAGTACTCGCACTTTCATCTTGCATATCAGGTCTCTCCTGATCAACTCTTGTTGCCTTCCGACTGTGACGCTGGAGAATTCGAGCCCTAAGGGGGATTAGAGTGAGTACAGATCGATATGGTAATTCTGAGGTACGTTCAATGGTTCGACACATTCCATCATGCGTGTTAGTTCCCGCACTTTCATCTTGCATATCAGGTCTCTCCTGATCAACTCTTGTTGCCTTCCGACCGTGACGCTAGAGTATTCGAACCCTAAGGGGGATTAGAGTGAGTACAGATCGATATGGTAATTCTGAGGTACGTTCAATAGTTCAACACATTCCATCATGCGTTTTAGTTCCCGCACTTTCATCTTCCATATCAGGTCTCTCCTGATCAACTCTTGTTGCCTTCCGACCGTGACGCTAGAGTATTCGAACCCTAAGGGGGATTAGAGTGAGTACAGATCGATATGGTAATTCTGAGGTACGTTCAATAGTTCAACACATTCCATCATGCGTTTTAGTTCCCGCACTTTCATCTTCCATATCAGGTCTCTCCTGATCAACTCTTGTTGCCTTCCGACCGTGACACTGGAGTATTCGAGCCCTAAGGGGGATTAGAGTAAGTACAGATCGATATGGTAATTCTGAGGTACTTTCTGTGGTTCGACACATTCCATCATGCGTTTTAGTTCCCGCACTTTCATCTTCCATATCAGGTCTCTCCTGATCAACTCTTGTTGCCTTCCGACCGTGACACTGGAGTATTCGAGCCCTAAGGGGGATTAGAGTAAGTACAGATCGATATGGTAATTCTGAGGTACGTTCTGTGGTTCAACACATTCCATCATGCGTGTTAGTTCCCTCACTTTCATCTTCCATATCAGGTCTCTCCTGATCAACTCTTGTTGCCTTCCGACCGTGACGCTGGAGTATTCGAGCCCTAAGGGGGATTAGAGTAAGTACAGATCGATATGGTAATTCTGAGGTACGTTCAATAGTTCAACACATTCCATCATGCCTGTTAGTTCCCGCACTTTCATCTTCCATATCAGGTCTCTCCTGATCAACTCTTGTTGCCTTCCGACCGTGACGCTAGAGTATTCGAGCCCTAAGGGGGATTAGAGTGAGTACAGATCGATATGGTAATTCAGAGGTCCGTTCGGTGGTTCGACACATTCCATCATGCGAGTAAGTTCCCGCACTTTCATCTTCCATATCAGGTCTCTCCTGATCAACTCTTGTTGCCTTCCGACCGTGACGCTGGAGTATTCGAGCCCTAAGGGGGATTAGAGTGAGTATAGATCGATATGGTAATTCAGAGGTCCGTTCGGTGGTTCGACACATTCCATCATGCGAGTAAGTTCCCGCACTTTCATCTTCCATATCAGGTCTCTCCTGATCAACTCTTGTTGCCTTCCGACCGTGACGCTGGAGTATTCGAGCCCTAAGGGGGATTAGAGTAAGTACAGATCGATATGGTAATTCTGAGGTACGTTCAATAGTTCAACACATTCCATCATGCCTGTTAGTTCCCGCACTTTCATCTTCCATATCAGGTCTCTCCTGATCAACTCTTGTTGCCTTCCGACCGTGACGCTAGAGTATTCGAGCCCTAAGGGGGATTAGAGTGAGTATAGATCGATATGGTAATTCAGAGGTCCGTTCGGTGGTTCGACACATTCCATCATGCGAGTTAGTTCCCGCACTTTCATCTTCCATATCAGGTCTCTCCTGATCAACTCTTGTTGCCTTCCGACCGGGACGCTGGAGTATTCGAGCCCTAATGGGGGGTCTTTATTTTATGATCTTTTCTTCATAAAACGATGATGACCTAGATGTTTGCGCCTTTATACAACAAAACCTCACAAAAGTTATCTGATTTTGACAAATTTACTATAAAAGTTAGAATTTTGAATTGTTAGAATAGTTAGTTATTCAGAAAAATTTGTTCTCCAACCTAACCTAACCATGACTGATCGTGTGCAGCTTTTATTGCATCCTCTGATGCCCAAATGTTTTCTCTACATAGAAAGTAATGAAAGGATCAAACTATAAGACAAAGACGTTTAGAAACCACAATATTACGTAATTTAATCAAATTTAAAATGTATTTACATTTTATTTGTTGTTTAATATGTTTATTTTAATAAAATGGTGGGAAAATTACAAAATGGCGGCCGTTTGAAACAAGTTTCTTTAAGACATCCTAGGCCCCAGCTGAATCGCTATTTTTGAGTAAATTTGAAATCTCCACATATTAATACACTGGTGAAAGTTGCCAAACAAAGTAAATTATGCAAAAACACTGCACAAACTTTCTCACTTACCAATCTTCAAAACGAAATAAAACTATTTGTCACTAAAAATGTCATTTCGACAGTTATGAACAGAAAACCCCCAAACCACAAAATAACACAACTACACAAAACTGTATAATGCGTTTATATTATCTTATGTACATTTCGATAGCTCTGTTATCATTTTCAGAGGTAGGCTACACTTTAAATATCGGTGTGTCATCCGATGAAGAGGATAGCAGAGCTATCGAAATGTACATAACGTAATATAAACGCATTGTACAGTTTTGTGTAGTTGTGTTATTTTGTGGTTTGGGGTTTTTCCTTGTTCATATATAATCACCACAGTGCTCTAGCGATTTGTTTATTCCGACAGTTGTTAATGAAAATATGAAAATGTTTTGACTGACAACTATTAAAATTAAATTTTTGTTAATGATTATTTTTGATTGGTTTTTAGAGATGGGCAATTGAAAAAGTTTGTGTAATATTTTCCCACCGTTATTGAGACTCTGTATGCAGACTTAATGCAGCACTTTCTTCGTTATAAAGTCTATCAAAGTTTCTCCCGTTATCGTTATTTCATATGACTGACAGATTTCCAAAACTTCCGTCATGAGTTGGGGATTGCAATCTGCAAAGTTATTTCTTACTTAGAGTCGTCTCAGCTTTTAGCCTCTAATGAGACACAAGCGTGTGATAATATTCAAAGTTTAGACGAAGGAAGAGACAAAACTTGTCTTAATACAATTGTTAGTTCTACTTAGAATCACTAGAGTTCGGTAATATAAGATGTTATTTGTATTGTATGACAAAGTTTATTTTTAATTGTAGATCTTACACTCAGAAAGGCCTATCTTAACGCAAATTTACAATATAATCAATGATGTATTTCTCAATAACACATCCCCAATATATATTGTAACTAATCGTAATCAAACAATGACAGTTGGGTAGTTGGTTATGTGATGGGTCACATAAATGATTTAAGTGATTTTTTTTTTAAACGACGCCTGACATGCGCAGTGTAAAACAGTTGGAACTGTTAAAACGATTGAATTAAATTTGCTATGTGGTCATTTTTCGCTATATGTCGACACGTTGAATTTCGGTAACTCAAAATTTAGTGTTAAATTAGGTTAGGTTCGGTTGGGTTAGATTAGGATAGGTTGCGTTGGGTTAAGATAGGTTAGGTTGGGTTAGATTAAAATAGGATTGGTCAGGTTAGGTTGTTTTTTAGGCTTGGTTGGGTTAGGTTAGGATAGGTTGCTAAATCGCTAATAAAAGTATATTGGGCCTATATATGGTTCAGGAACAATTAAAAAAGAACCTTGGATACCGTTATTAAAAGATTGATTTCAATCAAACACAACTTGTTCCTACTGCCCGTTTTTAATATAAGTGATGCAAGTTTAGGTTAGGTTAGGTTAGGTTAGATTAGGTTAGGTTTGGTTATTATTTAAATACGTACATTTTTTTACAAAGACGGCACGGCGTTCATGTTTCATTTAAACTTGTATCTGTTTATTTTTTAAAATTATTTATTTCCCTAAAAGTAGTAAGACATTTTCTCATCATTATAAATATTATGTGCTAAGAAAAGTAACATAAACAAAATTCAATTGTTTCAAAATAAAATACTTCAAATAATAGTAAATGCGCCTTGGTACGTACGCAATGAATATATTCACAGAGATCTTAAAGTGAATACGATTGTTGAAGAAATCAAAGCTGTGGCAGAGAAGCACGAAAAAAGACTACAAAACCATACTAATGCTAGTGTACAGCAGATAATAGCCCATAGGAATACAGTACGAAGACTGTGTAGAACTAAACCCCTTGACTTGGTGTAGTGTTGGTTAAGATGATAATATCAGAGACATTCAATGGAAGGAACTTCTGAAACACCGTGATCTCTTATTTAAGTTATAACTACTAGATAAGTCTTTACTTAGTTGTAGTCCTGGAAATAAATATATTTAAAAAATATATATAAATATGAGTTTTAGTTTTGTAAGTAGACGCTTGAGAAAGTTAGTGCAATATTTCAATTACTAATTACAGTTTTTAAACCCTCATGGGCACATTTAAAGTGAGGGGCTGACAATCCAGAGGAGACCTAACTGGAACATTTCCCCCTCTCTTTGATCTCGTTTGACCAACTCTTGTTCTTTTCCTACCCTGACGTTAATAGACTATTCGAGAGATAGGAGTTTTTATTTTATTTTCTTTAATTATAAGGCGATAAAGACCGAGCGGTTTTTCGCCTTTAAACAACAACTGGGAAAATAGGTTTCAAACTAACCACGAACCTACCTTTACCCAAACTATATCTGACAAAGTTTATTACTGTTTAAACATAAACAACAGGTGTATAAATCTATTACTTTTCTTAAACCTCAAATCCCTTATATCAACACGTGTCTATAGATTTTCTTAATGTATCTATAAAATTATCGTAAATTGCAACATTCTCGGCGCAATAATCCTCCAGCTTACCTGCAAGTTGTTTAAAACTGTCGCTGTATTTATCTGATACTTGTTCATAGTAAAATTAAATGTTTATTGTTTAGTTTAAATTGTTTAACTTCAATACAACTTTATTCAACTATTAAAACGAGGTTAGTTGTAATTGTTATTAATAAAGTTGATTGAATATAATGAACTTGCATATTGATAAACTTTGCAAAACAAATATTTAACAAAAATCTGGAATCGTTACGTCGCATCGTTCTACCTGTACTTGTAAGACATTGTGGTTGCTTTAGGGTTCTTTCTAGGTAACCAATAGGAATTCCCGAGAAGTTCAGGAGCGCCATTATCCGGAACTTTTATCGATATAATGACTTAGAAAAGTGGTATTACAATGTATAGTGTAGTCCTGTTGTTACACTCTAAACACAATAATACCTATCACGTAGGTCATAGGGGTTCCGTCTCTATCAGCTGTCAGCTGATCACAGCCTCCTAAATAAGAGCCTCGGCTGGTATCCCGATTACATTAATATTGTAATCCGGCCCGCAACCAAAATACTGGGCACATAATTTGTTTAAAAAAAAAACAGCTGCACTTTTAACATACGTTTTTAGAACTTTTCTAATTTTGTTGTCAGAATCACTTCTCAAAGTTTGGCAGACTTTGTGAAACACCCTTTATATTCTCTGTTTGAAGATATTTGTTAATGATGGAAGTTCAATTTTATTATTATACATTTTTCGGACATTTGCCATCATTTGTGTGTTAAAAATCAAAACACGACGTTTCGGGAATAAGAATCAATACCCGTTATCAAGTGACTAAAAACTAAAGAAACATGAAACTAGAAACTAAGCCTCATAAACGTTAAAATAATTGAAGCCTCATATATAAAACTAACGGACAATCCTATCAGTAAATCAAGTATAGAAGTAAGGCCATTATGGCTCCCATTATTAAAAAAAGAACTAAAATTTGATTATAATACCCCTACAACTAAAAAACAAGCTGAAATTTTACCTGTTAAATCGCCACAAGGGGTTGTAACCCGCTCTCGGGCTAGGAAGCTTAATACAACTAACAATAAGCCACTCCACTAATAGTTTGTCACGCCTTCTGGACCACGTCACTTGTTGCTGTATCTTTGATACAACACGTATTTGACGTTAGTTGTGTGTTACCGTGATTGTGTTTTTTGACTTCTCAGTTTTAGCTCTGAGATGCACGCTTAGATATTAAGGTTGGTGGTATTCTTTTCAATTTTACTTTTTACAAGGCTTAGTTTCTATTTTCATGTTTCTTTAGTTTTTAGTCACTTGATAACGGGAATTGATTCTTATTCCCGAAACGTCGTGTTTTGATTTTGAAACACCTTTTATATGACATAAGTTATAAATTTGACGTTGTATATTTTCTTGTGTTCATATGACTAATTCTCAAGTGGTAATTATGTTTGTAAACTACCACGATTTAAAAACACTTCATGAGCATTTAGCATTCTACTCTCTTCTAATCCTCTTCATTCATTTTGGAGGACATATTGCAGCTGTGCGTTAACAATAAACTGTGCTGCATCGGATTTAATGTTTAATAACGTTTTGGGATTATCTCATGGACGCAAATTTTTCACTAATTTCAGCTGCAAAGAAATCACAGAGACATGATTAAAACGGGGAAAAAAATCATAGGGTTTAGTAGACCTCGAAATGGAAATTTCCACTAAACATTCTACGTTTATTTTTGATTTAGGACTAAAAGAAAAAAGGGTGTTTCTTCAGAAGATGTAGAAAAGGAAAAACAATGGTGGAACCGGTAACGATGGCAAAATTGGGCTGAAACCAAGACGCACAAATAGAAACTGAATAGGATCTGTGTCTAGAAGTGAATTAATAGATACGCGAGTAGCTCGTGTATCACTGAAGAGGACGACCTTGTCGTTGAAACGTGTTTGATACTTAGGTGTATTTTTTATGAGAATTTTGTTCTGTGTGTTTGTTATACTGTAATATTAAATGAAAAAATCTAGACTTATAACGTCAGCGTCTGAACAGCTTGACAAATAATATTCTCTCCTATACATTCTTCCATTACGGCTCTTCATATTATTATAGGCGTAATTGGAAGTTCTTCAAAATTTGTATATATAAAACAATACACGACGTTTCGAGAGAATGAATCAACTCCCGTTATCAAGTGATAAACCTAGAAAGAAGTAAAAAATTGCAACATAACCAAGTTGCAATGTTGTAAAATCAAACTAATAAACTTTGAAAAGAACTCTGACTTATGAAAGTTAAGCCTGAGCAATAAAAATACCTAAGACTAAATACAAACGTGATGTAAATATAATTGGTTTATCACGTGATAATGTAAGTAGATTTATACTCTCGAAACGTCGTGTAATAGTGTTTCTATATACGAAGATTCGATTAAACAACATCAATAGAGTGCAAATACACATGATTCGTCGTAAATACAGTGTTATTTTGAAATAACATAATTATTTTACCAAACCCAACGGCTTTCCTAAAGTTGAAGTCTTAATTACAATATATATATCTATACTATATATATTCCTGTCCTGTAACCCGGGTTATTCCCCAAAGACCAAGACTTTCCGCCAATAAGGTTCCTTGGTTTCCAGGAATTACAGCAATTCACTAATTTCTGGTTCATCTTAAATTGGATTAACACAGCGTAGCGCGTAGTTATCCCTTGCGGATATGGGTTACGTAGTGTTGCGCATAAAAGATTGACCTGATATAAAAATATAGAGTTTAACGTAAAATATCTTCTTTTTTTTAAAGTTTTTCAACTTATTGCTGATACTCGTATCTCTTTTGGGGTCTCCTGAGTTTAAAAAGTTTCAAAGGAAAAAGTGAAATTACTGTCTGTCGTTTGTGCAGAGCTCTAAAACCAAAACGCGTCGACCGATTTTAATTAAATTTTGTCTGTCTGAATATTTCGGAATTTTTTCCTTTGGATTTCGAGGTTATGTCATTCGAAAAAAAAGCATTTTCTCTAAATTGACCAAATCGATTTTAATCATATTTTGATCAAATGTAACATAAGGACCCATACAATTTACTTGTTATCTCCAAAAATAACATCATTTTTATGTGCCCAATCTTCGATTATTTTTCACCAATAACTCAAAAACCGGAATTGTTATAGATGGTGATTAATAATTTTTATGTGAATCCTTAGAGGCTATATTTGAGAAAAATTTGATCAAAATCGTTAAAGACAATTTTATGAAAATTGTAATTTTGTATTCTGTCCAATCTCCTATTTTTTATCACTGGTAACTCACGAACCAAAATTTTTATAGAGATGGTAATGAATACATTTTATGTGAGTCTTTAGAGGGTAGATGTGAGCAAAATTTTATCAAAATCGTTGGAGCCGATTTTGAGAAAATCGTAATTTTGTATTCTGTCCAATCCCCTATTTTTGTTTATCACTGGTAACTCACAAACCAAAATTTTTATAGAGATGATAATTAATACATTTTATGTGAGTCTTTAGACGGTACATTTGAGCAACTTTTTATCTAAATCGTTGGAGCCGATTTTGATAAAATCGTAATTTTGTATTCTGTCCCATCTCCTATTTTTGCTTTATCACCGGTAACTCACGAACCAAAATTTTTATAGATATGGTAATTAATACATTTTATGTGAGTCTTTAGAGGGTACATTTGAGCAAACTTTTATCAAAATCGTTGGAGCTGATTTAGAGAAAATCGTAATTTTGTATTCTCCAGAATTTCCGATTTTTCTTTTTTTACAGGTAACTTACGAGCCAAATGTTTATAGAGATAGTGGGTAACACATTTTTGTGCATTTCTCTGTTTCTCTATTTATGTATATGAAAAAGAAAAAACTAAAAGTAATTTATATATTCTTTATCTAAATACAATTAGAATATATGCGAAAATGATGTTACTTCAACAGTATTTTAATATAAATACAGTTTAAATTTAAATAAGTTTTAATCAAAGTAAGAAAGACTTAAATTTTAATATAAACTCAACAATTATATAAATTTATCAAAAAGAAGATAAAATACCTTCATTACAAAGGTACTCTAAATTCGTAACACTTTATATATTTTGTTTATAGCATGGGCGTCATGGACGCGTCCCCCCCCCCAATATTTGAGATGTAAAAATATTTTTGCTAAAAACGAATGATTTACTTAAAACCTTAAAAGGTAAACATCGGGCTTTGTCTTTACTAGGGTTTTTAACATTACATTTCTATTACAAACGCAAATATAATTAATTTTGAATAGTTGTATGCAATAAAGTCCAGTAGGTTGGTAGTAGTGGAGTATCGTCGGCTCGTCTTGAATCTGATTTGACTCATTGCGCAGAAGCCCGCTGAGCTTAAAAAAGTTATAATAATTAGATGTATTGTTTTAGTGTACTTCATTTGCTGACAAAATATTAAAATAAATGCATAAAAAGGATGTTTTGAGAAGTTTAATTTAAAAAAATTTCCTTACCACCAGACCCCCGGCATATGCCCCCCACCATAATGAACTGGTGATGACGCCCATGGAGGCTAGATTTACCTTGCTCTTGAATAAGACTCTATAAAGAATCATAACTGATTTTATAGCTTTGTGACGGTTGAGTTTCAAGGGTAGTTTATAAAACCTAACACGAACAGGTTAGGTTTTATTTTATGTTTAAAAAAAGCTAACCTAACCCTCGCGTAACAAATACTACGCCATATTGTAGAAACTTTACAGAAATCTCAACTGCTGAGAGGACTTTCTTCTTTCTTAGAAAAAGCGTTAATACCGAAAATATCCAATAAATGAGAATATAATTAAACACATAATATTCATACTTCAGACTAACGTTCATACAATATTTAAACCATTAAATATGACCTAAATCTCGATAAATGTTAACGAAGAGAATCGAGGTACAGAGCAGAGTGCATTAAGTAAATGCGATTAATATTATAAAATATGCAACTAGTTACTGCTCGTCCTACCAGACACCAGTTCACTTGGAAATGAGATTCAATTTCACAATGATTTTTATAACCCGTAAATCATTATCCAAATCTTTACTCATTTTAAATAGATTTATAAAAGTGTTCAACGGTTATCTTAAGAGAATAGATTTTAAATAATAGTTCACAAACTATCTCATTTAACCATCTCCAAAACGAAATAAATACGAATCGAAATTTCGCGTCACCATAATTATCACATAAAAAATTGAAAATGAATCATGGAAGATAACTTTGGGAAAAAATGTATATTTGAATAGGGCGTAAACTTGCTTCATCCTAACCTCATTTATTTCAAATCTAATTTTTAATGACAACTACTTATATACATTTTTTCCATTATGTTTGCTTAGCCCAACTGGATTGTTAATAATTAATTGACAATCGTGAGTCAACGAGAACGGTCACTGACAACGCGCGTCGTCCGTATAATATGTATGTTTTTTAAATGTGAATTATTATGTGACGTTAAGTGTTTTTATAATTGAAAATGACTGACAAATAGTTGAAACGCGTCATATAAGATAGTCTAAACTACAAGTAAAGATTGTTCGACGGTAACACCTCAATACATGGTAATAATTGTGAATTAATATTGTTCAGTGTTTCTATGTGTCTTTATATTTGAAAATGACTAACAAATAGTTGAAACGCGTCATATAAGATAGTCTAAACTACAAGTAAGGATTGTTCGACGGTAACACCTCAATACAAGGTAATAAATGTGAATTTATATTGTTCAGTGTTTCTATGTGTTTTTATATTTGAAAATGACTAACAAATAGTTGAAACGCGTCATATAAGATAGTCTAAACTACAAGTAAGGATTGTTCGATGGTAACACCTCAATACAAGGTAATAAATGTGAATTAATATTGTTCAGTGTTTCTATGAGTTTTTATAATTGAAAATGACTGACAAATAGTTGAAACGCGTCATATAAGATAGTCTAAACTACAAGTAAGGATTGTTCGACGGTAACACCTCAATACAAGGTAATAATTGTGAATTAATATTGTTCAGTGTTTCTATGTGTTTTTATATTTGAAAATGACTGACAAATAGTTAAAACGCGTCATATAAGATAGTCTAAACTACAAGTAAGGATTGTTCGACGGTAACACCTCAATACAAGGTAATAAATGTGAATTAATATGTGTCGTTACGTGTTTCTATGTGTTTTTAAAATTGAAAATGACTGACAAATAGTTGAAACGCGTCATATAAGATAGTCTAAACTACAAGTAAGGATTGTTCGACGGTAACACCTCAATACAAGGTAATAAATGTGAATTAATATTGTTCAGTGTTTCTATGAGTTTTTATAATTGAAAATGACTGACAAATAGTTGAAACGCGTCATATAAGATAGTCTAAACTACAAGTAAGGATTGTTCGACGGTAACACCTCAATACAAGGTAATAATTGTGAATTAATATTGTTCAGTGTTTCTATGTGTTTTTATATTTGAAAATGACTGACAAATAGTTAAAACGCGTCATATAAGATAGTCTAAACTACAAGTAAGGATTGTTCGATGGTAACCTCAATACAAGGTAATAAATGTGAATTAATATTGTTCAGTGTTTCTATGTGTTTTTATAATTGAAAATGACTAACATATAGTTGAAACGCGTCATATAAGATAGTCTAAACTACAAGTAAGGATTGTTCGATGGTAACACCTCAATATAAGGTAATAATTGTGAATTAATATTGTTCAGTGTTTCTATGTGTTTTTATAATTGAAAATGACTGACAAATAGTTGAAACGCGTCATATAAGATAGTCTAAACTACAAGTAAGGATTGTTCGATGGTAACCTCAATACAAGGTAATAAATGTGAATTAATATTGTTCAGTGTTTCTATGTGTTTTTATAATTGAAAATGACTGACATATAGTTGAAACGCGTCATATAAGATAGTCTAAACTACAAGTAAGGATTGTTCGACGGTAACACCTCAGTACAAGGTAATTAAATAGTAATACATTTTTTATTTTATTCCAAATTTTCAGTGACATGAACAGTCACTTCCTGTACACTCTGTTCGTCGGATTTCCGGTATCATTACAGGTAATTTCAACTCATGCCACGAGGGTAAACTGAAAATGACGACCTACATTCGTTCTCCTACCTTGATCAAGCGACAATTCGACTGATCCAAAAAAAGTGACTCTTCAACATTTATTTCAAAACTGCCGAAAAACGCCGATTTAATAGACGTGTTCCGGATTCGATTCAATAAGCACTTAACACTACTCTAGCACTGATTTCAAAAAAGCGGCAAGACACTGGGTTCGATCGCTAAATCGTTTGTTGACACCGTTAAATCGATGTTATTACAAAATATCGCTAAAAATAGCTACCTAATTTGCGTTAAACCTGTCAGTTTTAACAAAACTAAATCCAACAGAAATACAAAATATCTGAGTCAATTATGTTTAAATATAACGACATCATTGATTTAAATTTAAATTGTATAAAAGTTTCCATCATGTGTCAGACAGTTGCTCTACCGATGAAGATTAACCAAAACATATGAAACAATTTATTTATATAAATTACATCCTAATGATGGATGTTTCAATTTCGTATTCATTTATATCGGTAAAATTAACTCGGTGTGTGATGATCTTAAATAACTGGTCCTCCGACGTTGTTCAGATTTATTCAGCCATTGTTCCTGAGTAGTAATATTTTTTATTACACAATGATTTGGGTTATCAATTTGGACATTTCATTATTATTTTAACGAAATCGGTAGAGTAGATTTTGAGAAAATACTTTCTTTACAACAGCTCCAGGTCGACTCTTAGCGTTTTACGGATAATTCAACAACCGGTATTTTTGGTGACCAACACCTTTTGTTTGGGTCCTTAAAGTCAACACTTAAAAATTTAACCAAAACCGAGAGAGCTGTCTTTGAGAAAATGGTAATTTCGTGTTTTTTTATACAATGTACAATCAAAAAACATGAACAAAAAATATCCACATTCAAAATTAGACTAAATCTGTCCAGACTGTTTAAAGTGGTTGTTTTAGGTCGACATTTATGGTGCATATCTATGCACGAGAAAATAACTAGCTGCTATATTTTTGCTTATAAATATTTAAGTTAATAAAATTTAGTTGCAATTTTACTTGGTCTATTTGTAGATTTTCAGTAATTAACAAGTTTCTGATAAAAAACAATTTTCAGAAAGTTTTTTTCGTATAAAAAATAAAAGTTTCCTTATAGTAACTTTTTTTTTAATTTCTCACATATACGAATGATCTAAGTTCAAAAAAGTTATTTTGGGAATGAAGTCCGTCTATTTATCTGACATTCTCGTCTTTACTGTGAACTACAATCCAAACGACAACGATAGACAAATAGACGGACTTAGATCATTCGTATACGTGAGAAATAAGAAAAAACTGTTACTATAATCAATGACTACATAAATACTATAAGACACGACATAGGATAGGGAAATAGTCTACGCTTTACGGGTGCTGTTCGTCACAAGTTTGACACACAGCTACAGAAAGCGCTAGCAGCAGGTGCTTGACTGTACGCATCCCATTTGGTTGAGACTGTACAACTGTTGACCTCTCTCTCACAAACCTTCTCACTTACTTCCGTCAGCATAGTCAGTGTTGTCAGTTCGTGCGCTGAGATAAGCGATTCTCGACCTTCCCTCGCATCTCTGGTCCCAAATGTGGCATCAGTGCGTTTTCTCTTACCCGCCTGAAACATTGTTTGACCGTAGAGCCACCTAGCGCCAGTCACATCAACTTCAGATTCTCTAGCAGAGCGACCTAGCGGGTATTGGACAACTCAAGAATAAGCGTAGAATATTTAACATGGTGATGTCGTGTCCTATAGTATTTATGTAGTCATTGCTATAAGTGGACTTATTATTTTTCATACGAAAAAGAAACAAAATACTTTTAGAAAATAATGTTTTATCAGTAACTTGTTAATTGCTGAACATCTACATATAGACGGAATAAAATTGTAACTAAATTTTATTAACTACCTTAAGCAAAAATATAAAAACTTAAGAAAAAATGAATATCGGCCTAAAACGAGCGTTTTTATAAGAATAAATACAAAAACATTTTAAATAATAAGTTGTAACAAAATCAGTTCATTGGTTTGTTAGACCGTTGTTGAAAGATTAGGATAACCTGCACTGTTACTAAATTTTAAACTCGTGTAAAACTCTTTTAAAACGTTATTAATAATTTTATTTGAGTACGTTAAATTGATTTATTACGCTGATTTTGGTTTCTAGAGAACTATAAACCTAAATGTAAAACTACCACTTATCAACCATACTTAAACTATACTTAACTTAGTTGTAGTTTAGTTATTGTAGCTCATGAGGATGGCGACTTTGTCGTTGAAACGCGTTTGATTAAGTAAACATAAATTTGTGTGTGTTCTATCTAATATTATCTCACAAGTCAAGCTCAACATTTATTTATAATACTTAAACTAGATAATTATAGTAAAATCTGAACAAATTAAAACATAATAAACAAATATATTTGAAAATTTAGTTTAATATTTTCTTACAGTGATTTCACATAATGACAGTAAATAATAACTGTGAAAACTAGTAAACAAATAGTTCATAGATGTTACTGTAGATAGCTCTGGAAATGGTAGTTTTCTTGTTGCCATGACTACAAGTCAATAAACACGAAGGTTGAAAATGGGTGTAACTACCGACGCAATAGCGGAAATCTGATTTTTTTTTTTTTTTTTTTTTACACGAAATGTTTTATTTTTGAACAGAATTTTCAAGTTTTAAGGCATCAGATAGGTGGACTACTTAGCTAAAACAATATGATATATCCTGAATAAAAAATTTCAAATCTGTGGATCTCTCCTGGAGAGCGAGAAATCAGAACTTGCAAAAGTGTCGTGTGCCGAAAACATTATAGTTGTCGTAGGACGTTTTGGACAACCTACCTCAGAAGGAACTTTGACCCCCCCCCCACTCACGCTTTATATTACAATCCCTACAGTTCAAAATCAAAATTCTTAAATTATTACTTTGTTAAGACAGTTTTAACGTTTTCATTTGATCACCTGATTTTTTACGCACAAATAAACGTCAAATCTGTTTTAATTTGGAATAAAAGAGATTAAAAAATATATACTTCAATGCTTTCCTTTATACATAAGGTGGAATACGTACTAAATCTAATAACAATGAGAAACAACTGTTATAAAGCTCTGGGTTTTGTGGACAATTATCAAGAATTTACGTTTAGTTTTTTATCGTTAAAAAGGAACACTTTTTTGTCTCTTGTATATTTTATGTAGAGTTAATGGTTTTAAAGATATTTAACATTAACAATTTTAAGGGCTGCCATGTTTTAATAACCTATTTGTTTTTGGTACTTCTAAAACGTGTCGTAAATATTGAACTTAATCTTTCCACTTAATTATTTGAGTGAGTGGTTGGGTGATGAACACCTGGAAAGGCAACCTTAAAATGTCAATTAATTCTGCAACGTTAATAAAAACATTGTCCACGCACAACAGTAAAAACCATTTTGGAACTACAAAGGACAATAAAATTGTACTCAAAACAATTAGGTTATAAGTTTCTGTTCTAATGTAATTGTTGTTTAATTTGAATTGAACATCAATTAAACCTACAAGAGTAAAAGACATAAAAGGTATAGAAACAATGAAGTTTTTTTGTCTTGCTGCCATTTTGTTTTTAATAAACAAAAGTGTGTCGAAATTTTACACAACATTTTTGGTAACTTTATTAAAAAGTATATACAGTTTCAAAAGAATCGAGCAATAAGGAATTAATAGACAATGAAAAAAATGTACCTCTTCATGGGAAACTACTTCAAAAAATACATCTTTTTATAGCAATTATTGGACAATTTATACTCACGTTTTCAGTCAAATATTAAATGCAAGACCAGGAGTAGATTAAAGTTCTTACCTAGAACAAAAGGAAAAAAAAGTACGTAAGTATAAAAAGTTCCAAAATATCTGAAAAACTGTAAAATACAGTTGGAATCAAAATTGTCATATTACCAGACATAACACTATATTATTGTTCGTTCGAAAATTCGGCATCATTTGTATACAAGAAACAACACACAACGGGAGTTGATTTATACTCTCGAAACGTCGTGTTGTTTCTTATACACAAATAATGGCAAACGTCCAAACGAACAATAATATTAATATAAATATTCCACCATTAAGTAATAATTTTAAAAATAGAGTTACAATATATTATACTTAGTCTCACCTATATCATTTTGAACCATAGGAAATTCAACTTAAAACTTCTTTGCAAACAAGGGAAATTCAGTTACATTTAGAAACATGTAAATTCCTTCTTTTGTCCTTTCCATCTTTTTAGGGTCCGTAGGTAAAACGAAGGACCCTTTTAATTTTACGTGCTTGTCAGTAAGTCGCAACTTTGTATTTATATTCTTTGTATTGTCCCAGATAGATGATAATTGTTTTCTATTCATTTAGTTTTGGGGATGTTTTTGGTACCATTTAATATATTGATTTATTTTATTTGGAGTTTAAAGGGCCTTTTAGAAACCAACTTTGGCACCGCGACCGATGACCTATTGTGCAACTAAAGCCTCCTCATTCTAGCTTAGCAGATTTGTTCCCCTTACGAGTTTAAATAATCCACTAACTAACTCATCCCAAGGAATTTAGAATCCAAAAACCTATCGCCCCTTATTGGTCAGGACCTCACAATTAAAAATTATGTGGTCTGAAAGAATTTGATATTTACTTTTAATGTAGGCTATATTATAAAATACTTTCATAATCCAGTATTCAATTTCTTCTTAACTTACATATTATATGGCAATATTGAGGTGGGGAATACGGAACGAAAAATGTAAATACAATTTAAGAAACCACCTTGGAAAAGTAGAACAAGCTTACGTCGTTGTGAAATATTATACAGCGAAATGTGTCAAGAGACAAAAGTAAAGAGAGGAGGGAAAAATTATATCACTCGAAACGGGGGAAATAACAAACGAAATAAAATCATCCCTGAAGGGTCACAAGGGAGCGTATTTTACACGTAGATTCTGCGCATATCTGCGGAGGGGTACCTTTGTTGTACTTGTACGAGCAACTGTAAATCGGAAATAGAGTCTTTGTTGGGAGAGAGAGTTGTACGTTGTAGAATGAGTCAGTTGAGATAAAAGTTGAATCGCTGCAAGTTTGGATTAAAATTGTACACAGTATTTGATACGTTTAGATTATACTACTTAGTATCAAATTTTATTAGAAATGAAAAATACAAAAATGTGGCACAAGCATTCTCACCTAAACCAAATAAAAACTAGTCGTCACAAAAAATGTTAGTTCGATAGTTGTCAGAAAAAAGTAAAAATATTTTTGAAAAAAAAAATTATATATTTAAATAAGTAAACGTGCTTTTGCTGTACCATAAATCGAGTTGAAATTTTGCACGATAGTGGACCTAATTTGAATAAAATAATTCACTTGTCCCAAATAATCCGTTTCAAAATGGCGACCATTTATAAATTTTAAATGAAAACAACTAATTGGATGTTATTTTTATTTTAAAATGTATAATAGGCCACCATTTTGAAACGGAATATTGAAACAAGTTGATTATTTTTACAAACTAAGTCTTTAGATTGGTGAGTATCGTTCAAAATTTCAATTTGATCGGTTAAGCTGTTTTAGAGATATAATTTATTTTAAAAAAACACAAAACTGTGGATAACTGGTAAAATAAGGGTTTCCATACGTATGTTTATAGGAACTTTTGTCTTTATTTTTACCCATATAACCACCCCCTGCATTATTTCCGCGCATTACAGGAACACCCTGTATAACCGTGAAATCTCAGCATTGTTTGACCCATCACATAACTTTCTCTATGTTACGTATATTTGTGAAAGCAATAAAATTATCTCTCACCAAATAATCACCGATACATTCATTAAAAATCGGTTTGCTAACGAGATTTGTTTGTCGATGTACTCAAGTTTTAGATACTTTATTAACAAAGTAAACGATATATGATCTAGCCTTTGAAGATTTGTAGGCTTGTCCTCTTTGCTTCACTTCGAAACAAACCCTAGGTTAAAGGATGGGATTTAAGTCCTCGATGGGTAAGAGAATGAAGATTGAATTTCAAACGTTGTTACAGCCAATGACAATTAATTACACGCTTTAATCAAAATCGTACGTATCGTTTATTCAAAAAGATGTTTTTGTTTGTTCTTTAAAGGCGAAAACCTAACGGTCATTATCGTCTTATAAAAAAGAATAGAATAAAAAATAAACAAATCGAATAATCTCATAACCTCAAAGTCAGGAAAGAACAAGAATTAGTAAAGAAATACCTGATAGGAAAGCAAGAAGTATTAAAAAAAAAATATCTTAAGGGTTATGATATAAATAAGAATAAATTGTGACTTTATAAATTATTTATTTTGATTGTTTAAATCACTAAATAGAAAGTTATTAACTTCATCACTAAGGAACTGTTTTTGTTTAGTAAACCTGAAGAACCTCAGGCCTAAAATGGTGATGCCTAACACTTCTTTATAGGCGGGATATCTCCGTAAAAGAAGAAGTAAGTCCCCAGATGTTGCAGTATATGTCACACCACTCACTACTTGTACTTTTAAAATAATTTTCGAGAGTTAACGATGGGATTTGTTAGTTTTACAGGTTTTCTCAGGAAATACAGTTTTTTTGCACAATTACAATAATTTTTTGCTCCTCTATTGATTATTGATGGCATGATATTAGCGTATAACATCAATAGAAATTGATTCACATTATACATTCATGAATTGCAACAGTTCTCTGGACATATTGCATGCACTAAACGCATTAACAACACATCGTTGCTGTCTGTGCGTACATTTTACGGCAATTATACAAACGACGCTAAAGTACTTAATAACATTGATTTAGTACAAATCTAAAATTAGCAGATTTTAAAATCATGCACCAAGAAGATATGAAGTCACAATCTAAGAAGTAGTTTCAAAACTGGTTTGAAGAGATTTATAAACAGTGTCTTTAAAAAAATTTCATTTTTGTATTTATGTTTAACTGTATTTGAGTCTCTCGTAATCACCAACGGCAAATTACCAAAACGTTTGCCGAACTTTGTGGTGTCATATTCGGTCAAATCAGATTTGGTATCTCCCGTGATTGTCAACGGGAAACTTCTCTAGAGCTTGGCGGCCTTCGTGGGGTCATATTCGGTCATATCAGATTTGGTAGCTCCCGTGATCACCATTGGAAAATATTTTAAACTTCCGAAGAACAGTGCTCTCCATAGTAGGCACGATCATGTTGATCCTAAGGGGTTTTAGCTGAATCCACACCTCTTTATGTAGTCTTTGGTTCTCTCTCTCTCTCTCTCTCTCTCTCTCTCTCTCTCTCTCTCTCTCTCTCCTCTCTCTCTCTCTCTCTCTCTCTCTCTCTCTCTCTCTCTCTCTCTCTCTCTCTCTCTCTCTCTCTTTCTCTCTCTCTCTCTCTCTCTCTCTCTCTCTCTCTCTCTCTCTCTCTCTCTCTCTCCTCTCTCTCTCTCTCTCTCTCTCTCTCTCTCTCTCTCTCTCTCTCCCCAAATAACTCTTGTTCTTTTCCAACCCTAATGCTATTGGAGTATCCCAGGGCTAGGGGTCTTTATTATTCTTTTCTACTTTCTTTTATCGATGATAACCGAACAACAATTAAATATTTAATATTTATATTCGTATTATACTATCACTTAGAGTGAACAATAGGCATACTTGTAGAAATTTCAATCACTTAATGAAAATAACACAAGACCATTCAAAACAAATTATTTATTAATGAACTATTACATATACGGTTTTGAAAATTCATAATTACAATACTGTAAAATTTTACGAAATAAACGTTTCTTTAATTTGGTACATTAGATTATGTTTAAAATATAAACACACAGTTTAGATTTTTTGAATATAGTGCTATAAGTTTTTTTAACATTCTAAAATCATAATAAAGTACTCTAAAATTATGTTATTTTCCGCCACTACCCATTGACAATTTTTGTTTTCAATTCTTAAAATATTAACCTGAACCTTTGCCGTTCTCTATAACATATTTCATAATAATACTTAATAAAATATCAACAATGGAATTTTATACAATTTTGGTAACTATGGATATTTATAATTTAATTTGAATTTTTTTTTTTAATGAATTACCTTTTAACATAGATAAATAAATAGAAAATCAAGTTAAAATATTTTTACAACAATTTTAAAAGGTATATTTTCATTTTTTTTTATATTTGGAAATCGAAAGTAATTAAATCAATTCTAAATTGATAACATCAAAAGTACTCATGTTTCAGAATGCACATACATATAGTGCTAATAGAAAAATAGACAAAAATATCTTGACAAATTTAGAATGCACTAAAATATCTTATTTCCAAATCCCCTACTATTGAAAGAGTGGTCAGCTAGTATGAATAAAAGGTATTTGTTAATAATTATTAGAATATATATATGAATATATTTTAACTATTTAGACATAAGAAACTAATAAAATTTTTAATTTTATCAAAAGATGATACTAATGTAAGTAACCTTGATAGGAGGTACCCGTTCGTTTTAATTTATGTAGCAAAAAATGTAGAAGTGGAAAGTTGTGACATCTGCTGTGTTTTCAAAGGACTCTAATGAATATTTATCATGTATAATTGTATCAATAAAATTTTAAAAAGCTATAAAAAACAAGACAAACTACAAAGAAGAGTAAAAACAAAAAAAAACTGCCTTAACCCTCGCCTAATTTCTTACTATTTTTATTATGCCCTCTTAAATTATTCAAAATGCGACAAATAGGACGATTTTTTTGTCAAACACCAAACACCCTATGTTTGGAAAGTAAACCCCAAATCATTTTAATTAATCTTACAGCCTTATTAATTTCCTGAGACAAAACCAACAAAAACAATGCACGTCATATGACGCCAGGATTAACTGTAAATTATTAAAAGAAACAATGTCTACGCGTACAACATGACCTACAATTAAAGCAACACCGGATTTATCCAATTTAAAACCGAGACAAGGATAGAATGAACTCCAGCGTTGGAGGAACGACCCAGTTCCCATGGGATAAACTCTGGATACGGGGTAAAAATACGTCTTACAATTAATGGCAGTGGAGCCAGTGGGATAAAGTAAGACTGGTAAATTAATCACTTTGCTTGTTTTGGTCACATCTTTCCGAAATATTTATTTGAGTCAAATAAATGTTATCTGTTTGTGACATTCACTCTAATGTTGTGATGGACGAAGAGAAAATGTACGTTTTAGTCTTTACGTTGAAAATTATAATTTTTAAATTTTAATCCAATCACATTTTTTAGAATTAAAAAAAAAAAACACTGAAAGATTTCTTAAGGCCGTCTTCTACACTATACCATAGTGGCACGAAGGATTTTTATCAAACATTAGAAATAATATTTGTTTTCTACAGGTGTAGACCCATGTAGAGACTGCTCGACGCATTACTTTGATGGGGCGCTTCTTTTATGCTCATCTGAGCTCTGTTGTTATCGGTTTATTACTAAGTCTTCTTGTGCGTTCTCAGAAAATATTGCCACCTTATCCCCCATGTTCTTGGGTGAATATTGCCACTATTCATGCCCGAGGAGAACGACTCTCGGCAATGACTACATAAATACTATAAGACACGACATGGCCATGTTAAATATTCTACGCTTATTCTTGAGTTGACCAATACCCGCTAGGGTGTGCTGCTAGAGAATCTGAAGTTGATGTGACTGGCGCTAGGTGGCTCTACGGTCAAACAATGTTTCAGGCGGGTAAGAGAAAACGCACTGATGCCACATATGGGACCAGAGATACGAGGGAAGGTCGAGAATCGCTTATCTCAGCGCACGATCTGACAACACTGACTATGCTGACGGAAGTAAGTGAGAAGGTTTGTGAGAGAGAGGTCAACAGTTGTACAGTCTCAACCAAGTGGGATGCTTACAGTCAAGCACCTGCTGCTAGCGCTTTCTGATAGCTGTGTGTCAAACTTGTGACGAACAGCACCCGCAAAGCGTAGACTATTTCTCTATCCTATGTCGTGTCTTATAGTATTTATGTAGTCATTGCTCTCGGTAGCCCAAATTTCATACTCATAAAAGGTACCGTTGGCATCATCTTTCAAGGAATATCCGTTTCTACGTTCAGGATTATTATCTGTATGCAGTAACTTGGCGTCTGGACCCTTGGCTACCTGCGAGCGGCCCGGACCTTCCCCCCTCGCTCCCTTCCTTACCCAGCTGTTTCAGTGATGAGTCACCTACAACCGTTAACACTGCACTCTTTAACCTTTTTATGGGAGACACGATTTTAATTTTTTTTTTCAGCATAATTAAAATGTTTAGGAAAATATAAGCAAATTGATACCAAACACGACACTATTCCGTTTGTAAAAGCCGTTTATAAAGCCATGTGTTTATTCAAATACTTCATTTCTACTTAACTTTGCCAGGAAATTAAATAAAAACAACAATGTTGTTAAGCATGTATTATGTATTATTATGAACTTCAAAACTTGTTTTGTATAGTATTATGTATTCTAGCTCTAGACAATTATAGAATTCCGAAAACCATTTTTTGTACTCAGTGTCCTTAAAAGGATCCATCAGATAAAGAATCGACATCAATAGTATTATTGTATGATAGTAACAATCCATTATATCATGAGAATAAATTAATTTATCTACATTCTTTGAAATGAGCGTGTTATCTTTATAACAAATGTTTTAATTTAATAGCAATGCACATTATTTTGTTAAACAGACTGTAATAAAAAAGTGACACATAATGCTACGTTCGCGTGACAACAAACTAAACACTGTCCCTTCGTGATTCGTGACTCTCTGTTTTGAAACTAGTTTTGCAAAATTAAATTATTTTTCATGTTTTGAACATTATATTAAACGTTTAATCAAAACTTTTGTTTTATCAATGCTACAAAACTCGTTATTGTTACTTTATTATTATTCTGTTATATGTTTATAGGAACTATTTTCTTTACTTTGACCCATGTGAACACCCCCTGAGTTCATATGCGTTACAGAACACCCTGTATACACATATACGAGGCTCGTTAGGGTCAATTTAGCGGTCCCGCTCATATTGGGTTGGGTAAGTACTAAGATGGCTCACGTCATATATAATTTTGAGCAGATTAAAAAGAAAATCTATATTTGTAATAAACTAGTTTTATTTATCAATCCGTTTAGGAAGAAATGAAAATAATTATGAAATACACGGCGAGTTTGGTGATCATCAAAAATTTCCACATATTTTTATCTTAACGTTTCATAGCTACAGAAAACAGAAAAAGTGTTTACTTGACATGACACGTGGCCTCGACTACTCAAATACTACAGCTCAGCCAGCCAGCTTCATGAGCGATTAAAGCTATGTTATTAAATAGAATACATAATAAACTAAATTAACTTTGAATATTATTAAGGGAATGACTTTATTTAAAACTAGTGGTCTAGGAAACAATATTCGGCCAAAATGGCCGTTAACTACTTATCACGTATTTAAATTTATACGGAATTTGGAGACGCACGCCGAAAACCCTGGGCCGTCTGCCCATCCTAAAATGCACTAATTAGCCATTATTTTGTGAGTAAACAATTTGGGGAGTACCTGAAATATCAGTTATCCTGTACACCACAAGACATGCACTTCCTTGAAGACATTCGGTCTCCTGCGGCTGGAGTACAACTCGTTATCTAACCATTATTGCCTGATGAACGAGGGAGTTGAAAAAAACTGATTTGATGCAAACAATTCCCCTGCAATTTGCCATACAGGCAACCCCTTAGTAGCGCTGTCAGAATGGAAGTATCGCCGGGGAAAAGGGGAGTTGGTGAAAGTAGTTCACCACAGGTTACATTAGTTCGTTCGTTCTTAACAAAGCACTTTTATAATTATATTATAATTAAGCTTCAGTTGTTATTATCTACATAATCCTTTATGCGCTTAAAGTCTCGATCTACACGTCTTTAAAAAGCAGATCCTAGAACAACTTTTCAAGAAGAATTCAACGCAGTAATGTCTAAAGAATTTTAAAAAATATCAATTTGTGAAATGGCTTACAAAGTGGATAAATGGAATAATCACTATAGTTTACGTTAACAAAGAATAATCCATCTGATCTCTACTTTGATCCTATGGAATAAACTGATCAACTGTTTGTAGTGCATCTCTTTCAACTGATTGACAAGTCTGTCTTTGAAAAGCTATAACAAAAAACCTTTAAAATTTTAATGGTACAAATTTCTCCTTTGCCTGTCCTGAAAGTTATTCATTTTTTAAAAGTAACAAACATTTTCCATTATTAAATTGATGAGTACCATCATGGTACTTTCCCCGCCCGAACATTGAATGTAATACAAGCAGATCCTCTAAATGTATGATCAAAATTTGTTTTCTTGAGCGTTGTAAACTTGTTGAATTCGTTTATTGCAAATCTTATTTTGAAAATTCACAATAATAATGTAATGAATAGATATACAGGCTATGTTAAGTCTAGTAAATTGTTGTTATTGAACTAATTACATATGCTGAGCTAATAGATCAGAGATAAAACGTAATTGTGATTATCGACTAGTATCGATTATCGATCACACTAATTCCAGGCATGGACGGTTATATACAGTATGTCCCAAAAGTCCCGGACCGTTTTAATAACTTGGAAACCAAAAACGATATTTTATATGTGCTTTCTGGTGATAAAAAACTACTTTTTAACAAATGAGACATTTTTACCTGTACCTCAAAAATGGGATTTTTGGGGGCAACGCAATAATATTAAATGAAAACCCCCATAGAGTGACCCTCATGAATTAGTAAAACTGCTAATTTTCTTTTATAATAAATAAATTATAGTCAATTAAAATTTTAACTTACTTTAAAAAGACCTGGTGTATCAATATTCATTCAATTAAATATAACATTAATTATTGATTTTAACGCTTATACATGTTTTTTTTTTACCAAGTTAATATTATTAATTAAATAATTATTTCAAGCGATATATATATATACCCCCTATACTGGGATGCGATTAAGGACAGCTCAGTTGCTGGAGTATTGGCGTGTAAAGTCAAAGGTCCTGGATTCAATTCCCAATCTAGTTCGGAATATTTTTTGTTGAAATAATTATTTAATAAATATAACAGTTAACTCAAAGGTACATCCACTTATTATAGCTACTTTTTACTACGTGCCGATTTGAAACCAAATAAATTTTACAGTAATATGTTCATGGAGTAGAAAATATTTGTCTGTCAACATGGATTTGAATATTTGTTTTTTTAATCGATGTAAGACAGTTTAAATTTTATTGAAAAATGAAGGTTAAGTTAGGTTAGGCTAGATTAGGTTAGGTTAGGTTAGGTTAGGTTAGGTTAGGTTAGGTAAGGATAGGTTAGGTTAGGTTAGGTTAGGTTAGAATAGGCTATGTTAGGTTAGGTTAGGTTAGGTTATGTAATTACGAATGTAAATACACTTATGGAATAATTTTAAAAAACAAAAATGAAACTTAAGGTTAGGTTAGGTTAGGTTAGGTTATGTAATTATGAATGTAAATACACTTAAGGAATAATTGTAAAAAACAAAAATGAAACTTAAGGTTAGGTTAGGTCAGGTTAGGTTAGGTTAGGTAAGGTTAGGTTAGGTAAGGTTAGGTTAGGTTAGGTTAGGTTAGGTTATGTAATTACGAATGTAAATACACTTAAGGAAAATTGTAAAAAACAAAAATGAACCTTCAGGTTAGGTTAGGTTAGGTTAGGTTAGGTTAGGTTAGAATAGGCTAGGTTAGGTTAGGTTAGGTTATGTAATTACAAATGTAAATACACTTAAGGAATAATTTAAAAAAATTTAAATGAAACTTAACCAGCGTTATTAAAGGGTAAATCTTAATTATATTCGATTTCCGTTGAGGATGGAACGAGCGTAGTAATTTAATGCCCTTATTAATTTTTCTTCAAATATAGTGTCCCAGATTCAATTACTATTTTTGAATAACTAGAATTCAAATTTTTTAAAGGAATTGTTTTGTATATTTACTATTTCAATTGTGAGAAAATTTGTGCAATTTTTCCAGTTTATTTTTTTTTTACTACACATAAAAAAGGATTAAATGTCCTTTTTCGATATCACATTCTGAAAACTTATTAGAAATTCAGTTCCTTTAAGCGTTTATTCTACTTTGTTTTCCTCTTTAATTCTGTTATTATTTCGAGATAAACTCTGTTTTAAAAACAATATTTTCCTAGCTCGGCGTACATAAATACAGAAAAGAGGGATGGATCCTTCCTCTAAATAAACCAACAATTTAACCGCTTTATTTGTCCAAACAATTGTTGTTTTTTTTATGACGAAACGCGCAACGTTCCCTCGCCGACCGCAATATATGTGTTTATCTTGATTAACATTTTTGTTATTACACGGTTGGTAGTACACGCTCGTTACAATTTAGAACAATCGTTTATCAGTGGTACCAACATACCAGTGAATTAATTTTGATTTATACAGAATGGGAAATGAGTCATGAACGGAGATTAACTGGAATTTCCAATAACATTTTATGAGCGGACATTTTTGCGTAATTTCATTGACAGTTTATTATCAAACTTTGCTAATGGAATGGAAACTGTTTTAATGATTTAATATTGTTATGGTTTCGTTTATAACATTTAGTGAGAAATTACACTGTTATCATATATGTATACATTTTGTAAAAACATTGCACAATCTTTCTTACTCACCCATCCCCAAAACTAAATTTAAAAATCGTTCATGTAAACATTTTACAATATATTTGTATATTTTTCTATATTCTAAGTACTGTATATTGGATATGTTTCTGTTTGTAGACTATTTTATCTCTCTAGTATTATTATTATTTATTTTGTACCTTTATTGTACTATCTATTTACATGGGTATAAAGATGTAAAAATGTATGAGAATTGCAAGCATTACAGCGAACCGCTATTCGTAGTACATAATATTTCCAAACTGGAATTTTATTACAATTTCAAGAAATTATCAAGTTGTGCTGTCATCATATACATTGTACATTAAAGGTGGAATAAATTATTATTTTTTTATTATTTTATTTACTATTATTTCTTTGAAAGAAAATTCTCCCAACCACAATAAAACACCAACAACACAATGACTGTATTAGTTATGTTTATTCTACTTTATGTACATTTCAATAGCACTGGTATCATCTTCAGAGGTACAATACACACTAACTTTAATAACTGCAATTACTATCATTTTGTCTTTGTGTTGTTAATGTTTTATTGTGGTTTTGGGGAACTTTCTTTCATTGTATATTCACCAAAGTGTTCTAGTAATTGATATGTTACAATTTGTTTATTTCTATTTGGAAAATGTGGCCGGTTCAGTTATTATTGAATTGCACAAACGTCTTGTTTTGTTACTTTGCGATTTTTGACTGATCTTCACGTTTCCACGAAACCAAAAAGTTATTTTCTACATACGGTCTGTCGTCTGTACGTAAGTACGATACACAGGCAACTCAAATTGAGATAGGAATATGACATTCGTATACGGAATTTAGTATTTAATTAAAATTCAAAAAATTAAACCCACCTCCCAAGAAAAGGTACAGTTACGAGATCCGACAACGTCGAGTCACCGACACGAGCATAGCGAGTGGAGGCTCCTAACCTAACCTAACCTAACCTATCCTATCCTAACCTAACCTAACCTAACCTAACCTAACCTAACCTAACCTAACCTAACCTAACCTAACCTAACCTAACCTAACCTAACCTAACCTAATCTAACCTAACCTAACCTATCCTAATTTATCCTAACCTAACCTAACCTAACCTAACCTAACCTAACCTAACCTAACCTAACCTAACCTAACCTAACCCAATTTATCCGAAAATAACCTAACCTTAACCAAAACTAACGTAACCTAACCTATCCTAATTTATCCTAACCTAACCTAACCTAACCTAAACTAACCTAACCTAACCTATCCTAATTTATCCTAACCTTACCTAAATTAACCTAACCTAACCTATCCTAATTTATCCTAACCTAACCTAACCTATCCTAACCTAACCTAACCCATCCTAACCTAACCTAATCTAATCTAACCTAACCTAACCTAACCTATCCTAAGCTAACCTAATCTAACCTAACCTAACCTAACCTAACCTAACCTAACCATGCCTACTCGACGTCGAAGAAAGTACGCAAATATGAGATTCAGAAAATCTATGAAAAACACTGTTTTAAACAAACTCACCCTACTGGATAAGACTCCTAGATCTAAGAATACAATTTAACATTTACCACAAGGTCTAAGAAAACAACTATTGGGCATTACGTTTAGGGTATCATCTTGTTTTACATTTTACGGTAGAACTGGGTAAGTACTATGATATCAACTCGTTATAAATTTCCTTGACACTCTGTATAATAGTCACTCCTAATTACAATTCAACCATTGGATACACACTCTAACATTACACCCTAATTGAAAAATGATGAAAAACCCCAAGTCATTAAGCGCCTATGTTGGACCTTACTCCACATGTATAAAAAAAACTAAAATCTTTACCCTGTAGGGGAGTGGGGGCGGTGATCTTTTATTTCGTCCCTAGTAAATAACAACAAATGCTTTCCTCGGAAATTAATGGTCCGTATTTAACTGGAATTATTTATAGGGTTTTTTTCTAATTTCAAAGCCACAATTCTCTAAGCTGTTTTATTTCTAGGTTATTAAAGAGTTGGTTCAAATGCGTTAAAATAACATTGTTCTTCCTTATTACAACAAACCTGGTTTGATAATTTTAATATCCGTCCAATTTTTTTATTATTTAGTAATTTCATGATTTAAAATCTATACATGTGGAATTACAGATGTTATGGAAAATTTAGAATATTTTTGATTGTTGTTCTTTGTTTCGTTGTTCATATATCTGTAGTATAGAGAACGCTATGTGATAAGTAAACAAAATTATGTGCATTTGTTTAACGTTAGTCGTCTCCAGAGCCTAGTATACATTAATAAAATAGCGATACGCAATTACGTGGTTCAGAAAACCTGTGCAACCAACTACTTTAAAGAAACATACATTAACGTTTATATTTATTTAAAAACCTTAAGAAAAGGGGGGTATTGAAGTTTTGAATAGAATCTCTGTACAGAATAGATACTGGCTGTATCTCATTAACTCATCGATAAATCACTCTGGTTAAATGGTGTTATTCACCCGTTTACATTGAACTGTTGTGAACTCACAACTCACATCGCCTTGTATAATATCAACAAATATTGAATTAACTTTTACACATTCACAGCATTTCCATTATATTGCATTCACATTATACAAATAAAGAACAGTTTGTGTTTAGATTTTCCTTTGTATTTGTAGCATACAAAACTTATGTGATTTAAAAAAATCAAAGCTGCGTTTTCGTCGATATCCAGCTTGATAATTATTTTGTTTATATGCTCTCTCTCTCTCTCTCTCTCTCTCTCTCTCTCTCTCTCTCTCTCTCTCTCTCCCTCTCTATATATTTATATAACAAGGAAAGGACGTAAAATGAAGATCTCGAGTAATGAAATACTCTAAAACAACGACGAGAGTTAGTTAAGATAGACTTGTTAGGAAGATGAAAGATAAGGATCTAATGCGAGACTAGATGAAAACCGTTGTAAATCCTTACAAGTTAGGATCCTTTGAGATTTTCACGCTCCTACTCACTATGCGTGAACCCCTGAGGGGTTAGGACTGTTTAAAAAAAAACGAATTTAAAGTTTTGCTTCTGTACTTCTAAATTCATAATTTCGATTTTAAAGTCATAAATATGGCAACGTAATAATTTATTCATATAGGTTTAACAGTTTGTGTTGTAGACACTATAAATACAATAGATTATTCTAAAATACACTAATTGTGTACGGTGGGGGGAGAGGGGGAGGGGAACTATTACACGTAACATAACTTTATCAAAACTACAATTATGTCAAAATGGGAGAAAATAAAGCTAACAATGATCTGTAATGTTTGAACACACCTTATACAAGAACCTAAATATACAGGTAACTAGCATTACAAGATTTATTTATACCACCACCCCCTCGACAACATCTAAGTAACGTAGGGGTACGTGTCTAATTGCATGACATGTGCCGGGGTTTTACAAATTTTCAGCTTCAACCCCTCTGAACATAACACTCTGCGGCACAAATTGTTCTCACTGCTTAAACGCGTTTTAATGAAAGTACCACCACAGGTACAAATGAGAGGGGGAGGATTTGTAGATGAAACAATTATTTTAATATTTTTCAAGGATAAAATCTGGAAATTTTAGATCGTTCAACAAGACTTCATCGTGTGCAGGTTTTAAACGTGTTTACCAGGTTGAAATTAAAAAACAAAATTGTTAAAAACAGAACTTTACATATCTGTAATAATTATATTAGCCAGAATTTCAGTTGTATTTAATATAAATGAAGAATATACGAACAATCTATAACATGAAAATAAGGGAAATAACTCTCTATTACTTTACTAAGTATAAGGGTAGACGTGACTTCCTCACAAAGGTAGTTTCCCTCTTAGGGTGTACGATACGTTTCATTGCCTTAAATAAAGATTTTTCCATTTATTCGTAAATTAAATTCATCCACTCTTTCTTTCAATATACTCAAATCTAAACAAATATATATCCATCCTTGTAACATATTGTGGATCTCAGCTTGTATCTGTTTGTTATGCAAGACATCGCTCACCTCCCTTCTGTGAGGTCAGATATACCTCGTGACTCTTGGCGACCTCAGGGATGGCAATCCACCAGGGAGACATGTGGAAATATTGTCCTTTGCAAAGTCAGGTGTTAAGAGGTAACGAACCAGTCCTATCCCTGAGAAACGTGGTTCTTATACGAAGGATATTTGTACAGTGGTGTATTGCAGTTTTATGACGCAATAAAACAGAGTAATAACTGAGAATAGATCTTGAAGGATGGGATTTGAAGATGTTTTATTGGTTTTTAGTTTTGTTTTATCACGTATTGGAGTGCACAAGAAACAATGGTTATTGTCTGATAAAGATATCATTATTTAGAACTGTAATGTTAGTTTTGTATTGTTCTTACTTGGAATGCTTATCCTTAAAATAACGTGATTATACATTTTGTTTTGTATTTTTAATAATACAATAAAGCAATGTTATAAATTAAAGGATAAGATATCAATGGTGTCAATTATTATATTACCGTAAAATTTGTTACCTTTTAATTTTACACTACTTGTGGTTAGTACTTCATTAAACTCCCACATTTTACTAAAATAAATTTAAACGCAATCTGTTTTTCGAATTTTGAAAAATTGCCTATTTTTTTAACAGTATTTTCAAATTTGTTTTTTTTAACGATTGTTACGAAAAGGAATTTTTATGAGATGACAGCAAATAGATCTCGTTGGATTGTGAGAGGCTACACATAAGCAAAATTTGATCAATATTTTTAGAACTGAGTTATAGTAACAATTCTTTGTTACTTCTTATAAAAGTTTACCTCCTATGTTTTGAGTAATGAAGAAAAATTAATAAACTTATCATCAGTGTATTAAATTTGATTAACATCAACTCAAGCATTTGGACTGTAGAGGTGCACTTGTGGCAGACAGATTAATAGGGGAGGGAGGGGAGAGAGAGAGAGAGAGAGAGAGAGAGAGAGAGAGAGAGAGAGAGAGAGAGAGAGAGAGAGAGAGAGAGAGAGAGAGAGAGAGAGAGAGAGAGAGAGAGAGAGAGAGAGAGAGAGAGAGAGAGAGAGAGAGAGAGAGAGAGAGAGAGAGAGAGAGAGAGAGAGAGAGAGAGAGAGAGAGAGAGAGAGAGAGAGAGAGAGAGAAGGCGATGAGGAACGTTTTAATTACCATTTTAGTTTTTGTTTTATCACGTACTGGAATGCAGAAGAAACAATGGTTATTGTCTGATAAAGATATCATGATTTAAAACTTTAATGTTATTTTGTATTGTTCTTACTTGGGAGTCAATTTTATAATAATGTGATTATTCGTTTATTTTGAATTTTTAATAATACAATATCGTCTCCCTAGTACGTACGTTGTATTCAGAGATGTTATAAAATAAAACAGGACTGCTATACTAAAATATTTTTAGAAGAGTTACCTACAAAAATTAATTTGATTTATCAGTTGGAAAAAGTTCTATAACAGTCATATTTTCCGTTAAAACGATATTTGAAAGATCACAATAAATATTTTGGAAGACACTCATCGAGACTTACGTCTAATAATCAATATATGGTTGTTTTACAAAAAAACTGAACGCAAATTTAAGACTTGTTGACACCTGTTTGCATTCATGGTGCTGTGTGAAATGTCACAAAACAACACGCAATTAACAGTCACAGACGCCCACACTATAATTCCATTTAAGAAGATTCTGATTAACAACGTGAGGGTTTTGTCTGTTGTAATATTTTCAGTTACATCTATTTACAATATCATTGCGGTAGAAAGTCGACTTAAGAAAACAACACGAGTATGCCAAATTGAAATAGCTATGAACAATAGTTATAGTCAGTTATAGTTTGATTGATGTAGCTCGTGTATCACTGAAGAGGATGATCTTGTCGTTGAAACGCGTCTGTTACTTAGGCGTATTTTTTTGCGAGAATTGTGTTCTGTGTGTTTCTTATACTGTATAATTTGTCTCATAAGTCAAGCTCAACATTTAATATAGCTATGAACAAGTTTTAAATCAACAAGTACTGCCCCTCAATATGCAAATTCGATCAAACATTTATTAAATAATCTTCAAGGACGTTGGATTGGTGGTGAACGTTTACAAAACGCCGCGATCTCCTGATTTAACTGGTGTGACTTTTCTTTGTGGGAATATTTAAAGGAGGAAGTGTGCACCCATAGTTTCAAAAATGATGAAGATTTGAAGAGCGTTATCGAAGAGGAACTTCTTCGGATCCCACGCAATGAATTAATATACAATAAGTTAAATTTATAACAAGATTATTTAACGATGATTTTTAAGGTGTACTGTAACTCAATAGTAATCTAGGATTTTATTTCACAATAAATGATAAAATATATCAACAAGGTTTCGATACTCTACTAAGTTGAATTGCACGTGTGTTTGAAGTGCACCTCAACTATCCAAGGAGAGCTACACCAATCACAATGTAATGATTCTCATGTTTATACTTTCCTGTACACTACAGACAATTAATGTTTTAACCAACTTCTTAAAACACCCAATATTTTGTATCTTTAAAAATCTACAATATTTGTGCACAGTTGACTATTTTTTTAAAGAAATCAGTTAACGGCAAGGTCACTAACTTGCGGTTTCCGCTGTACATAGTATATTCTACTGTGCAATAAGACTATGTAATACTTTATAAAAGGAAACCTCAAATAAATAAAACGATTCGACATATCGACGTATTGACAAGTAGTAACTTGGCTATGCCTCGTTATTTCCAACAGTATATCGAGATATCGAACTGTAAAGCCGAGCAATCGACGGCGTAACCGGCAATAAACACTCCCTAGTCATAAAGTAGACGAAAGCGTCCCTAGATACTGTCTTCGATTCAATTGATACAACTCCATTCAGAACATGAATTGAATTTTTCAACGGTGGCTTCGCGGTTGAACAGGTTTTTTTTACGAGTTTATGTTGTGATGGTTTTGTTTACATTGTCACACATAGAATAGTATAAAACTTAATGTAGGTTAAATTAGGACCATAGAGTCCTTTATTTACTTAACTTCAACAACAGAAATAGATAAATATATTTATAGAATAACACAATTATTACAATAAAAATTTTGTTTGTAAATCAGTGCAACTACAAATTTACAATAAATTAAAAATAGTATACTACAAATAAAAATAAATAAATTGACAATAATGAAAAACGTTGTTGGGCAGAATCATGACACTTATCTAGCCATATCATACAATGTAATACAATCAGATCTTTATAACTCTAAACGCCCAATAACTATTGTCCTTTTAGGAAGGGTTAAATTGTATGGGTAACTCAAGGACTCTGATCCACCAGAATAAATTTGTTTAACACAATTGTTATTCAAGTTTTCTAGGAACCGTCATATAACTATTTTCTTGATTTCGGCTTTCTTTAATAAGTTTTCACTCGATTCGTTCATGTCTGCCCCTCTCCTCGCAATAATACATATGTGTATTGCTCGATCTTTAAAACATTTATTATTATAAATAGAAAAAGGATTTACCCCCTAGACACTTCAGCCTATAACACTTTGTGTGTACTTCTTAAATTTGTCGATTCCTTTGGTTAGGGTCAGGATTTTCCTAGCTAGTGTAACGAAATATAGGGCACCCAAAAGTTCAGTGCTCGGCAGGCCATAAATTGTGAAGAGTTGAAAGGGTTGACAGCTAGAAAAACGATTTTAACGTCAGTCACGGACCTCAAGGAGTCAAATAAACCATTTTAAGTTCAATGCCTCCAATCGAAATTATTTGAAAAGGACCAATGAAAGAAATTGCATCATTCTAAAGTAAAGGAAAAGATTTAAAATAAACCAATTAAGGAAGAGGATCGGAATAAAGCATTTGAAAATAAAAATTATAAATAAGGGTGAAAGAGAAGCGCAAGGGGTCTTTTTGGTTGTTAACTTATTGAAGAAGGGTGTTCCGGAGAAAGTGTTTCTTTAGTAGCTTAAAGAAAAATTGTTGTGAAAGATTTAGCCGAAATCAACCGTCGAAATTAAATAGTAACTGCGTCGTTTTCTACAAGTGATTAAGTTTAATATTCGAAGTATAATTAAAAGATAATCGTCGTTTATAAGTAAAAAAGAGTCGTCGTCATAAAAATGTGTGAAAATAAAAGTGTATGAAGAAAAGAAGATTCGTCGAAAACATTAAGATAAATCAATCCATCTACTGGCAGTCTACGCGGGAACCACGTTCAAGGCACCAGTAACTTTGGAGCTGTAATAGAACTTCAGAGTCGATAAGTACAAATTAATGGACAATCTCAATGAAACAAACTACCACCAAATTCTATTTTATATTAAGTAAATTATAGTCACCAAAGAACCTAACGAAACCGTAAAGAGAAAGTAAATTATTAATAAATAATAAATTTCAGTTCGCCGGAGCATTTTATCAAAATAATTAAAAGTAAAAGATTCTGATGCACTCTTCTTTCTTTATTTTAGATTAAGACATTGTAGAATAAGTAACTTGTATTTGTCTATGTACTTAGAATAAGTAGTAGATTAAGTTGTTAATTGTATAATTAGTGCATCAAATTTGAACGATAATTTTTTTATTGTAAATGATTTTTAAAATTTAATTTTTCAAAGAAAGAGTTAATATCTACAGGTGTCAAAGTTATTTGTTTTATTAATATTGGCATCAATAACGTGCGTATATATAAAATAATAAAGTAAGATTTTTTTATACTAGGTTGTTTGTTGCTTCAAAGCTTGCATCTGGGCCGGAGATCAGATGTTTTCTACGTCTTAATGTTTCTCATTTTCAAAGCATATGTTCTGCAGTTTCTAGATGCTGAATGCACAGTTTCCTTGGAATAATCCCAGGTGTTAAGATGATTATTGAAAGCGCCATGACCTTTAGGATTTTCCTCAGTTTTGTTTACTTTGTGAAGTGACGAATTTAGTGGTTTCAGATCTGGTTGGTCCAGTAATCCGTAAAGTTTCCCCGTGGAGGATTTTTCCTACGACGTTAGTTATTCCGCATGCAAGTTCTGGGCTAATGAAGGATCTCTTGGTCCCATTTTCCCCTGTTTATCTGCCTTTTCGTTTCCTTCTATTCTCTGTGACCTGGAATCCAGCTGAGTTTCACCTGATTTAGGGTCGAAAGTTTGGTTAATATTCGGTGACAATCACACACTAGTGATGAATAGTTGGTAGCATTTCTTAATCATACAAGTATGAATTTTTTTTAAAAGTCAGGTTTGGATATTACATTTATGACATTTAACTTCCTTTTCATTACTGTTGAGACCGATGGTTCTTGGTGGAATTCCATGTTTAAAGATAATAAAACACAATTATTTATTTTGTAAAATCCACTTTTAATTAATTTATTTTGTAAAATCCACTTCTAATTAAAAGTGGATTTTACAAAATAAATAATTGTGTTTTATTACATTTAACTTCCTATTTGTCAGAGGACTGGTAGCAATTGGAATCTGCAAATTTTATACAAATGGCTGTTTCTTTTCTCGATTGACAACTTCCCTCATTTTCAGTAGCGATTACTGAAACGGATTCGTGAGAATGTGTGTGCAATATTGATCATGAGCATCCCATAACTTTTGTTCAATAAGTGATTAAATTGTTCATAAATTGAAATAAATGACACTCCCTGCGTTCTGATAGTACAAATAAATTATAAAGCTTGACTACATGATAGCTTTCAAACAAATGATGCAATTGGTTGGAAATCTGATTGAATACGTTACTAATGAACTAACACCGGGACATCGCATTATGCATGTATCTGCTTTTCAAATAACGTATCTACGTGAATTATGTGTAATGCTCTCCCCCCCCTCGGTTTTGTCGCAGAGGGAGGTTCTCCTCGCGATATAACGTTGTAATCCAAATTACCAATCAAAAATAGGATGTTTTTATAAGAAGGGATGTAAAGAAATAAACTAGAATAAGTGCAGTTCATTCTTTGTCATATCTAGTTCAAATTTATTACTTAACTACCTTCCTCTATTTATATATTTGTTGAGAAATTGCGGGAGTTCCAGTTTTATATTGAAATTATCAAAATTCAAAATATGCGTTCATATTTCAGGTGAATTGTAAATATTGTAACCAACTCAAATATGTCAACATGAAAATAAAATAAAATTAGTATTTTTCAGTAATTAAGAACAAACCAAAACACTAATCCATAGCTGTCTCAAAAGTAACTCTAACAAAATTCTGTGATAATTAATTGTTAAAGAACATTTAAAAAAAAATCCTAATTTTAGTTTCATTCTTATTTTATCATAAATTTTGACATTAATGTGTATTTGGTTTTGAGTACCGGTGTTTGAATTTTTAAGTTAAAGAAAAAAAATTATTTTAGCAACTTCGATCATCAGTGTTGGATTTGAATTTCGTATTCCTTTCCATAATTTATTTTTCATGTGTTAGAAATTCAAGGAGATAAGCCTCAATGAAAGAATGAGAATAAAATAATAAATGTCTTTTCTTTGGCAATAAATGCCCTCTCCGCCCCCTACATTGTGCATATTGTACCCCCCCCCCAATCCTATACAATCCCATGCTTTTATTTATTGCCTTATATTCAATTCCATTATTAATTCGTAAAGGATCCGGTGATATATTGTTTGGTACGGTCATTTTTCTCATTGGTCTAGTTTTCGTTCTCGCAACACCCTTACAACCCTAATCCTTTGGGGTTGAGATAAGACTGCAAAACAGATAAGATATTACTGTAGAATGTAGAAGTATCTAAGATTAATACGTTTTTAATCTCAGCTGTAAAAAAATTCCATTACATCGAAAAATGGACATTTATTACAGTTTATGTTAACATTTTTCTGAATATTTTAATTTAATATAAAATCTTAAGTTTGATAATTGTATTTGACTAGGATAATATACAGAAAGGATTAAGAGGTAAGAGAGGACGATTCTGAAAAGAATCTATGGAGGAGTTCAACTTAATTATAATTGGCGGAGAGCCGAGATGTATGGGTTATATGGAGAATTTTAGGATTGTAAAATGAAGAAGGATCAGACGGGCAGGAATATAAAGCAATGATGAAACTGTTCCTGGATGAAAGAAGATTAAGTAGAGCCAAGGAAAAATGGATGGAGGTGTTGTAGGAGGATCTTGGGAGTCTGAAGCTTTAGAAGATGGAGAAGGAAAGCGCAGGACAGATGAGTTTGATGGACGGAAGCCAGAGCGTTGAGTGGTAACTAACTAGACATTTGAAAGTTATTTATCAATTTTTCCGTAGACGAATTTTGAAACATGGATGTAAAACGTATAGTTGAAATTGAAGAGAAAGAGTTTTAAAATGTTTGGGGAATCGAAACCTTCAAACAGCATGTAGATAGTCGTATAGGCAATTGGGTATGGCTCGATTTGCCATTAATGATCATGTCATTATATTCTGACTATAAGACATGAATACTTGTGAAGTAAGGTTGAGTCAAACTTTTTGTTATATGGAGAATTTTAGAATTATAATATTAAGAAGGATCAGACGGGCAGGAATATAAATCAGTGATGAAACTGTTCCTGGATGAAAGAAGATTAGGAGAGCCAAGGAAAATTGGATTTAGGATGTGGAGGAGGATCTTGGGAGTCTGAAGATTTAGAAGATGGAGAAGGAAAGCGCAGGACAGACGAGTTTGATGGACGGAAGCCAGAGCGTTGAGTGGTAAGTAACTAGACATTTGAAAGTTATTTATCAATTTTTCCGTAGACGAATTTTGAAACATGGATGTAAAACGTATAGTTGAAAATGAAGAGAAAGAGTTTTAAAATGTTTGGAGAATCGAAACCTTCAAACAACATGTAGATAGTCGTATAGACAATTGGGTATGGCACGATTTGCCATCAAGGATCATGTCATTATATTCTGACTATGAGACATGAATACTTGTGAAGTAAGGTTGAGTCAAACTTTTTGTTATATGGAGAATTTTAGAATTATAATATTAAGAAGGATCAGACGGGCAGGAATATAAAGCAGTGATGAAACTGTTCCTGGATGAAAGAAGATTAGGAGAGCCAAGGAAAAATTGATGGAGGTGGTGTAGGAGGTTCTTGGGAGTCTGAAGCTTTAGAAGATGGAGAAGGAAAACAGAGGACAGACGAGTTTGATGGACGGAAGCCAGAGCGTTGATTGGAATGTAACTAGACATTTGAAAGTTATTTATCAATTTTTCCGTAGACGAATTTTGAAACATGGATGTAAAACGTATACAGTAGTTGAAATTGAAGAGAAAGAGTTTTAAAATATTTGGAGACTCGAAACTTTCAAACAGCATGTAGATAGTCGTATAGCCAATTGAGTGTGGCACGATTTGCCATTAAGGATCATGTCATTATATTCTGATCATGAGACATGAATACCTGTCAAACTTTTTGTAACGGCTGACCCTATAAGAGGGAAATATAACTAAGAACCAATCCAAACATGCCTTTATACCTTGTTGCTTACCAGTGAAAAACCTCCCGTCAATTATCGCTTTAAGAATAGAAGATAAAAAATGAAGAGCTCTCGAATAATCATATGCTCAGGATTGGAATAGAAAAGCAATAATCAAAATAGACCTGATAACAAAGCTAAAAGCGAAGGATTTAACTCAAGATAATTCTCTCGTGATTACACTGCTAGATCAAATACTGTTCCAGGAGTAGAAGCAGGTATTTACAGCAAATCAGCTAAATTTAATTTGTTAGCTAAACTTTTGAATACTATACGACAGTATTGAGGTGGAAGTGTGTTGTATTCTGGAATATACGTAAATATCTACGCCTAGCAAGAAAATAACCCAATGAGAATATCATAGTTAGTTCAGACATCTTGGTGGCAACAAAATCTACAACAAATGCAATTCTCTGTTAATGTTGGAATGTCAAAAATGTTAAGCTCTCAACCATCAACCAGGTAGAATTTTTGATGATCTTAGAGTTTCCAAGGGGAACAAGAAAATCAAAAAAGTCAAACCTCAGACCTGTCTTGAGAAGGTGAGTTTAATTGGAGATTCTTTAACGTTGCAAAGCGATCTCAACGGAAATATTCTAAGGGTCATTGTAGCATCCTAACCTAACCTAACCTAACCTAACCTAACCTAACCTAGTCTAATCTAACCTAACCTAGCCTAACCTAACCAAACCTAACCTAACCTAACCTGTCTTGAGAAGGTGAGTTAAGTTAGAGATTCTTAAACGTTGCAGAGCGATCACAACGGAAATATTCTAAGGGTCATTGTAGCGTCCTAACCTAACCTAACCTAATCTAACCTAACCTAACCTGTCTTGAGAAGGTGAGTTAAATTAGAGAATCTTAAACGTTGCAGAGCGATCTCAACGGAAATGTTCTAAGGGTCATTGTAGCATCCTAACCTAACCTAGCCTAATCTAACCTAACCTAACCTAACCTAACCTATCCTAACCTAACCAATACTGTCTAGGTCCGTCAGTGAGTTGGTGCAATTAAAGAGCTTCGTAGCATTCACACCCAGCATTCAATAAATATTTAATAACCCTGGGTTTAATCGCAGGCAGACTTTGTGATCAACATAGAAAGAACAAAACATACTTTTGAATTTGATAAGCATGATTTTTGGTTCCAAGTCACAATTTAAATAAAATATTTAATTACCTTAGGTCCGTCTTGTGACTTCGTCACATCTCCAGAAGGCTTAACATGATTCGTTATCAGCAATATTAATAACTTCAACTAGCAGTACTCCGATAGACATGACAGAGCACACAATGTCAGACAAGCTCATATAATGTGTTTTTATTGTTTTTATTTTTGTGTCAGTGTATGTTCTTGTGTTAAATGTGTTTTTTAATATAATCAATGACGAGTTCTTCAAAGTGAACAAAGTAATTTTCTGATGATGGGGTTACGGCCTCGAAACATGTAAAAAGCAATCAACAACGAAGTCACAAGACGGACCTAAGGTAATTAAATATTTTATTATACTTTTGAAGAGTGAAATACTGGAAGGAGACTCCTGATATTTACCCCGTTAGGACCTTAATTAGAAAGGTAATAATTTAACGAAACAGGTTGTAAGACCTGGACAACTGAAGTAGATCAACCAAGGTTATGTTCAGAAAATGTTTTTTAGGATAGATTGCCACCAATTAAAAACCCTATTTCACCATTTTTTAAAACGTTATGACTACTAAAGCGATTATTAGTAAATCGTGCAAAAAAATGTCAACCGACATATCTCCAAAACCAAATAAAACCGTTTCTCATGAAAAATCTCATTTTGGTAGTGTTATTAATCGACAAATATACGTGAACCATGAGCAAAGTGTATAAAAAAAAGATTTTTATAATTAAATAGCGGCTAAATGTGCTTCTCTTGAGCCTACACATCCTAAGGGCGTTTGTAAATTGAGCTTTACATGGCAACGATCGAGATTATTTGTTCACAATTATACTTTAATCTTTAATCAGAGTTTTTAACTCGAATTAAGGTCATTGATCTTTATATTCCACTCAAATTTGAACAGTAGAGGAAATTTTAAGAAATTATTATAACAGCCATATGGCTGATTTTTTTAAACCGATAACTCTTGAACCAGCATTTTTTTTAGAAGTATTTTTTGAGTCTCCTTAGAGGTTATTATACTTGAGAAAATATTGATTAAGACGATTTGAGTAAACTGTTTTTTTTATAACATCCACCCCCACCCCCACCCCATATAAAATAAAAGGACGAAATACGCCCACATATCAAATTTGATGAAAATAAACGTTTGGGTTGTGAACACTGCATTTACAACAGTTTAATTAATTAGAAAAACACTTTTTGGGCTCAAAATGGACATTTTCATGAACAAACTAAAATTGTGAGAAAATAAAAATCAATACGTCACAAATTGTTCTTCTGTTTAAGATATCCAAGTTGTAATCCCAACAGCTAGACTTCTAGCACTAGAAACTCACTACAAAGTTTTCAGTAAATATTTCATTTCCTTATATTTTTTTCTTTTCTGATTGAACACAGAAGCTACCCATTACTTACGACTCAATACACTTTTTAAATCCTTTACAAATCCTTTCATTATGAAATGGAGAGAAACAGAAGCCAAGATTAAAAATGTAAATTGAAAGAAGTATCGTAAACTTTGACAGATGTTTACAACCCGTTGCCATAACAACTGAGCTTTTATCATTAATATTATTTATTTAAGAATAATGTAAACACTGTATTACAACTTTTAAATGAGATTTCAATTCCTTTGGATTCGACGAACCGAACATTTAAATCCTTGTTAATACTAACGTTTATAAACAAAGTTAAACTTTCAAATGAAATAATTTAACTTTTAAAGTATTTTGTTGTTATTAGTTTAATGAATTTTTCCAGTAACTAATTTTGTTTAACATTTTAAAACAAGGTGATGGATCGTATCGTGGTACCTACCCAGCCATATTGTATAAGTTGATCCTGTAAATATAATCCCAAATGTTGGCTATTTTGGGCTTTTATGAAATGTTAAATTGTATTGGTAGATCAAGCGGTCTTATCCAGTAGGGCATGTTACAATCGTTTTATGAAAATCGTAACTGCGTTTTGACATCGGTTAGGCCTAAGTGAGTCTCGTAATTGTATATATTATGTTTCCACTCGCTTTGCTCATGTCAGTATCACAGCCCTATTGAATCTCGTACGAAAATCGCTTTTTAAACTCAATGTTACAATTTACATTTTTAACGATAACTCCACTATTTGTCATCCTAGAGATTGTTACCATCAAATTTAAACTTGAAATCTTCCAATTTTTATTTAAGTTTAAAAGTCTCAATTGTATGCGCTTTTCAACAAAGCGATATGACGACAAAATATTTCGCTCTTCAACTACACAAAATAAAATAAATCAAAACGTTTATCTGTTTTATTCTACTAAAGGGAGACAAAAAATAATCAAATCCATGTGTTTGGTGATGAACGAATACTTTTGTAAATTATCTCTAGCTGTATCAAAGTGCAGTGATTCCTTCTTACATATTAACAGTGGTAATATTTAGAAGGAAGAAAGTTCCCTGAGAGTAGATTTGTTGAAATACTTGGTGTATGTGCTCAAGCATTGTCCAATATTCAAATTTGGCAGGTCGACATATTTTGGTCACACCTTGAGATTTTATTTCATTTAATTTGATAAATCAAAATTCAGGATTAGTAACTCAAAAATTATAATTTTTAACAGCAAAGGTTTTACGATATTGTTCACATTTCGTTAAGTAGAGACTCTAAAGACTTAACTAAACATCCTGATCGCAATGTCTCATAATATGTCGGTATATATTGCGTAAAAAACATAAAACATATTTATAAGAATATTATAAAATACCTAATTTCTCAAAATCAGCTGTACTAACGTTAACAATTTAGTGAAATGTGATGATTATTAACTCAAACTCATCTGCGAATCGCTAAATAGAATATATTAGGTTCAGGAACATTTGCGAAAGAAAAAACAAATCACGACTGCCGTGTTTATGGCACAAACGCCTCTCAGGGGGCCATTAAAGTAATATAAATGGACAGGTTTCATCTGAGCTGTGACCAGCGCGTGTAGAGGAGGTAAAGTTTGTAGTTCGAGGCCGCGTGGGGACTGAGGCATCGTAGGGGAAACAGTCAGTGCCGGCTACTGTCCCCGATCCAGCGGTCTTGCAGACATCGTTGTTAGTACCAACACCCGACACGGACTGAGGCGCCCGCTTCCCCCACCACCTCACTAACACCTAGACCCACAGCGCACCCAAACTCCACAGCTCAGATGAAACCTGTTCATTTATACGGGGATGGTAATTCCGAGATCCTAGCTGGATATACGCTTTTCATGTAGTACTGAGTTAGACCCCTTTCTTTCATCTTTCATATCGGATATCTTTTGACCAACTCTTATTCTTTTCCGACCCTGACGGTATTAGAGTATTCTAGGGCTAGGAGTTTTTATTTTATTCTTTTTTTATCAGCCATTATGACCGATAGATTTTTGCCTTTAAACAACAAGAATGATAATATGGCGCAAGCGGAACTCATTTAGGCCCTTTACATGCATAAATATTTTTTCATATACGAAGACCATGTTTCATTACCATGAAACCATTGATTAACCACTTATCGAAATAATATTTTTGATGACGATTGAAGTTTCGATCGGATTATATTTGTTTTTAAAGATGGATAAGCAAGTACGTTTGTGCACTTTTTTTATACTATTTATTTATCTATTTTAAAACTTGTAAATTAATCTACTGGCTACATTATTTTTAACTTAAAATATTATCTCTACTTTTCAATATCCAACAACCAAAAAATAACCTACCATAAATTTACTCATCTGGATAAAGGACCCTGTTTTATGGATCTACAGCGTTTATTTACAAATTTATGATCCCCGCAAAGTAGATGTTTATAATTTTATGACTTTCACTTTAAGACATATTGGTTTTTAACATCGAGAGGTGAGATTGGTTTAAAAAATTTCTGGAGATATAAACTACACTCAAGCCAAATTTGAGATCTAATACCATCAATAAGGACCTATAAACAGTGTTTGAGCGTTTGTTAAATTCATTTATAGCTAATTCTCACAGGGTCGTTCGTGCTTTTAACTCGAGTTGCTTTCCAAAATTATACTTTTTAAAAATCTTTAACAAGTTCCTTGGGGAAAAAATCGGCAGGTATATCTCAATATGAACGCAGTTACCATCAGATCATACTCCCACCGATAGCTTCTATGTTAAGCTTAAATATTTGTTTTCCCAATTTGGAATGATGTCTGAACCTAGGACAATTATCGCTGAACCCCAAACTATCAGATCGTGAATTATCTGTATACAATTTTCTTTTATAGAAGGGTAAATTCTCAAAAACAGCTGTACCGACTTCATATAAATGTGAAACTTAACGCCCAAATCGCAATTAAAATACAATTATTGTTTTCCAATATTTAACTAAAAATAAAATACTGCCGTTAATAAAAATTGGTTTGGAATCAAATACCATTTACGCTTATGTTCTCTTTATGGCACAAACGAAGCAATTATAAGCTCTGTTTAAATATATTTAACGAAATTTTTTTAACCTCAAAAAAATCAAATTATCTCCCAAAATAAATATCTGTATTAGATTCATTAATACCATTTCATTCCAGGTATTTTTAGAGATACAATCATTAACATTATTTTTGGTTTAGTGGATGAATGTGTGAGAAAGTGGGGGGGGGTCTTTTTTAGAAGAGCCCCGCCATTTGTGTGTGTGCTCCTGTAACGGGATCGACAAAGTTATCACTGTGATTGACAGTTAGATGTTCATATAGAATGTCTGGTAGATTTGGTTTGTTCTTGTAGGACTTCCACAAATCCGACATTACGCGGGTCCCGGGCAAAATACATTCTTTAATACTTGATAACAAGGTTACCGCCGTTCTGTCAGGAACAGCGAATAGAAAACAATCCTTCGTCTCACGATAAAACCTCTCATAATTCCATACTGCCCAACTCTATAGAAAATATTTTAAACTCCATAGAAATATATTTGTTTACTTTTACTAAAATATCCCTAAAGAAAATATTTTAAAAGTGCTCTTCTAAAAAAGACTCGAAAGTGGTACAATATGTTTCAACAGTTCATTATAAACCAATTGATGAAACGAAATATTTCCAATATATTAAGTCCAGGACATAATTGTGCACCAATTTCATTAATTCAGAACGATTTACTTAACAAACAATATGTTTTAAAATCCCTTAAACAAACAAAACTATGTTAATCCCTTAATATATTCTATCTGAATTGCAAATCTTAAATGTTGACCTACATAAATATACCTATCTCTCTCTTTCTCCGTCCTGAGGCAACCAATTCAAATCTTGATATCGAGAGCTACCCATCCGCATTAAATGTAATCCCGGAACTTTTCAGTCGATCGCACTAAATCCTGACTCATCCTATAATGTATTCAATCATGAGAATTCTGTAGACTGAAACCTCAAGAGTTAGAGGGAAATTTTGGAAACGTAAATCAGCTGATTGAACTAATGATTTAATGTATTATTGACTAAACTTGTATTACGATATTTCCTTAAAGAATTTTCGTTAGTAAAATATGTGTGGAGGGGATGGAATTTTATTGCTTAAATGTTTGAATAATTCACACACTAAATTTTCCTTAAGGATATGATAGGAATAAGTTAAAAGAAATTTTATAATTTCTTAAAATAGTGATTAAAAGAAAAATGATAACTTTTTTTTATTTTTTAACGTAATGTAAGTACCCCAGGAGATCTAGTCTTGTGAATTAGTGGCGTAATGTTGCACAGTTGCTGAGTACGCCTGCTGATCTACTCAATATTTAAGGTGAAAATGACAGACTGGGAGTGTGTAGATGGAAGAGTTTTAAATTACCAGGAAGCAAAAAAGAAGCTTTTACTGGGTAATTAGCGAGGTGTGGAAGGTCTTGCTGTAAGAGAAATCACTGGTGGTCAGTCAGGTAGGAAAGGTATGGTGTAATGAATCATGATTAGTTTTTATTCATAGATCATCCCTAATATGTGTACAACATTTTCTAAAGATGCTGGTAATGTTAGATGGGTTCTTGATAACGAACCCTACACTGTTAATACTTAAATCATGCTCACAAACTCTTAGCATAACTTATTAATTTATTTTTTGAATGAACAATGTATCTAATGTTATTTTCTTAGCAACATGAATGGTTATATATCCTACCTAATGGTCCCAGTTTCACCTTGGGATAGTTGAGATAGTTTTATAAAAAAATATTTTTTTTAGCAGAACCGTAATGGTGGTACTATGGAAATAAATTATACCCAAATACAGCAACACACCAATTTTGATTAAAATTTACCCATAAATAACAAATATATGATACTTGTTTTAGGGGTAAAAATCACCCTTGGAGTGGAACATTTTCAAAACCTTTCTTAGTAAGCGTCTACAGACCTACCCCAAACCATGTTAAAAAATTCATAGCTCTAGGCTTCTTGGGTTCAGAGATTTCGTGATCAGTCAGTTGGTTTTTACTGATATATATACAGTAGATGTTTTCCTAAAATTTGGATTTGGATTGAGAGATCTTTGTATTCTGAGAGGGAAAGGTTAGGTTAGGTTAGGTTAGAACCAAAATATGCTTCTCAATGGTGTAAAATTTGTAATCATATTGTCAAATATGAAGCTAAACCTAAACTTATTGTCTAGTTAAATTTATGCAAAGTGTCGTAAGTTTGTAGGAAGTGAATTTTTTTTTTAATTAATGCTTGGAAAAGTACACGATATGGCTTTAAATATAGGTTAGACATTTTGAAAATAAACTTTCTTTTTTTAAATTAGAAAAGATTGTAATCGAAACTAATGGTAAACAGAACATCTTCGTATCTCATCGTTAATTCAGAGTCTACGATGAAAACTTTGAGATTAATCTGAAGTAAAACGAGAGTACAGGAAGATTGAAAGGAACAAACTCCCTGATTAAAACTTTGCCAACAATTGCTAAACATTTATTACAGGCTATGCACAAGTAATGAACTAAAGCTCCTAAGGGAGAATTCAATTTATTTTGTAGCCTAACCTCTTCCTTCGGTGTTTAGTTATGCAGCCGAATTTTTATTTTAAGCCCCCGAATTTTAAAGAGTGAAACTCTTTGACGAAGATTAGAGTGAATTGGATTCATGCTATTGAATGTGTAATTCACCTAACTTTACGTAATCTAACCTAACCTACCGTACCATAACCTAACCTAACCTAACTTTACGTAACCTCTACCTTTGATGTTTAGCAACAGAAATTATCTGGATAAACAGTTATTGGTAACTCCCAAAAGATCATTTTTTGAGATATGAAAACGTAATTCTTTTACGAAGTTTAAATCGTTATAGAATACAAATCAGAAAAAATTGATAAAAGTAGTTAAATTTTACTTTGAGAAACAAAATTATAGTGGGTACGCCCAAAATTTTAAGATACAAAAAGTATTTACAATTTTATCAATGAAAACAACTTTCTTGAGCTGTAATCGGATTATTCCATGAAAAACATAAAAACAATTTTTTTTTGCCATTACATAAAACTTCAATACCATACATAATTATTGATTTAATTTAACACCACTATGATAGTTGAAATTATTAGGAAAGTATTTGATATAATTTAAAAGGTCAAATGGCAACTCCCCGAACTTTTAATGCCTCTTATTTGATAGTTGTAAATTTCTGGTACTATTTTTTTCTATATTGCGGCCGTCAAAAAATTTCAATATGGCGGCCAAATTTCTTACAGTACCTATTTTGTATGATTGTTTTAGATTCTTGTGTATTTTATTTATACATCTTACTGTTTAGGAGCTACAGAGGCTCAAATTAGTGAAAAGCAAGATCTCAGGCGTTTTTAGAGGTTCATTTTTTTTGTACTTAAAACACTTGCACTGAGATTCAAATTGTAACATAGATAGAATATAACGCAATAAAAACAACAAGAAATTTGAAAATCCAAAAAGAAAAAATGATTTTGACATTCACTTAGTAATTGTAACTACAAGGGCTGAAGATTGGTTTTCAATTGAGGGTTTAAAATTAAACACAAAACCGCAATTGATTCATTTTAGACCAAAATGTGTAAGATAAAATTGTTTTGCCTTTTTCAGAACATACTATTCGTAGTACAGACTATGCACAACTCATGGATGTTGTTATTAATGAGAAATTAAACTGGAAATCTCATGAAAGTTTTCTTTGCAATAAGCTTAATTCAGCATGCTTTGCATTTCGTGCAATATGAAGAAATTATAATTTTACCAAGTATTAAGCTAACATTTACTCATACATCAGTTACAGTATATCCATGTGGGGTAGTTCTGTAGAATTCAACATTTCTGGTATAAAAAAGAAGCTAGTTAGAATAATTTGTAGACTTGTATTCAAAATGTTATTTTTTAACCTTGCCTTGTGTTTCTATTTTGAATGTTTTGCTATTCCTAAAAACCAACACGGGTATTATTACGACAGAAAATACTCCAATACCCAAATAATAGACTAAAAATATATGAAAATGGTGTGTGCTACTAGTGTATGAAGTTAGACAATAGACTACCTCAGTATTTGAAAGAATTAAATTATTTTAGTAAGTTTCAGAAGAACTTTAAATATTACCTCACAAAACGGGCATTTACTCCATGTAAAACCTCCACCAGTAGACTATATTTTGAGATGTAGGCTTGCTGTTGTTTTTGTTCCTTATTTAAGTATCTGTGTAATGTATTTTTATTTGTTGTTTCCTGTATCTTAAGAAGGAGAACATCTCTCTTTGTATGAAATATAGAATGACAGTTCTTATGTGTACTGCAGGGTGATTATTAATTTATACTAATAATCTGTAATTTTTCAAAAAAAGTTATAATTTTTTCACTTAACGGTTTCAATATGGTAACTTTACAAAAAACCTAACTAGTTTTAGTTCCCTAAATGCTCAGCAAGATGATAATTTTGTTGTACTTTATAGGCTAGCAGTAATTGTAAAAACTGTAAACAATTTCTTAGTTATATAAACACCCATCAGCCCATTTTTTAGGTTCTATTAAGACTTTTTTGTTCTTGTCATGTTTTTTGTAAACCTAAAACTTTAAGAACGAGAGATTTTTTTATAAAATTGTAAAAATGTAAAATCAATTACAACAATACCATTGGTAGATTTCTCTTAGCCAGGCATTGTTAGAAACCCAATACACTCACTGTGGCTATGGTCAACATACTAACAATCAGCTGTTTCAATCACTAACTATCTGCTTTTAAATAAACAATTATTATTCAAACACGTTACAAGTGTGCAAATATAGTAGCTTTTGTGAAAGTAGTTTTTTTTACAATTTATTAAAACGTAAAAGTTTTGGTAAGATAATTTTATTGTAAAAGATATCTTGAAGTTGTTTTAACTGAAAATAGTTAGTCCTACACTTTGCTTTCTTAATGAAGCAATCAAAGTTTCAATTTTAACCTCGGTTCCACTATTTTAACTACAGCACATGGAACTTTGAAAAAAAATTCTCACTACTTTCAGCCTATGTACTTCATAAACCTTTAGATGTATCACAAAATATACAAGAATCTTAAAATTATATCTAAAATGTAAAACAATAATTATACGAAATAGTTATTTTTATGAGAAATTTTAAACTTTGCCGCAATATTGGATAAATTCTATTGATGGTATCAAAATTTTAATAACACCAGATAAAACAAAATAAAATGTTTTGGAGAGTTGTCATTTTTATCAAATACTTCCCAAGTAAAACAGGTGGTATGCAAGAAAGTAAAATTAACGATTAGAAAATTTATAATCACAACAAATTTAATGTAAATCCTTACACTTTCAATCAAACATCCCAAGAACATAATAGCCACGTACTTCACTAGACGTTAGGTTTTCATTACTCATATAATATTCTCGCCATATCCAGAATAATGTCCCTCATTTCTCCTTTGATGGGGGGATGTTTTGTTCACTGAGAACCTGCCATAGTCCAACCCCCTAAGACAAACTACCCTCCATAACACTTGGTGATTTTATATTAAATCCAAAAATCTCCACCCTAAAGTTTTTCCTAATATATGTGCACTGTAAGTAGGCCCTTATAATGTGCTGACATGTTGTTAGATTACTGGCAATTTAGTTGTGTAAGAGGAGGCGAGAGTTCATTCTTTCACTTCATCTTAATAAAATGGACAGAGAAAATATTCTGTTTACTTGATGGAGAACTGTTGCAAGTGTGTTATCAAATATGATTTTTATTTATTCAGTACAGTAGGTAATTTTGGTAGTGGCACAAAATGTTGACTTGGTTTTTGACTAATCTTGACATTTTAGGAAACCGAAAAAGTGCTCTCACTGTACACACGAGAACAACCACAAGAATTTAGATCGGGACATGAAGTTTGGTATAGGGGACTTTAGAATGATAGAACAATATTTAAATTCAAATAAATTGTATTGAAAATTTCAAAATGGCGGGCATTTTAAAGAGTTTTTTGCTCACATCTCGTATCTTATTCAAGTTATAACATATTTTATATTCATTGCAAATGTGCCTTTCACGATTAAAATATATGTGCCCAAGAGTTGACTGATATACGTCCGTGTGTGCACACGTTAGCGTGCGATACGTATGCGTTTTAATATGTGTTAGTGTGTTTTGTGTTGTATGTTGAAATCTTATTTATTGTGACGACCTCAAATGAGCGAGATATTCTGAGGATGGAAAAAAATATTCCGAAACGCGTCAATGTAAGTAGAATTACTACATAATTAATAGGTCACACAGACGGAAATGCATTCTAGTTAAGTTATAACAGATTGAATTAGATATAAAATTACATTTTTTAAACTCTACATGCAGTGGTACCAACCCAAGCGCTCTACGATTACAAATAGAGAAGATAATTTAATTTCTAACCCTGACCGCTCAAGAAAATGTATTTATATTGGTAGGAGTAACCGACACGAGCCCAGCGACTGGAGGAGACTCATAAACATACAGACTGAGATACGGACACCAGCGAAGCGAGTGGAAACCTCGAAGACCCCAAGGGCCTAGCTGACTTTTAGAAAGTAGTGATACAGAATCTAGGTTCAGCAAACTTGTCTAACAACTGTTTTAAACACACTTACCCTAACGGATAAAACTCCTTGATTTACCAAAACTATTAAACATTTCCTACAAGACTCTGGAAACTATTATTTGGCATTTGTATGTAGATCTGCTTCTATGATTGTATAATGAAGCTGGGTAAGTACCATGATGTCGCCCTATCAACTTGCTACTTTCAACGAAATTTTTACGACAAATGTTGGTTTCCTAATTCTTTAATATCTTTCTAACAATATCGTACAACCATAATTGTTATTTACCATAAAACCTAATGGTATTTGTGATACCATAATTCAGGTTGTAAACAATCTACCACCTCATCAACCACAAGACCCTTACTGCCAACCAAATAGTCATGAACACTAAACTTCCCACACATTGCCCATTTTAATTCATGTCCCATTTCATTCATCTAACCTAACTATGTATAACCACCAGAACTGTAATCCACACAATTTTAAAATACGCAGTAGATATATGTGTCATTAAAGTGGAGTGCAAATATATATAATATCGAAAGGAAGTGAAGAAAAAGAAACAAGGAAAGATGTTTCTACAGGCAAGGGAAGAAAAATATATTAAATAATTGAAAAAGAGACATAAGTTTATCACCTCAGATAAATTTAAAAAAATTAAGAATAGCATAGTTAAATTTCTACAATATTATATTTCATCGCTTGGACCAAAAGTGAAACTTTTTGATATAAGCTTAAGTTTAACTGCCAAGGCCGAGCCGAGACCGGAAAAGGAGAGAGGATCGAAAAGATTCTTTTGGTCCTCGAGATGAACTATATTTTTCGTTATACTGCCAACAATATAAGAAAACAATTTCACAAAAACCTAAATGTTATAACCTATTTACCTTCAAACATTACGCAAGTTTGAAGCTATTACAGCTGTTTAGTTTGTGTTAGTGGTACATATTTATAAAATCGATGGTAACAGCTGTTTTATCTGTTATTTACAATCGAGAGTATCGGTTGTTTTTATAGATTCTTTACAATCGTTAATTAATTCGTATAAGCGAAGTAACAGCTGATGACCTCGGCCTCAGCTGATGTTTTTAGGTCCGAGGACTAAAAACAACTTTAGCATCTCAATTCATGTATTTAAAAACAGCTGTTTTTGAAGCAGTATGACGAAAAAACATGTAAAACTATAAATATCAGCAATCTGGTAAGTGCTCAACATTCATTAAAATTTGCCATTTTAAACAATACCATCTAGTGTTCATAAACTTTAAAAAAATAAATGACATACAGATCAATTGACTCTAAATCCATAATCGATTCTTTCTATTATTAAGAATATTGTAAAATCATCATACATTCATCCAAATTCTCTTGCCCATATAGACATAAGTATCGCCAAACAATTTTGTTATTACTAAATTTCAATTTGAAACAATTGATTATTTTTCATCCCTTCGAACATTTTAGCCATATATATATAAATAGGTTAGCCGAGGTAATTTTAAAAAACAATACCCGAGTAAAAAAACTAAATGTGTTTATATGAATTAAACCTGTAAAATCATAAATGTGTTAATAAACAGCATTCATATATCTTATATCTTATCCACCACCAATCTACCGTTTTACAATATCCAATGGAAGAAATCATAAAAATTTAAACGAACACATAAAACATAATTTGGGAAGTCATTACATAGTTACAGTATCAACTTTGTAAAACATTTACAGCAATACTCCAATAATAACTATCGTATATGACTAATTTTATGGATTAATTTATCAAACAGCTTACACCAGCTGTTATAACATCCTCCCGCTCTATCCAACTTTAGTTCATTACTTGTTCATTGCCTCTAATAAATGTTTTGCAATTGTTGGCAAAGTTTTAATCAGGGAGTTTGTTCCTTTCAATCTTCCTGTACTCTGGTTCTACTTGAGATTAATCTCGAAGTTTTGAGAGTCTCGCGCTCGAAATTAACGATGTGTTACGATACGAAATCTTAACGACAAATGTTGGCTTCCCAATAAATATATACAAACTTGTACTGAGTAAACTTTCTTCCTTAAAGAATTTTTAATCAAATTGTCAATATTACTATAGCTAAAGGGTGTTTCAAGTAGAACGCAACCCTAAAAGAAGGAATAAGTTACCGGTAATTTTTTTTCTTCCGCAAATATCAGTTGGCAAAACTGTTCTCATTGTTGAATTTTCATGTGTTATTGTAACACACTAGTGCTATTCCAGTATGCAAGTCTTTGTAAGTCTGTGTATATTTCCAACTATATCTTTTCCCAAGGATGAAATTTATTATCCTTGGGTGTGTTTATTATTCAGACTTATTTCGCGGATAAATCTTACAAAAGCATAAGACGAGTTCCAGTTACAATTTCCCAAACTTTCAGTACCTAATAAGACAACAATATTGCGTCGGATTAATAAATTCCGCGAGACTGGCAGTTTATATGATCGGAACAGCACAGATCGACCATTACTGTTACGGCGGAAGTTCTGGACGATTTGAAAGAACGTTTGAATTAGTGATGTGTGAGTTCGAATTAAAATACTCGGAAGAGTCCGAATATTAAAATCCTCGGTTTCGTATTAAAATACTCGGACAAAATCCTCGTAACTAGGAAAAAGGAGGAGGTAATGTGCGAGTACTGCGAGTATCCTCGGACAACGATATTCGTTAGTGTTGTGTCATTCCATACAAAATACTCGGTGTTTCTACTTTGGTTACATTAGTTCCTAAGCTAATTTTTCACTACACATTAATTAAACATTACGATTTTGCGTTATAATGATTTAGATTCGGTAACAAGTTCAATTTAAAATAACAATAGTATTCATTTATTTCAACATTAACAAAAAGTAAATTAAATTATTATTTAATTGTTATTACTTATATTTAAATAAATATTTATAGGTTACCATCTTTATAAAAAATATAGTAAATTAACTTATTTGAAATAATAACTAAATTATTAATGTTGGTAATAATTATTGTACTTACGTTAAATTACTGAATTTTTGTCGAGGCAGGATAACATTTAATTACGTATTACAAGTGTCAATCACATATTGTTTAAAAAAAATAAATACTTGGTGGATCAGTCTAACAGATAGAAATATAACACACACACACACACACACACACACACACACACACACACACACACACACACACATAATGCGCATAATCATTCTGCGCAGATACTCGATGTCGAACTAATAATACGAGTATTGAAATCATTCGAAGCCGAGTATTGCGAGTATCTATTTCACCCGAGTATCAACATCTCTAGTTTGAATCGCTCACCTCATCGGAAGTCAAGGATGTAGTGATAGATCTATACTACACAATTACAACGTACAAAAACCTGTGTAACAACCCTCTCTATGATCTAACAAATTAACATTTCCTCCACGACGCAACAAATCAACTTTTGTGCATTACATTTAGATCGACTTGTATTATATTGTATAATGGGGTAAGTACCATGATGGCGTCCATTTATTAGTATCTATATAATAACACTAAATTCCACTACAAAAGCCATAAGTACAAATGCAAAAGCAATGTCTGCTGACCTATATTATCAATCCAATATTGTAATTACAATAATATCAGTGTGTATAAATTATATTATTGTAAACATTTATGTTTTCATTTAATTATGATATTTATTAATTTTGAAGTACTGTAATAAAGCTGCGATATTATATCGGGTTTATTACTGGTTGTAAATTTAATATCACTAACGTTATTTTTATTTTATTATGAAATGTTTATAATTTTATTCATTTCTAGCGTAGTTCTAGTCAAGTTTCTCCTAAAGAACAAGGAAATAAAATAGAATTTTCTGTTTTTTCTTCTTCTTTCCCCCCCCCACATATTCGTCGTGAAAATTACGTAAAGTGTCAATCAATTGATGAGTATTTTGTGGATATATCTGTTTTAGTGATAAGTCAAAATTTGGACAAATGTAAGCTCGATTTTAAACAATTTTATATGTGCGGATTTTTAGTCAAATCTCGGAACTTATTTTGAGCTACAACTTAAAACGTTTGTGTTTGTGACATATTCACAAACATGTCACAACCGGCTGAAATCACCGTTGTTAGGTTCTTGGTTGCGATTTGGATTCCGATCGGAACCGTGGTTGCCGCCGAAACTCACCGTGGCTCCAACTAAATTGGAAAGTTGACGGATAAGAAAGCAGACATTGAGTCTTGGATCTAGAAGAAGACGTACGTCCACAACTACGTTCCACCATTTTGTGTTCGTTACCTTAAAAATCAAAATGTCGGATTAAACACCAGAGTGTCGTGGCTCTCTGATATCCGTCCTGTAGACCAATGTTAACCAATACATTCCAGTTATTTCCAAGTTTTGTGGTGCTAAAGCCTAAAATGATGCTAGTAATATGTTCAGGTGCAGTGAATTTGATAATTTAATAATATCTCATTATTGTTAAAATTACAAATTAAATACCAAAGCTGGTTCTCTGGTGAACTGTTTGGAAGGTGTTTATAATATACAAGTGTGGGGAGATCGGCTGGCCTGTATTACAAACCGTGGTGGCTGAGATAGGCTTCCCGTTAATTCGGTCATTTCCTCTCTCTCCAGTAACTACGGAGGCGGTTTTGTGGCATAAAAAACCCCAAAAATGAAGATTTGATTCAATATTGCTCAAGTGGGCAATTTAAGTACAAATACAAAACGTATCCGTTTTAAAATAATGACTGTTCGTAAGTAGTAAGAAAGAACAATTAAAAATGAAAAGTCAAAACGTAATTACACGACTGTGTAAAGAACGATACAAAAACTGATCTACCATGGGGCTATTATAAAATATGTTCGTACAATTTTAGAGAAATCTGAAGAATAATTGCCTTAACATGTGTGCAAACAAGTGAAAAAATTCTACGTTTCAGAAATAATTGGCAAAAAAATGAACTGTGACTGACGTTATGTTATCTTGGTTTTAGTCTAATATGATTTACGCCAAGGACGTGTTAAGGTGCGAGCGAAGCAAGTTTTAGGCCTAAATACATAGCGAAGCAATTTAAATACATATTTTTTTAAACAGAGCCCTAAGTTCACTATTATTTTTTACTTCATAAAGACAAAAATGTCATTTTTGTTTACAATTAATTTTGTTTTATTTTTTATTTGGTTTTTAGGATGGGTAAGTGAGAAAGTTTGTGCAATGTTTTCGCACCGTAGTTTTATTTCCTTTATTACCTTAATAAGTTGTTATCTTTTGTAACATAATCATTTGTAGTTGTACTGACCAAAAACAAAAATGCGATTTCAAATACCACATTATATACTGACTGTTTAAAGAGAATTGGAAAGTTTAAATTACTTTTAAACCAGCCAAAGCAGAAAAACTTGCAAACAAAGCAAATAAAGGGTTATAACTATTGATCAAATTGAAATAAAACATTTGAATTCAATCAAATTTTTTAGACCCCCCCCCCTTAAAGTCAACTTTTACGTAAATAGACCTATACTGGAACCATTCAAGAGATAGTGTTCCTCAATATTTGTTACTAAGCTTCAATTCAACGAATTTTAAAATAAAATTAGATAAATTTGAAATGCAGGTAAAAATATTAAAATTTCATTTTTGTTCACGGTTTGAGGGTACATGATTCGTGTACACAAACAAATTTATTTTAAAATATATTTTGTAAATTTCTCACTAGATAAGTTACTTAGAATTAATCTAATGATTTTGGAAAGACAAACAGAAAGTGAAGCATTTTCAGACAAATGCTTTTCTTATATATATATATGCTTACAAAATATCGGGCAAGATAACAGTTATAAATACAGAATATGAATAAACTTACATAATATGTTTCAAAGGATGAGACAATTCCACCATAATGACTCTTACCTGAAACAAAAACAAAATTTAGATTTAATTTGACTGTAAGAACTATAGAATAAATACTGCACAAACGTTCTCACTCACACATCCCCCAAAACATACAAAAAGAAACAAAATTAATCCCCACCAATAATGTCAGTTTAGTAGTTGTGAATCAAAAAGTGAAAACGAACCTCGATAGCAGTTCTTAAAAAATATATATTTATTTTAATGAGGGATACTGTCTGTGAACAAAAATATGAATATATTTAAATGAAGGATATTTTCTGTGAACAAAATAATGAATATATTTAAATGAGGGGTACAGTCTGTGAACAAAAAATATGAATATATTAAATGAGGTGTACAGTCTGTGAACAAAAATATGAATATATTTAAATGTGGGATACTGTCTGTGAATATATATATATATATATATATATATATATATATATATATTTATTTATTTAAATAGTACCTTAAATAGTTGCTTTCCTTAAGCCGTAAGCACGTCCTTGAAGAATATCTCTTTTAATTAAAATGTAGCTTTAAATGACGGCTGTTAAGTACGTTTTTTTCTAATTATTTCGTAACAGTTATACTTTTTTAGTTGCGATGTTGCTCACTGATATATGTCATTAATTTTTACATTTTACTAATTTTTAAAATAAAATCTGTAGTGTTAACTTTGGGGAATTAGGTATTTTATAACAGCCCCATTGCCGATTTTCTTTCTGATTTTTTTTTTTTTTTTTTTTTTTTTTTTTTTTTTTTTTTACCGATCTTAAGAATTAGTTTTTTTGAATATTTAAAACCAATACGCTCAGTTTGTGTTCTTAGAAGCTACACTTGAACAAAATTTGATAAAAAATATGTGTTTTTTGTTACAACAAGTATCCCCTAGTTTTGAGTTATTAAACTTTTTTGAAAAAGTCCCGAAATAAAACTAAATCCACTATGAAATTTCATTAAAATCGGTCGACACGTTTTGACTGCATATACAACAGACCGATGACTAACAAATATCATTCCAAAAACCACTTTTATTATTCACAGGACCTCAAAACGGTCCTAACCTTTATCTATACTAAGTACATGTGAAAGCAAAAATTATTTTTTAAATACTTCTGTACACACACACACACACACACACACACACACACACACACACACACACACACACACACACACACACACACACACACACACACAATGTATTCGATTAGTTTCCACACACATGTAATTATAAACACTGTAGCCTCGAATTATTGTGATACAATGACAATATCGTTATGTTTCAAAATATTCATTGTCAACAATTTCGATCTAACAAACTTTAAACGTCGTTAAAACTATTTGATCAAATAATACAACTCTGCCATCAAACGTTCTCATCCACTCAAAATTCCAAACAAGTTGTTTGTGTATAATTATTTTTACATTAACCTAGTTTTCATAATCCACTATTCATACCACGGGAGTTTTTATGATAATAATTTATTTTACTTAGTTGACAAAAGCAATAAAAATTTAATATCAAAGTAAAACAAATTAGGTACCTCTTTGGCCAACAGTGGCAGTTTACAGGTTTCCAGATTTTAAAAAATATACAAACTAAAAAAAAAAAAAGAAATAACACTTTTCGAATCGGCTTTTCCGTACTATGTAATCAATTTTTTTTCTTTCGCCAGTATTCCTTCATCATATGTCTCCTCTATCGTTCTTCCTCCGATATTTCCATTATCCTTTTCAGAATCTTTACCTCGGCAACCTTCTTTTTCTACTAGTTACTATCATAAACTTTTAGTTTTATATTTCTGTTTTCCAAGTCTTAGCGTACCTATCTAAAACGGTATTTAAAAATTTGTATTTTCTGTGTACAGTATAAATTTCCTTGCAATTCGTTCCCTCTCCATTCTTATTAGATATCCATAGACATTCCGTCATTTTAACAGTTTCATTACTTTGCATTTTTTATTTTACACGAGCACCAACTTTTCTAAATGTGCCGGTTAAACATATATTAAACCTAAATTCATAACAACAAAATTAATAATATTAAATATTCATATAACGATTTAGAATTAAAAAGGACGAAAATTAGCTATGAAAATTGAACAGTTAGTTTGTATCAATCACAGATAAAACAGAGCGAGAAATTCCTTCATGTACATTAGTAATTTTAATCTTATTAGTCATGTAACGACCATAACAACTCTACAAGAGAAAGTAAGAACAAATAAATTCTTACATATGGAAAATCTGAAGACACATCCATCACTAGTGTAAACACACCCCTCCTTCCTTAGGGGGTTGTAGGCCTACGTGATGTTGCCTAATTACACAGAGTGGGTAAAGGTTCACATAATATAAGTATCGGTTTCTCAGAGGATATATTACGTAATGTATATTAAAAGCCACTTATATGGGGACCTTAGGCAATTTCCTGCATCTGATATCGGGAAATTAAGATATGGGTTATTGGTATATGGAATGATAAATTTCCTATTTTGACTGAAATTAGTTATATAATAAAAGAACAGTAATGTCCGTCTATGTGACTTTTTTAATAATAAAGTAGTTACTTACTTTATAATCATAAGACGCGTTTCGGAACTCGTTCCATCTTCAGAAAATTGAAATTAGTTATTTATCGTGGATAGATACAGTTAGATAGGTTACTTGGTCCGGGACATCGAATTTATTTTTTCTAATGGGTGGGGAGGGAAATCTTCTGTAGGTAGATTTTTACGTTTGTAACATATGTATTTTAAGCTTTAAAAGTAAATGAACAATTTGAGATGTTAAACACATGTAAATGTATTTTCTATGTAAAAATGTAACTTCTATGTAAATCTAGAGTAATTTCATCTACGTATTGATTGCGCATTGTGGTCCTGGTTTTCCATAATCCAGCTTTGGTTTGCTGTGAATTTTTCCATTTAAGTCAAGTCATAACATTACCCTCTAAGGAACCACTACGGCTGTAGACTACCACTCCCACAACATTCCCATTCGATATTTTGATTGTGAACTATTTAATATGCTAAACAGTGAGTTCCGCTTTATAACGTAGGGAGAAACTGTTGTGCTGCATCATGTTTTGAATAAAGTAAATCGTTTAAGAAATTTACCAGTGACGGTAATTTGACACATTTTAAAAATATTATTATATTTATATTTTGAATTATTGTTCGTAAACACTAATGAGCAATTTTCGATGTTTTTTTTTTTTTTTTTTTTTTTTTTAATTATCAATATTTCGTCTAACATTTTTAACTCTGCAGGTAGTGAAATCAATTCTTCTTAAGTATTATAATTTTTGTAGTAAAATCTGATAGTCGTAAACATTTACGACAATTATTTTGACGGATCTTCACGTTTCATGGTTTTAGTAATAGAATAAATGATTTTAAAAATGCCATTCATCCGCCGTCGTTGACATAATAATGTACTTAACCATGATAAAGGACAAGCAAATTAAGAAAAGATGTCTTAAGGGTCTAATATGTGCTCTTGAATTAAGACAGCTATTTTATGTTTAAAATATTTTTAAGGTTCAATAAAGATTTTGACAGCGATACTACAATTTCTTAAAATAATTTACCAAATTTTATCCTTTAATTTATATTGTGTTATTTTTATTTTGTACACGTGTGAGTCAATATTTAATAAAGGTCAATACAATACAAAAAGAAAACTTGACAATTTAAAATCTAACCCGAGATTAAACCATAGATCACCAGATTTCAATAACATATTATCGAAGTTAGATCTCTATAAAGTGAATCACAATTGTAGTAGCGTAGAAATCTCCCAGGATTAACTCAAATAACGGAGATAATCTCTAGATTGTATAGTACTTGAGAGTAAGCTTCGGTACACTGGGAAAAAAATCCAATTTCCTGAAGAACGCTGTTTTCCCTACCGCCCTTTTTCAATTGTTCCCTCTGTACCAAATAGCCTAATAGTTAACAGAAAATCTTTCTTAACTTCTACTCTTCTTAATTTACATAAATGAACATAAACTCAATTTACCTAAAATAACCTAACGTAACCTAACCTAACCTAAAAAAGTTAACCTAACCTATCCTTAACTTCTACTCGTCCTAATTTACGTAAATAAACATAAATTCAATTTACCTAACCTAACCTAATCTAACCTAACCTAACCTAACCTAACCTAACCTAACCTAACCTTACCTAACCTAACCTAACCTAACCTAACCTAACCTAACCTAACCTAACCTAACCTAACCTAACCTAACCTAACCTAACTTAACCTGATCTAACCTAACTTAACATAACTAAAGGATAAAATAAAGCAAAAGCTTTATTTTATCCTTAAATATGGAGTTTCAACAAGAAATATCTGCTATTACATTAAAGTTAACCTAACTAAGTTAACCTAACCTAACCTTAACTTCTACTCGTCCTAAATTTACGTAAATAAACACGTTTTAAAAAAAAAGTGTATTGAGTTTAGAAATACTAACAAAAATGGAAAAAAAAAATGATCAAATAATTTCTTCATTGGTGTAATAATTCTGTAAAAAGGTAGCTAATTTTGAACATAATGAAAAAATCTAATAATGTGTACATTACAGCTCACAACAATAAAACGTTATAAGGAGTTTCACGTAATTTATGTACCGTTTTAAAGTTGAAAAAGTATTAGTTTAATTGATATAAGAAAAACAATAGTTATGTAATGTTCATCAGGTAAAATATTTGGATGTATTTTAAAGGCGTTGTTTGATTGTTCATATTGTGAAGGCACTGGATTTTGGAGACGTGACTGAATTCCCACAATGCTGCAATATGAATGAAGCATTGGCTTCATTTTAGTTCAGTTACTTGAAAACAACTGAAAATTGTTAATAAGTTGTTAAAAAAAATTTTTTAAATAAAGTATAAAATTTTTATGTTTCTTTTAATTCGCGTAGATTTTTTTTTTTTTTTTAATTTAACTATATACAAGTTATCGTGGACATAGGTGATTATTTTATTGTTTTCAATACATACAACTGCCTGGTTTAATTCGTAGTGTATTATCGAATAACTACGATAAGTAAATTTAACTGAAATGTACATATTTTGAGAATACTACAAGTGGACGGCAAATATTGAGTTGGTATAAAGAGTATCTTGCACAGACTTTCTCACATGCAAATATAAAACACCAAACACGAATCAAGTTTAAAGTTTGGGGCGGCGCTGTCACCAAAATCAAAATTTCGCTTTTCTCAAGCTCTACAATAACACATTTCACAGTTCCTGAGTAATTTGGGAACAGAGACATTAAGGTTTTCTAATTAAGCATGTTATAAGTAGAATAACACACGAGATATGAACATAAAAACTGTTTAAAATGGCCGCCATTTTGAAATATTTCAATTTTTCCAAATTTGAAAATGACAATAACGACGAACAGACTGTTTCTATTTCCTGCGGCCATGTAACATGAAAATCGGTGAATAAAAAGAGGTCAAAATTTGTACAATTTCATAGACTGTAATGTCTATGATTTTATATTACTTACCGGAACGCTACCGCGTTCCTAGATCGCATCCAAAGTCTGTGTCGATGAGACCTTTATTTTCAGAGTGTATTAGTTTTGAAAACAATTGTCTCTCAGAAAGCGCCCTAATCCACTGCCTACTTTAAGCCAGCATTGTGTTTTAAGAATGTTTTCAGCAAGTTTATCAACATCCCTACAACAGCCTCGTGGGAAAGCTGCCTTGTTTGTGAATTGTTAATGTATAAAAGTGGGAAATAAGTAACTTTAAACTTTAAACAAAGCGGGTAAATTTTTTTCCCCCTCTCAGTTGTCTTTAAGTTTAAACACTGTTAAAGTCGAGTTTAATTTAATTCTCGCTTTTATAAATTCATACGAATTTATAAACTTGTTTACATCAATCAAGTAGATGAGAATAAATTAGGACACAAAATAAATGTTCTGACGTGATAACGTGGAGGATAGAGTTTTGCAACTATAGTTTACACCGGATTATAGTTAAAACTGCTATTCCGAACAGATCTTTAGAGAGGCATTGGATGGTGAGGAGGAGGATGGAATACCAATACAAGGTCAGAGACTTTACAATATAAGGTATGCGGATGACACCATAGTGTTTGCTGATAGTGAAGAAGGGCTACAGCGTCTAGTGAGCAAAATAGCAGCAGTTAGTACCAAATATGGCCTTGATATCAACAGTCAAAAGACAAAATTCATGATGATCTCCAAACACCGAAACGACAATGCCCGAATATTTATCAATGATCAGCAGTTGGAACGAGTGGAGCACACAATGTACCTGGGAACAATAATAAATGGAGAGTGGGACATGACACAAGAGATTAAGTCACGCATATCCAGAGCAACAGCTGCCTTCAATAAAATGAACAAAGTTTTCAAGAGCCATGATGTTACCATTGAAACAAAAATGAGACTTTTGAGGTGTTACGTATTTTCTATTTTTCTGTATGGAGCAGAGTCATGGACAGTAAACAAGAGCATGATTAAAAGGATTGAAGCTTTTGAACTATGGTTGTACCGGAGAATGCTCAAAATATCATGGACAGAGCATGTAACAAATGAAGAAGTTCTAAGACGGATGAAGAAATCCAGAGAGATTTTGGACACCATTAAGATCCGTAAGCTACAATACTTAGGACACATCATGAGAAATGAGTCCAGATACTCTCTGCTGCAGCTCATCATGCAGGGAAAAATAGATGGAAGGAGAGGACCAGGAAGACGAAGAATATCCTGGTTGCATAACCTTAGGGAATGGACCGGAAAAACATCTGTTGAACTTTTCCGAATTGCTGTCAACAGAGTCAAACTTACCCTGCTGGTCGCCAACGTCCGAAACGGATAGCGCACTATAAGAAGATAGTTAAAAACTGAAAGAATTTATTTCACTTAGAGTGAATTGTGATGCGAATTGCATTTTGATGGTTAAAAATAAACATTTCAACACAGTGTTTGTTTTATATTTGTGAAAAATTCAAGGTGTAATACAGAAATCATTTAATTCTTTTGTTCTACTTAGCTAAATATACAATATACCAGTCTCCATACAAGGTAATATCTGAGAGGGAGTAAAACTTAGGTATTTCTCAAAACAAAATCTGTTGTGTTGTAAGGAAGAATAGAATTCAATTCACGTCAGATTACGAGGAACTTTATCAAGATCCGATAATAAATTCAGTCCGGACTATACAAAAACCTATAACTCATTTTGTTCGGATACGAGGGGGAAAAAATGAATGATGAAATTCAAGATTATCTCTGATACGTTCTCCATCACGGAAGCGAGATTGGAAAACAAACATAATTTTGATCGTACGCAAGTTGATTAATTTAAAAAAAAAAACTGACTTGCAAGAAAATAATGTAAGATTTTAATACGTGTTATACTTTATTTTTTACTGATAGAATTTGAAAATCGTGAAATTAACTTGAAAAATTGGTTGGAATAATTACAAGAAAAAACGTAAATTTAAACTACATTAAATTGGAATGGTCCAAAAACATTCCACAAACGTTTTCACTGCCTATCCCTAAAACCAAACAAATAAATCCAAAACTGTTCGTTCAGTAGTTGCCAACAAAAAAAGGTAAATAAACAGTATTTAATAAATAAAATTATATACAGGGTTATACACGTTTAGTTGGCTGGAACATTCAAGATATAATTAAGAGAATTTACATAGCTGGAAGGAAAACATTCCAAAGTTTTGTTTAACGTATCGCACATGTACAATGTGCCCCCCTCGCACATGTCACTAGCCAGACATCAATGAGAATATCTAGTTCTGTCCAAAACTGTTGCTACTATCTCTTGTCTTAACTCCAAAAGATTTAAGGGCATAGAAGGAATGAAGATTTTATCCCTTACATAACCTAACAAAAAGAAATCACAAGAGGTTAGATCAGCGCTCCGAGGATGTCAGAACAAAAGTAAAATGTTTTCATCAGCGGCACGACCTTTCCAGCGTTGCTGTCTTTTTGTTCAACATATTACAGGTGTTCAATGTGGCTCAACTCGGCAGACCCACTGTGGTAATCTAGTTCTGTCTAAAACTGTTGTTAATATCTATTGTCACAACTCCAAGAAGTATAAGGGCAGAAGAGGAATGAATACTTTATCCATAACAAATACTAACAAAAATAAATCACAATAGGGGCTTCGAAGTTGCCAACGCAAAAGTTAAATGTTTTCATCAGAAGCCCGACTAATCCAGTATTGCGGAAGATTTTCATCTTGGCAATCCTTCACCTGTCTTACCCAGTGAAGTGGACCTCATGTTGTACCCAAATTAAGTTGTCACTGTGTTCATGTAGTTGAGTCATCAGTCATTCCCTCAACATATCCAAGTAAGATCCTCCTTTGACCGTATTTTCTCGAAAGATTAAACATCTTTGTAGCTGATACAGCACAAGGCTCTCTCTCATGCTGTACGACTGCTCTAAGATTTTCAGTTCCTTAAATGCATTAATTACGCTCGTTGATCTTTTCAATCTCAAAAAATGGGTCGTTCAAAAAACCATCTTAACTAAATCCCTGTATATCATCGATAAACTCAAAACGTTTATCTTTGTCGTCATCCCTTAAATTTTACAATATTTGAAGCTCATAATGGCAACACCTTAAGCCATTTTCTCATAATTCTCCAAACTGAGATCGTAGATTTTTTGTAAACTAGGTAAGATAGTTAATTGAATCTATTCAACTTGCCTGAAGTTTCCCGTTTCCCAACGGGCCGTTTCCCATTACACACATTGCCTGTATTCTTCAACTTCTTGTAGTAGTCGTAGATTGACTTCCTAGGTGGAGGATCTTTATGTTAAAAGATCTTAAAATGACAATCCACAATAGTAACAATGTCTAACTATAAAAAAAAAAGAAGCAAAACAAGATATGGAACTAAAAATAGACGATGTATTCACAATATGTTAGGATCAATTTCATCCAAGCGTATTTAATTTCGTATTTTAGTTAGCACAAGGCAATTGTTTCATTTTTATATTATAATAATTCAAATAATAAATTTAATATTATTGTTTCCGAAATATAAGAATAATATATTATTATAAATATTACTTTAAAAAATAATTATTCAAATATAAATATTTCTTTATACAGAAATCACACAGTCTTTTAAATTTTATTATAAATACACGTAGAATATGAATACTCCAACTATTGCCTCTTTATTATATAGTTTTTTAAACTTAAATATGTTGTATTGAATAATAAAAAATGTACCAATACATATAATTAATATTGTTATTACATTTTTTGAAAGTTTAAAATTTTATTAATTTATTATAATTTTTTTTTAAATTCTTAGTTAAAGTTTTCACTTCTCTCTACCATCCCGAACGGTAACAATTCTAGAATCACCTCCCGAAGTACTACAGTAAAATTTTGCACCATCCTGTATATTTCGGAAATTCCAATACCAAATTACGAACATAACAAAATAATAATATAATTGTATTTCAGCTCCTACCTTCATACAAGACGCCGATTTGATAACATATTGCAAGGCTGTTAGGCCGGCATTGTTCTTCACATAATTCTGTAAGCGTAAACCATAACACAAACAATTCATAGACAGGACAGACTGTAGTGCGGCCAAGGATTAGAATGCAGCTCCCGTATTTAGAGGTTTACACGTTGTGAATTGTTATCTCGGGGTAGGGGACATGCTTTGAATATTTAATCGGCTGTTTAAACAGCTAATCACCCGTTAGCCCATGTAGATGACAATATTGACAGCCACCTGTGTTCAATTAAAAATATCTATTGTGATTTTATCAATAGCGGAGAATAGAATTCTAGGTTGAAATTGTAAAATGGGGGTTGATAATGTGTCTGACTCGGAGGCGTATTCCTCTCGACGAAATAATGAAAAAAGTTTATAAAATAAGTTTTTGGTTTCAAATTACAGCTAGAATAAGATTTCGCCCTGACTTCAGCTACATCTGAAATTCTCGAGGAATAAAATATGTGGCAAAACTTTTGTTTTTATTTGTAAGCTGAACATTTAAAAGTAATATATGTCATATTAAATGTTGAGCTTGACATATGAGAAAAATTATACAGTAATTATTATAATATACAGTAATTATACAGTTAATATAAGTTAACTGACATTTAACAAGAGTACACCAAACTAACGTATTTTTTTCGAAAACAATTACGTGTGTTTAGACGTATTTTCTTACAAGGTACTATACTATTATCAAACTGGGAATCCAGTTGAACGAAGAATCACTCTAAAATCGTCACAGGCATGCGGACTATTAGGACTGGCCCAGTACCTGCCGTGGGCCACCCGCATGAGTTACTTGATCAAATTTTGATTTATTTAATTTCATATTTTTAACATAAAATCTGTAATATATTTTAATTCCACACTTCATTACAAGAAAAATGAGACCAAACAATGTATTATTTTTAATAGATTCCAAAATCAACAATGTTTGCTACAAAATGAATGACAGTATGATGACTAATAAGTATGAATAAACAACACTATCGTATATCTTTATCGAAAAATCTGTACTTTTAGATTTTAATGAACCAAAGGAGCAAATTATAATAATAATTAAAAAAATAATTTGTACTTTATTATCTACATTGTGATAAGCTTTGTATGAATAAATATGTATTAAAACGGTAATATTGGTATTTACAATTTTTTAAAATATAAATTTAACATTTGCTTATCTAAGCAACAGTAATAGAAAGAATAATCTTGAAAACAGTAAAAATTCCGTACTAATATTGAAAATGTATCAAATTTAAAAAAAAAAAATGCAAAATAATTTAGTATTATTTAAATATTCTAAACAAAAACATTGTTGATTTTGGGCAGTAATTCAGTAAATTTTACGTTGCTAGGTCTCATTTTTCTTGTAATTATGTGCAGAATAAAAATATAGTATAAATTTTATTTTCAAATATAAAATAAAATAAACAAAAGTTTTATAAAGTGAAGCCCAGTAGGTGACTCATACGGGGGGGGGCTTGGGGGTAGGTCACCGGACACCCTAATCCTCTGCGCTTGTGTGGGTGAAGCGACCCTTCATTCAGCCGGATTTCCAGTTTCATAAGAGTGTAGAGATATAGTTCTAAAACCTTTTTTCATTTTTTAAATTTATCAGCTCAAATTACACAGAACCTTACGATTATTGCCTCATATTTTATAACTTATGAATTTCAATATGGTCTCAATTATCGTTAAAACTGATATAAGGATATTTTTCACAAAGCGTTTTCAGATCTCTATTTGAATTTTGTAAATTATTTTGACGAACATAAATGTGCTTCTGACGTACGAGAGATTACAAAATTACAATTTTTTTAAACGAAAATGAATATTTGTTGTTTGTTTACTGTTTATTTCTGTACGTGATAAATTAGAGTAAATGTTTGTGATCGTTAATTAAACTTTTTCACAGTATAATGATACCGTAATTCTGCTTGTAAATAAACAATCACCTCAGGGTAAAACAGCATAAATCACAAGACACTGACAGCCACCAAAAATAGTCATGAAGATCAATCTTTTCATCACATAACCCTTTTCATACGTTAAACTAAATTAATGATAATATATATGTAACACGTATAGATTTCTCCATGGAGAGAAACAGGTCAAATTCGGGTCAAACGGCAGATTCGAGAGAGGAAGTGGAGGTGGTTAGGACATACACTGAGGAAGCCAGACGGAACCATTGAGAAAGAGGCCCTAGATTGGAACCCGCAAGGTGTCAGAAGAAGAGGTCGACCCCGAGAAACCTGGAAGAGGACCATTATTAAAGAAGCAAAAGAGGTTAACAAGACTTGGGGAGAAGTGAAGGCACTTGCTGGAGACAGGGACAGATGGAGAGCTCTTCTAGACGCCCTATGCTCCAATAGGAGATAAAAGGAAATAAGTCAAGTAAGTCATATGGATTTAAACACTCAGTGCATATTGTTACTCAAAGCGTAGGGCAAATAAAAAAAGAGGAAAATCAATTGGGAAAAAAAAATTTCAACAGGAAAAGAAAGAGGCATTATTACATCAAATTTTGTATTTGGGCATATTCTGAACAAAATAGAAAATTCAAAATCTCACAATCGGTCCAAACTGATACATTTTTCGTAAATATTGAATCTAAAGGCTCAAACAAAACGCATTACTTCCTATTCCTTCACAATCACCCGTTCAGGAGACTTAACTTTAGGAAATGTGTGTTGATCTGTTATAAAAAAACGTTTTTTCAAAAGTGCTTCAACCATTTTTTTGAAATGTTGGTAAAAAAAGTAAGGTGACCTTCACCCCCCGTCTATAAAATTAGATATGTTCTTTTTAATTTTCTTCTTATTTTTTTTATCCACAAAAAGTTGAATAAAAAATTCAGAACTAATTTCGGCTTTTTCAATGACAGCTATTTATTGTTCTCAATGATGCTGTACGAAAATCTAATCATTATATAACAAAGCTTATTTTTAAGGAAACGTGAAAATCCTTATATCTGCTTGGTACAACATTTAAGTGCAATAAATAATGTATATAGTGTAAGGGTTGGGGGGGGGGGTATTGATTGCGAAAAGTCCGTATTTCAAGCACGTATACAGAATACCATGTAAGGACTAACAGCCTTCCCGCAAATAAGCACAATCGGTACAACTCACGGAGCTGCTACAGGGGATGTATCAGCAGATCTCGCCCCCTTCCATCCCTTTGTTTCAATTAGAGGGTCTAACTGACGTATTTCAATTCTCAGCTTCAATCAATACTTTAACTATGGATATTGTTACGAGACTATTTATATATACAAGGTGCAACCGATTTTGATTATTGTTTTAAAATTAAAGCTAACATTAGAAAAAAGTTTTTACTAATAGTGTTAATTATCTTCCATGAATGTAATATTAATAATAAATTGGCAATTTTTTAACTTTTTTATCACCGTCAAGTACTCTTGTATCCTGCTGGATAACTGGTTTCGGCGGATCAAGAACATCATCACACCAATGATGGCTTGATCCGCCGAAACCAGTAATCCAACAGGATACTTATTAGAGTGCTAATTATTATAAAAATAGTTGCCATTTGGAAACTGTATAGCCGTTGATAGTGTTTTCCTTGTTGTTGATAGGCGCAAAATCCTTCGTTCGTAACGGGTTATAAAACAAAATAAAGTAGAGAATATAAAACGCAGGCACCTAATTCTCGAAAATTCTGTAAGAGTTTGAAAAAACAAGAGTTGGTTAAGGGAGTCTTAACAGAAAAAATGAAAGAGAGGGATCTAACCCAAAGTTTTAAAATGTGGTAATTATATAGCACAGTAGCCTCACTTCAAAATCAATTTTTATAGGTTTTATTCGTCAAATAAATGTTGGAAAAATATTTTATTATCGAAAAAAAGTGTCGGAAAAAGTACATCAGGCTATTAAGCCTATAAACTAGTTCACCTCTGGGTCTTAGGAGGTTAAGGTGGCGCCGTATTTTCCTTGTTTTATTTTTTTATCCTCTACTACATACCTTACTTCATAAGAATAAATAATGTTTTCTTTGCTGAAAATATGTAGGGCTGTATTATTATATGTCACGAAAGGTTTGGCCAGGTTGCTATATATATATATATATATATATATATATATATATATATATATATATATATATAAAACCACCTGGCCAAACCTTCTGTACGTTTATTGAAGTGAATGTCATGAGTATGAAAGATAACACAGAGTTAATTTTCCACGAAATCACAACTTGTGTAATTATATTATGTAATTATCTTTCCGACACTTTTTTTCGATAATAAAATATTTTTCCAACATTTATTTGACGAATAAAACCCATAAAAATTGATTTTGAAGTGAGGCTACTCTGCTATATAATTACCAAAAATGTATCCAACTAGAGTCACTCGTTATTGTCACGTTCGGACTTAATATAGTGAGTATATTTCAATGTCCTTTACATCTATACCTAATCTTAAAAAATAAAATAATACTTAAATAAGCCGACTTTACTAAATAAAGGCTAAACACAAATTACACAACAAAGAAAACCAATACTATCAGGGTTATGTCTACTTACATGAAATTCAGAATATCAAATCAACCAGTACGTTTAAAATAAACCCAAATAATAGGCCAGTAAAATGTATTTTAATCCGTTTGAAAATGTCACGCGGAAAAACCTATATATTTAGCGATAAAGTACATGGAATTTCAGGGGATCCAACTTGAACATCTTGAACATTGTTTAAACAACGGTATTATGTGCTAAAATCGGGGGAAAATCTGCTTCAATTTTTTAAAGATAATTTTAAAGACTATTTACAATGAGCATTTCACTACTAGAATAATCAAAAACAGTGAATTTGAGACCGGGTACGTTTAAAAATAATTGCAAAACACCGATCTAATTTTCCAAATTTTAAAATATTTTACATTCCTTGAGTAAAGCACCTAGGTACTTGAACCTTTTAGAATATAAGGGTTTTTTTACGAACCTTAATTACAATTAAAATTTCATTAAAAATATTAATTAGTTTACGAGAAATTTATTTTTTATTAAAAGGATAGGAATATTTAAAAAAATTGTCGAAGAAGGCTCATCTTTCGTCGAGATTAATATTATTTAATGTATATAATTAGAGCAAATCAATTTTTCATTAAAGATAATAAAACACAATTATTTATTTTGTAATATCCACTTTTAATTAGTCTAGCCGACCAATGGTTTCGCCTGCTAAGGCATTGACGAGGCTGTATTACAGACTGACTTGCTTCTTTAATTTTCATTACTGCTGAGACCGATCTGTCCAGTCTGTAATACAGCCTCGTCAATGCCTTAGCAGGCGAAACCATTGGTCGGCTAGACTAATTAAAAGTGGATATTACAAAATAAATAATTGTGTTTTATTATCTTTAAACATGGAATTCCACCAAGAACCATCGGTCTCAACAGTAATGAAAATCAATTTTTCATTATTTTAACCTTCAAAATGGTGTCTGAAAACGTGAGACATTTTTAGGTTATGTTTTTATGCAACAAATGAAGATATCGTTATGAAACTTCGTTATTCTGATAAGCTGAGGTTAATACATGAATATGTAAATAGTCTTTAAACTATCTCAAAAACAGATTTCCCCTGATTTTTGCACATAAAACCGTTACAGGAGTTAAAAGTTGGATCCCTTGAAATGCCATACACTTTATCACTTAATATAGATTTTTCCACATGGCATCATGTAACAAATTACAATATGCATCTTAACTAAGTTTAAATATGCCCCAATACACTTTAAACACAACCCACTGAGTTGATCACTAAACACTACCATCGAGTGCAGACCGATGACTGCTACAAAACTAGGTCAGTTATTGGAAGGTAGAGTTGGACTTTGCTTTGATGAGATAAGGAAGTGTGTGGAAGCGAATTGATAAACAAGATAGCTATGACGTCACGTTACGTGATAACAGAGTCAGTTTATTGTGGGGGAACTGCTGCTAACACAAATAAATACAACGTAAATTTTTGTCACTTGTCTGTAATAGGACCTTGCATGCTGTCTTTGAAAAATCAATTTTTTTAACATACCACGTTTTTAAAACGGACTAAAATGTATAAAATAATTTTTCATGACCCTTCTACAATTTTGAGGTAGGATTGTTAGTGGCTATGGATATATTTGGAATACTTGGAGAGAAAAACGTGGGGCGCAGGCAATCTATGATAGTTAAGAAGGTGTAAATAAATTAAATTACAGCGAATCTCATTTCCGATTCACTGAAATTAGCTGTGAATTCATCCGGATAGTCTACTTGTATTATTTACTGGCTGCGACTCACGTTTTTCTCTCCAAGTATTCCAAATATATCCATAGCCTCTGACAATCATCCATCAAAATTGTAGAAGGGTCATGAAAAATTATTTTATACTTTTTAGTCCGTTTTAAAAACGTGGTATGTTAAAAAAAATTGATTTATTATTTTCTGTTTTTTAGTGCTATGTAGGTGTGAAAGATTTCAATCGGTTTTGTAAATATTGATGAGACTCTAACAGGGACATATATAGGAAATTTCCAATGCATTTCACATCCTGTTTAGCTGTAAATGTCTGAAATTCAAAATATTACCTCTTATTACCTATAATAGTTCTATTAGTCTTGTAACTCAGAAAATACAAGTTCGCTGTTATACATGTGCACACTTGAAACCGAAGTTCTGCTGTTACAGCAACGCGAGAGAGCAGAAACGACAGTGCTGATGCTGTATACTACACTGCAGAATATGCAATACGTGCAAAGCAGACGCTGCTCTCATCAAATATTGTTTAAACAATCTTGCAGACAAGGAACAGAGTGAATATTGCATTTTTATCCATCCTTGACCCATGTTTAAAATTTCAAGTCTATATCTCATTGGCCAATTTTTATTTGTTTAAACAACTATTGTTTAAACCAATGTAGAGACAAGAAACCAACTTAATATTTTATTGCCATCCAATTCTGACCTATGTTCAAAATTTCAGGTCTCTAGCTTATCGGGAAGTTGATTTGCAAAATTCCATCCGGACAGACTGACAGATATGACGGAAACCGAACTAATAAAAACGTGGTAAAACACACAATTGACGTTCACACCTTTGGCTGTAAAGCACGGTACACACGGACTGACAAAATCATTCCAAAAAAAATTTCGGCTCAGATGCCATCTAAACAGATATATTCTCAAATAATAAGCGTGTCTCGCAGATCACATACATTTACCCATACGACCTTTATATATGAGGTCAACATATAAATATAATAGTTAATTAGTTGAGTTTCATCAAAATTTGTACTGAAACAATGTAACTCACACACTATACGAAATTTAAGGTAATTTCATAATTGTTAAACATTTCCACTGATCTTTACATTTTATATAGAATAAAACTCGAACAGAAGATCTTACAAAAATTACGTATACTTAACGCGTTTCAACGGCAAAGTCGCCATCCTCAGTTATACATGAGCTACAATAACTAAACTATAACTCATAGAAGAAAATTAAGGAATCAAGAAGTACTCTTGTAGGCAGTATGTCTCGACAACGATGGGTTAAAACTGCATTTGCTTTTCCAACGTCAAATATTGTACAACAATCACTAAGAAAATATGCAAATTTAACTGTAGCAATGTCAGCCGAGAATAATCTTTGTAAAATTTTGGGAAATCCAAAAGATGAAATTCATGAACAAAATAAATCAGGAATTTATTGTATAAATTGTGAAATATATCCGAAAAAGTAAATAGGCCAAACAAAACGAAATGTCAGGATAAGAGCAAAAGAACACTTTGCCCACTTCAAATATAATAGGGCTGATAAATCAGCTATGGCTAAACATTGTCAACATTATTTCAAAATAGAAAACTCTGTTGTTGAAAAATGTTAATAAATTAAACACAATATAAGCGTGGGAATCTTTTTATTAACAAATACCGTAATATAACTGTAAATAATGAATTAGAGCAGATACAAAGTTCTATATTAAATTATATTATAAAATGTATTGTTAGATATAAGATTAGTTAAGAATATTGTATTTGATGTTAACTCTTTAGTTATTTAGAATGACGCGAGGCACTTGTTAACGCTTTAATATTAGAAAGTAGGTTTAGGCCACGCCCCTTTAGTTTTGTATAAGTACAGGGTTTGCCACAGTACTAAGTTAGTTATAGTTTAGTTATCGTAGCTCATGTATCACTGAGGATGGCGACTTCGTCGTTGAAACACGTTTCATTAAGTAAAACGAATTTTTGTAAGATCTTGTGTTCGAGTTTTTTTTTTCTATCCAATATTTTCTCACAAGTCAAGCTCAATATTTATTTACGTTTTATCTCCCTAGAAACTGACAAAATGATTTTTACATGTCGTTCTTCCTACCTCGTTGTCATCTGTACGTAAGCAGGATAGCGGCCACAAAAATGAGACTGGAACATGAAATTTCGTATAGTGTGCTCATATAGAAACAATGAAACTCATGAAAGTCAATTTTAAAATGGTGGCCATTTTAAACCGCTTTTTTTCTCATATCTCATGTGTTATTCAAGTTATAATGGTATCAACCCACCTCTCTACGAAGACAAATAGCGAAGTTATTGACAAAAATGTAATTTCGAATATCGATCTTCCACGAAAATGTGACGAAAAATGACCTACCATGAGAAATAATACAATTGTAATGTTCAAAATATCAGTGAAAGAACCACTTAACACAAACTCGCCCTACTGGATAAGACTCCTTGATCTACCAATACAAATTAACATTTCCTAAAAGGCCCAGAAAACTAACTTTATATCATTTCATTTAGAAAAAAAATATTATATTCGTTGAATAGGCTGGGTAAGTACTATGATGGCCGCAATCAACTTGTTTTTACTATTCGTAGAATATTTAGCAAACTGAATATAATAGATTATAAGCTCCCATAGAGCCGTGGAAAGTTACAAGTTTAATTACGTCTCGGCTGCAAGTTTTCATCAATAGGTGTCTTCGCCGTATCATGAACATTCATTGGTCTGAGATCATTACAAACGATGATTTATAGAGAGAAACAGGTCAAATTCGGGTCAAACTGCAGATTCGAGAGAGGAAGTGTAGGTGGTTAGGGCATACACTGAGGAAGCCAGACGGAACCATTGAGAAAGAGGCCCTAGATTGGAACCCGCAAGGTGTCAGAAGAAGAGGTCGACCCTGAGAAACCTGGAAGAGGACCATTATTAAAGAAGCAAAAGAGGTTAACAAGACTTGGGGAGAAGTGAAGGCACTTGCTGGAGACAGGGAAAGATGGAGAGCTCTTCTGGACGCCCTATGCTCCAATAGGAGATAAAAAGAAATAAGTCAAGTCAAGTCCCATAGAGCAGTAAAAACAATCAGGATTTTTACCATTTAAAAACAGCCTTAGACAACTACTATTGTCAGATACTTTTACTCTGTGGAGGAGATTGTGCACTGTGTGTCTTGACATGATGGATGTGGTCTCTTTGTATCTAAATATATATATATATATATATATATATATATATATATATATATATAAACTATAGGATTGATTATACTGTTGTAATTATACTTAAATGTGTCTGTATTGTGTATGTTAATATTAATTTACTTTTGTTGGTAACTATTTTGTAAAGTTTTCGTTAATTGATTATCGGAATTATTTCGTGAAATGTTTTTTGTGTTTTGTCTAGTGTGTATTGACTGAGTATTGAACAGTTTTTTGTTGATTTATTTGTTTTATTCTTTGTGTAATTGAAATTGAATAATGCAATTGTTTTTTGTCTACGGCCATAAAAACAAATAAATAAGTGGGTTTTACTCTCTAGAACTCATTCAGCTTGATAGACTCTCTGTGTACTTCTTTAATTCCTAACTAGCTTATCTTTACTTCCTTGATTAGGGTCAGGATTAAACTAAATAAACCATTAACATTCAAAATAGTAATAACTAATTTTCGGACGTGTTTCCACACACGTAGATCCTCACAGGTCTTCACATATCCTCACCAAGACCGTCGAATCTGATTCAAAAATAAGTTTAAATCCCGAACTTGTTATTTCCCTCTGAATATTATAATTTGTAAGGAAATTTTGATTATTTACGCACCAACAGTAACAAACACTCGTTATCAACTTTCTCTATTAAATCTCCCTAACATCGACGCCTGAAGAACACAGCAATTAGTTGAGAGTTGCCTGAGTGAAATGAAATAGCGTCAGTCAAGTTACCTGCAGAAGTTGGAACCGTTACCCCTGGATACAGTCATTGTAATAATTTTCAACTTAGATTTTCCACTTCACTTGGTCCAATGTCAGTCAAGCAAGTAACATGACTGGGCGTAATTACAACACATGTATTACATAACCTTAAAATCTAGAACGTCAGGCAAATTTGTCGGAGCATCTTGAAGAATATGTCTTTGAAGTTGTATTTTAAGACGCAAATAAAAACTTTAAGGCAGGAACAGCTGTGGTAATGAATGGTTAGATTAAATAATATCGATTTGGAGAGAAAACGAAGATTTTGGAGAAGGAGAAATGTAAATTTTTCAGGTGTTAAAGTTTTGCCTTTTATTTGTGTTTATCGTTGGATAACTGTAAAATATAACAAATACTGTTTATTCAAGTCTCTCCATCGAGTATTATCTTCTCTTTAGAGCTTCGCAATTCGTCGTAAATAAGACTGGATAAAAATTCAATATGTTGTTCAACTCTTTCTGTATCAGTATGAAATTCAACAAATATATTCATTGAAATTCTCTTTTTAAATTTTGTATAAAATAGATTTGAATCATTGTAGGTGTGGTTTTTCACTAATCAGGTGTACCACCCCTGTGTGAATTATCCGATCTGTTCTTAATTATTGTAAGAAAGGAACAATCATACGTTGCAATTCCTGAGGAATGATTGAGTTGAGAGTTACATCGGAACTACGCAAGCAGCCAGGAGTCAAATCCGTTGAGGAAGGAACCAGTAGACCACCTGACCTTGAAAAAAAGGACAGTGGGGTTTTTCCAACAATTTCTCCGCTGTGACACTGATTCTTCTTCACTTACATACATTTAAGGCGCTCTGCCAAACCATAGATCCTGCATTTTATTTTTCATCGCAGTTTCATCGCAAAGAGCATAATTTAAACAACAATTTTTTTTTATTATTACAATCGTAGTTGCTTTCCTTAACAAGTCATCAAACAAAATTTTCCGACCTAATAAATAAATGTAATAGAAATCTTTCTTTTTTAAATTCCATGAAACTTCAATTGACTAATATTTATTTTTGTACTTGATTATCACTATTATTACAAACGATTATTAGCGTTAATGTAAAAATCGTTTAAAAAATAAACATGTCAGTTCAGCTGAGATAATGTCAATATATCAGGTGGATAAAATATGTAAAATAATTCAAACACAAAACTATCGCTTAACTCATAACAAATAACAAAACTACTTATTTACAGAACTCTTATAAACATTGTACGACGTCGGTAGCCTTGCTCGCAGGTTAGCTTCGTACAGGGAGCTATTCAAATTGACAATCGAGCTCTCAAGTGACATGATTCATGGCGCATAGTATAGGCTTGTAAACAATAGTAGGGAAAACAAAATGAACACCACCAAAAACCAGAGTAAGATTGAAGAAAAATCAGTTCATCTTGAGGGTACACTATTCCGAACCGTGAAGAGTTTGGTTTCATTAGTAACAGTAGAGCATGATGTAATCGGTGATGTGAGAGCAAGAAGAGCCAATAGATACTTTCTGCGATGCAGCTTTAGATAGGTATCCAGAGGAGAGGGGAATTAATAATTTTAAAAACATAAATGAACGAGCACTGATTATCTGAAAAGGAGAGTGTTGAGAAAAATTATGACTGAAGAGGACTGTCGAAAATTAGAAGAAATAAAGAACTCCTCATCCTTCATGAAGAACAAAAGAAAGGTAAAATGAGATGACTAGACCATGTGGAAAGGAGAATTGGTAGTTCTCCAAGAAGAAATATAAACGAGTAACGAAGTGAAATAAAGACGAGAGAGGAATCACGTGTAGAGGAAGACTTGACAATGATGAGACTGAGAAGGTAGCGATCGGTTGAGTGGACTTCGAGAAACGCAAGAAACTCTCTGAACAAGCCATGGTCCAAGCAGCTCTAGAAGGTAAGTTATATAATTTTTAATATTGGCTACAGAAATCGAAAATGATTAAACACGATATAAGATTGTCTAAAAATTAAACATTTGGTTTGGGCAATACCAATTTTGTTAAAATTTGTAGATTTTAATGTCCTGAACATTAAATAATTAATAAAATGACCTTGAACTATCGTTATTAAAACGTTGATTTAAATAAATACTGTGCAAACAGGTACAAGTTAACTAAATTTAAGTCCCTTATTTGTAAATATATATTTTTGTCTACAGTTGTTGACAAAGTGGCATTTTGTTCATTTAAATTAGTTTGCAAAACAGCTTATTTCTCAACAGTTTGACTTTGCCCACTACTTTGCACACTACTTTGCTCACTCCGATTGGCAACCGAACAAAACGAAATTTAGGTTAAGTTTATTTGAATTGATTTATAATATACAGGAATGTCCCGTATGTAGGTTAGATTAATTCTTACATGTAAAATAACATAAATAAACAACAAAACAACGTTTTAAAGTTGAAAAAGGAAGTAATTATTCATTATGATGATTGACAGTGTATGTACACGGAGAGTATTTTTCGTTTGCCGAGTTTTGAAGTTGGCAATCCCGTTTCCTCAACAATACACCTAAGTTATTTGTAATATTCATAAATAACCTCAGTTTTGACGTGAGAACTTCTACTCAGTGTTGATGTGTTGTTTAGCACTACTGCTATATTTTGTGTAGTTAGTTTTAAAAATATGAACAGTTCAGATTTTTAAATAATCTGAAAAATAAGAAAAATGCGGTTATTAAAGATCGAAATGTAATTGAGTGTTTGTTTGAACACTACTGTATTAAATTAATGTTTTATTAAATTGTGTTACTGCTGAAGTATGTTTCTTATTTGTCACAAAATAACAATTATAGACAAAGTATAATGTGCAATTCGTGAGCAAAGTGTCTTTTTTAAACTCGATAAAATTGACGCACTCGGCAAGCCTCGTGCGTCAACATTTTTCTCTCGTTTAAAAAAGTGCCACTTTGCTCACTAGTTGCACAAATAACTATTGTACATGATTTATTTTCCCATTTTGTTTACGATTATATTTTATTTGGTTTTTGGGGTGGATAAGTGGAACCTATGTGTAATGCTTTTCCATGTTTATTTTAAATTGAGTGTTTAAATATCAAAACGTCTTAATTATAACCAATATATCCATACAATAAACTAAAAATTTTGACTTCTATAATATCATTCGCACCACACCCACTTACCCCCTCACTATACTTCACCCTTCTCTTATAAGGCACTCACAAATCTAATAACAAGTAGAGGTGGAAGATCTCGCCACCGTATCCTTTTAAAATCCTATTTCGCGACCTGTTTGTGACATATTTCTAGTGAAAAGTCCTGCAGGATATTTCTCTTTAGACACATCTCCTTAGGAAGTTAAGTGACTTTACCGTTTCCAACCTCTATTTCAAGGACAGTTTTACAAGGTTATTTTTGTGGTAGGTTTTCATAAAATGTGCTACTTGAGATCTCAGGTTTTTGTAGAAGCATCAATTGTGATGTAGAAATAAATTGATGTAGAATTCGAACATGTTTTGAACACCTTTAAATCAAAATAGTTGTTTTTCGAATGCATTGTTTTACAATTCAAATGCGTAAACCGATTTTGATCATTTTTTTTTTTTTGTATCTACTTTGACTGTATTAGTTTCCCCATTTTTGTTGTTCTATAACTCAAAAATTGGGGATTAACTAAAATAAAGGAAGACGGAAAATTACGATTTTCTCAGAATATCAGATTAAATTTTTTTCTTGTATAACCTCTAAAACCCCTTCTCTCTAATAATACAGGTTCAGGAGTTATTTGTAACAAACCAAAATTTGGCTCAAATAAAATACGCATTTTCTCAAAATCGGCTACATATATTTCATTTAATTTTTGATGAAATAAGAAGATTAACGACTCAAACACGTGAGTGAAACAGCAAATAAAAATATATTCAAAATAATCGACAAAAAACAAAAATCAACCTAGACCGCCGTTAGTGAAATATTTCAACAAATACTATTTAATTTACAGCAAAGACACCTTATGTCACAATCGAAGCAAGTTTTGGAGCTATTTAAATATACAGGGTGTCCCGGAACTCTCTGGAACCGCTTGATAGACTTGTTCCTTGGGTAAAAATAAGATAAAAGTTCCAATTAACATAGGTTCGAAAAAGTTTCGTTTCCAATTTATCCGCCATTTTATTTCTTGCATAAAATCTTTATAATTTTGGATATAGATAAGATATTGAATTCAAACTTGGTATACAATTTTTTATGTAGCCTTTTACTATGGTACAAAAAACGTGAAAGGTTTCTTGTATGGTTTCAAAATGGCGGCCGTTTAAAATTTTTTAACGTTCAATATCTCTAAAACCGATAACTTTACAAACAATTTTCAAAGAACAAAAAGTTTACTTTTTTTAATGATAAATAAATTGTTTTTTTTAATAAAAAAAAAGTGTTCAACAATTCAAATACTTTCATGGGACACACTGTATCTAAATTCATACCTTAGTTATTGTAATTTAAATTCAAAATATAAAATAGATAAACAGACAGATATTAGTCACGTGTTTAAATTTATTTTTACACAAACATTTACTCCAAGTTCGGTACAACATTTATTTGAAGGACCTATAATAAATAAAAAAACCCCAGATAGGGGATAATTGCTGAAAATCCCTGACAGTGAATAAATAAGAACTCGATAGATGTAATCAAAAACAAATCAGGGGAAGCTGAGATGAAATTAATAGAGTTCAATGGAGGGAGGAGGGTAGTTTATTTATTTATACTTAAAAAGGTAGGGGAGAAATCTTTTGAATTTAATTTACTCGTTGATAATCCACACGTAATTTAGATTATCAATTAATATACATGTGAATTATAGTTTTACTAATCATTGTCCACCAGTTTAAAGGGGGTGGTATTTTAAAACACACTTGCTGTACAAAGTGAGAGAAATAGTAACATTATGTGATAAGTATTCAGGTACAATATTAACAACTTAAAACCGGCCTGTAAAAAAAAAAATCCTCCTCAGCATCCACTCGAGCTACAGTCACCTTGACGGAAACTTTAGTCGGTGCTTTTAGATATATATTTATGTATTTACATAGAACCAACTTATATTACTAAAGAAGAATAAGTACCTCTATGAGAAGTACGAAAATATTGAAATGACAATGTAAAAGACAAGATTTGATATTCTGAAAAGAACCGAGAAGCTGACATAGAAAAAGAAGTGTTCCCAGTAATAAAAGAAGAATTAAAAAACGTAGAAAAAGTTGGATCAGAGGAAAATAGCTGAGGTGAAGGTGTGGTTAGGTTAGGTTGGGAGTTAAGTTAGCTTAGGTTAGGTTATGTTAGGTTAGGTAAAGTAAAGTAAGGTTAGGTTAGGTTAGGTTGGGTAAAGTAAAGTAAGGTTAGGTTAGGTTAGGTTAGGTTAGGTTTGCACCAAAACTATAATAAAAAATACGGTCATATCAGAAGAGAGAGAGAGAGCAGAGACGAAGCCAGATAATGAAGGAGTTATGGTAAGGTTAGGTTGGGAGTTAAGTTAGCTTAGGTTAGGTTAGGTTATGTTAGGTTAGTTTTAGTAAAGTAAAGTTAGGTTAGGTTAGGTTAGGTTTGCACCAAAACTATAATAAAAAATACGGTCATATCAGAAGAGAGAAAGCAGAGACGAAGCCGGATAATGAAGGAGTTATGGAGAGATTTATGGTAAGGTTAGGTTGTGGGTTAAGTTAGCTTAGATTAGGTTGTGTTAGGTTAGGTTAGGTAAAGTAAGGTTAGGTTAGGTTAGATTAGGTTTGCACCAAAACTATAAGCAAAAATACGGTCATATTTGAAGAGAGAAAGCAGAGACGAAGCCAGATAATGAAGGAGTTGTGGAGAGAAAAAACGAAGTTAGTGTATATGCACGAAAAAGAAGTTTAACTACAATGTGCATTTTGTTTTGTTTCGAGGATACTTTTACTGTTGTAGTTACATCCAATGAAATGAAGATTAGTACATTGAAGAGGGATACAGAAATGCATTTCTCTCCCCGGTTGACATACTACTAAGCGTTGCTACGTGACAGCATTCCGTGTTTTTCTTTGTTCGTGTGATCCTCTACAACAACAGTTCATATTTGCCACGGAATAAAAAACAAACACAAGGGTTAAACTGTATTTATTCTGACAAACGAAGGGAAACTTATTTATTTTCGTGGTTTGATATGAGGTGACGTGCAACACATTTATTTGTCGAATATGTTTAGCTTATTAATGGTCGTTTCAAATTTCATAAAAATTATATTTTTGTTTGATACTGCACAGGCCAAGGTCGTTTTCTACTTTTAGATAATTTGTTCTGAGCGTTAAAGTTATTTTCTATAAGATAACCTAACCTAACCTTATCTTCCTGACGTAACCTAACCTAGCTGTTTTACAGTCCAATTTATTATCTTCTCTACCGTTTTTATATTTTCATCAACATATTAAAATTGTTTTCTACAAACAAAGCCGTAATACAATCTAACAAAACCTAACCTAACCTAAGTAAGGTGCTACTCACTCAAATTGCTTCTTTTTTGCATTCTAAAATTTATTCACCATAATAAATTGTTTTCAACAACCGCATAACCTTACCTATCCTAGGTGTAGCTCAGTCGAATTTCTTCTTTTCTCAAATTCGTATAGTTTGCATATATAAAATTTAAACTGTTTTACCTGGATGTACATTCGTACCAAAACCTAACCTAACCTAATCTAAGTGCTGGTCAATCTAATTTCTTCTTTTTTTCAGGTATTCTGATCATTTGTACACCATATTAAAATTATTTCCTAGAAGCAAATTTGTAACCTACCATAACCTAACCTAACATAGTCGTTGTGCAGTCCATTTGCTTCTTTTCTTGTCATCAGATAAAATTGTTTCGGGGAACACATCCGTACCTAACAAACCTAACCTAACCTAATATAGTGCTGGTCATTTAAATTGTTTCATTTTTCTGACATTCAGATAATTTGTACAGAAAATTAACATTATTTTCCAGAAATACATCCGTAAACTAACCTAACCTAGATGCTACTAAATCCAATTGCTATTTTTTTATGTGAAGGAACCTCCACTCGCTACGCTCGTGTCGGTGACTTGGTCCTGTGGGATCTTGTAACAAATAGTGGAAGTTTAAATTACAGTATTGACGGTAACCTAACCTAACCTAACCTAGATGCTACTAAATACAATTGCTATTTTTTTATGTGAAGGAACCTCCACTCGCTACGCTCGTGTCGGTGACTTGGTCCTGTGGGATCTTGTAACAAATAGTGGAAGTTTAAATTACAGTATTGACGTTAACTAACCCAACCTAACCTAACCTAACTCCGCCACTTGTCATCGTAGAGAGATGGGTTTGGTATCATTACATTCAAAATTTAATATCTTTTAATTTGTATTATAATTTATTGTGTTACAAGTTAATTTTTTTTTAAACTAAACTTTAAACTTATTATTTAGATATTATTAAATTCGCCATTTTAAATTACTCTTCCCGTAGCACTTGTTTTAACTCAATACTACTTTGTCACACCCTGTGTATACACCTATATTACGGCATAAGAAAACTTTCGCCCAGGACACATTCTGTACTCTAAAACTCAGGAAGTTGCAAAGCGTTAAATTAAAATTTAACGGTGGTTTAACTGCAGGAAAGAGTGCAGTATATTAATCGAGTCAATTAATCTAAAAATCCCATCAATTTCCCCCTCCCAGCTGTCTGCCTTTGTTTTGAAATTCCTTCTCTTTCCCCTATCTGTCACAAATAATCTATAAGTATTTAATTGGGTGCCAGAGGTTAATAAGAAAACAGTGCTGCCAATGTGACAGTTAATAACTTCCCCACTGTTCTCTTATGCGATTATAACGGGGGTGGGAGGGAATTATTCCTTGTAAAGGACAGAATATTAACGGCCCATTCGTGCTTTCGATAAAATATTTATTCTGAAGTGGATAATAGTTTTACAAATTGGATTGGGGTTTGATTTATGTTTGTTTCCTTTGTGAAAATTTAATAATCACTTAGAAGCTATTCTTCTACAATAAGCTGATCTACATTATACACATTTTGATTTATTTTAAGTTATTTATAAAATAATTTCTTCATTAAACTAAATGTTCTGCGTACACCGATTTCACTTTTTGAAAAACTTATATTGACATAAATAGTGTAAGCATTACACAAACATTCACACTCAAACAACTTAAAACCAAATAAAAAACCAGAACTAACGCCAAAAATGTCAGTTCAGTAGTTAACTATGGTAGCAATTCCAATATGTAACTCCCATGGTCTCACCATAGAGCGAGGGACCCTAGGGCTTATGTAGTCTTGGGTTATATTCCCCTCTTTTATCTTTCCTTAGCCTTTCTTGACCAACTTTTATTCTCTTCCCACCCTGACGCTATTAGAGTTTGCGAGAGGTAAAAGGTACTATTTTAAACTCTTTCCTTCTTTTTTTTAAAAAGGCGATGACGATCGAGAAGTTTTAAACAAGGGCAAAATTTTAAACTCCCTCGTACAGTCCATCACTCACAGGTGAACATAAAAATAAACAAAATAAACACGCGTTCTCTCAAATTGTAACATTACCCCCGCACCCCACCTTAAAAATCTCCGTAAAAAAAAGAAGAATAATTTGTCTATAAAATAATAACATTTTCATTTTTATCAGACAAATTAAGTTTTACATGAGAGACTCTATAATGTAACTATTGAACAAGGCTAAAGGAATGACACCTTTACAATACCATAACACTGTGAATATTACAATGATATATATGTACGTTCACCTAAACAAATGAATAATTCAAATTGCAGACGGGTCGTCACCATCCCCCCTCCCATAACCCTCGTCTATCACTACCTACGGCTTTATTCCACCCCTGAGTTAGATAGGGGTTTGTTTTATATTCTACGCTTATATTTACACTAGACGTAAGACGATCTCAAAAAAAAAGTTAGTAATGGTATTTCAAATTTTCTGTTCTAATTTGTGTTAAGTAAATAAAATAGAGTGAAATTTAAATATTTATTAATTAACTGAATATGTAGATTGTAAGTGAATTATACATTTCAAGTGTTATTGTATGTAATGATTGATTTTAAAACTCTAAACAAATTTCTCGATGTGTCAAAGACAAAATATTTATCTTATCTATAAAAAATAAAACAGGTATATATTTTAAACTTTGCGACTTTAAAACATTGGTATTATACTTTCAAACACAAAATGAACGACGTAAAATTTTCAAATTTAATATTTTTTTACTATGTAACATACAAATAAGAGTGTAAACCTAATTGACAAGGTTTAATCTGTCAATCGTTTTTGATATTTACATTTAACCATAGACAAGATACAGACAACATCTTGATTATGGTAACATACACATACCATGGAGTTACCATGAAATTTACGTGATGGGTATTGATAAACAACCAGAGGCTTGGATGTCATCTTGCATAAATTGAATGCTTTTTTCAACTGTATAACCAGGAACAAGACTAAGTGTGCAAGACCAAAACCAAAAACAAGAAAGACAAAGACTCTTGTAGGAAGAGTCTTGCAAAATCGATAATTAAAAAATGTAGAGAGAGAGAGAGAGAGAGAGAGAGGAGAGAGAGAGAGAGAGAGAGAGAGAGAGAGAGAGAGAGAGAGAGAGAGAGAGAGAGAGAGAGAGAGAGAGAGAGAGAGAGAGAGAGAGAGAGAGAGAGAGAGAGAGAGAGAGAGAGAGAGAGAGAGAGAGAGAGAGAGAGAGAGAGAGAGAGAGAGAGAGAGAGAGGGAGGGAGATAGGGAGAGAGAGAGGGAGAGAGAGAGGGAGGGAGAGAGAGAGGGAGAGAGAGAGGGGGGAGAGAGGGGGAGGAGGGAGAGAGAGAGAGAGAATACACATTGCATTTCCTATCCGTCACTTGTTAAAATTAGAGTTTAGTTTTTCCTCGCACTCCCCGCAGAATACTATTTCCCATGTTCTCCCGTGAAAATATTTACGCGTATGAACTTCTATAAGTCCCACTTTCAATTAGAATTTTTGTTGTTGTGAAAATGAAGATGTTTGACTTTTAACTTTAAAAGTGAAGAGTACAAACGTGAACTGCACAAACTGTAAATAACAGGTTAATTTCTATATTCTTTTATTTCTATTAAATTTTCCTTATTTAATTATGTTTCATTACGGGATTTTATTGCATTCAATATTTTAAATTCCAAATTTACATTTATTTTGAATATTGTACATACAGGATGTTCATAAAATGTCGCTTCAAACTTTAAGGGATAAAAATACAGAAATAAATGTCTTATAAATATAAGCCCAATAACCAATAACGGTTCATTTTAATCTGTCAGTCATTTATTTTAATTATTAAAGCTTTTGAAATTATTAAGATTACATCAAATTTGGTGTACAAAATAAATAAATGAAGGCATACAGAGCTGGTACAAATGTATAACGACAAAGAGACATCATTCTAAAAACATTTGTTTGGACTCAGAGGACCTCATGTAGGATATATATCCAAACTTTTTTGCAATACATCTTTATCTACTATATTCTACCCCTTGAAGTTGTAAGCCAGACTCTTTATCCCAAAGTTATATTATAGAAGAAATAATACACCACCTAGTATAAATATAATTAGGCCGAATGTCAAGACATAGTTAAAAGGAAAGGTTATCTCTTACCATATCGCGTACAAAGGGGGGGGGGGGTTTGCATGAAACTCCACCCTGATAAGGTTATTAGTATCATACATTTTTGTTAACCAGACATAGAGGTGGCACCTGTTCATTTTATACGAAGGCGGTTTTAAAAAGAAAACAAAATCACACCGAGGAAAACATTTTCCTTGTGTTAGAGCATAAATTATTCATGTCTCCCTCCCCCCCCCTCGATTCCACCTCCATTGTCTCATGCACCATTATTCTAACCCTCTGATGTGTAAGATAAATATATAACAAATTCAAAATGAAATTTAAATGATATGTGCTTGCTGAATTTTAAAACCGACACTTGTTCCCCCTCTCATCTTCCTGGGTTGGAAAAATCAGTAAAGGGTGAAATACACTATATGCGTTTGTAGAATACTAATACATAGTATAGTGTAAAATAAAAAGAATCTTTCCGTCGTAATTTGTATCATACTATGGTGATGAGGACAAAATTGTTACTTTCCTGTTCATAAGTGGAATTCAATTTTGTAGGAAATAATTTAGAGAGAGAGAGGTTTCCTTGGAAATAAAAAAGTTTTTTTTGATTGATGTCTGACATCAAACGTATATGGAATTCTCTACGACCTGATCACATTGAACGATTTTAATCAAACTGTTTTGGCCACAACTTGGGGTTAAAATCATTTTTCAAAACACAATACCGAAATTAGATACTTTAAACGTTTACAAAATACTTTGAATACAGCTGATTGCAGATCAGTTTTGCCACTGCACCGAAATCAGCAAGTGCATCGAAAGTTTTCTGGACTCTAGTTTCGGTTTTTAAACACTGTCTGCGCTAGTGTTCTTTCTCTTCAGTTCTAAGCTAGTAAAACAGCTGTTCCCCCTTTTAAATTATTATTTAGAATGATTTTATTTTTGGAATAGAAATATTGTTTTAAATAATATTATGGAATTGCCGGATTATTATTATTATTTTTTTTTTAACTGCAGATGTGACAGAACATTAACTTCCAGGAAAGTCTCTTGATAGATGTGAAGATGAGTCTAACAAGTTTGGTGATTGGTGTAAGATACAAAATATCACATTAAACCAAGTAAGTGATGAAGTGATGTTAGTATATCTATCAGAAAAGTCTAAACAAATGTACCGCCTACTTTGTGGAGTAGTATTAATTTTACAGTATGATGAAAGGTTTCGTTCATAACTCGTCCCAAAAGTTGTCCTACGAAAAAGAAAACTAATTTAGATTTTTTCAGAGCTCTATTTTTTGGTCAAATTTTGGGTGACTACACTTTGTTTCCAAAAAAAATTATGACCAAGTAAGAAAAACGTGGCTTTTCAGTTAAAAATTCGATTTTCTCGTTTTATTTTTCATCAACTTTAATGTAATAGCAGATATTTCTTGTTTAAACTCCATATTCGAGGATAAAATAAAGCAGAAGCTATTAAATCGGGTCATAGTTTTGATCCGAAATTGAATGTTAAACTCTTACATATAGAAAATAAAAGCAATAGATTAAATAATTTAGAATGTTTAGAAATAAATAGATCTATTTCACTTAGGCCTATTCTAAACCTAAATGACCAAATTGTATTAAATTCGTAGCCTCTTCTAAAACCCATCCGTAACATAGTTCATTAACCTTTATCTACCTGCTAGGTCATCCCCCCTACCTTTCCCGATTTCTCTATTGTATTTCAGTTTCCTGTTACTTATGTTTAAATAGTTGTCTATACCTGTAAATTATCAGTTGCCCGATGATGCCGCAAGGCGAAACAATTAAATTTTAAAATATTTGAAACTTTAAGCTTTTGCTTTATTTTATCCTTATTTTTCATCTATCAAGTAAAGTGATGTCACTTCCAAAAACTACATTAATTTTCTAACAGAACCAATAACCTCTTTGAAATTGAGAAAATACGTTGGTTTACAACCCTCCAAACATTAAAAAGGGGTGTTTCAATTTCAGAAAAACTCCTGCTTTTCATGAGCTTTCCAACCGTGTACAAATCTCTTATTTACGTGTTAGTTCATAGAATTATTGTGTCTACAAAATCAAAACTCGTGAAAAAATATGAAGATGGTTAATTTAAAATATGACCTTCAACAGTGGAAAATTATAATATTCTGTACAATCATTTATTAATTCCTACTCAGAAATGAAAACAGATTGGAAATAACCCCCTACAAAAGAAATAAAATGTTAGAATTAACCATTATCAAAGTTAGCGATCTGGTCAAATAATGATATGACAAAACAACCACGTATAGAACTGAAATGTAAATACACTGTTTGCTTTACATATTTATTGTCACAAATCCCTGATAAACATCTTTCAAGTCTTAACAGATTAATTTTGTTGTATTATACTACCCCTGTAAAGGTTCTCTATTATTTTTGTTGTGTTACTCTTCATTGTTTGATTTTTTTTTATTTAGTATTACCAATGACTACATAAATACTATAAGACACAACATGGCCATGTTAAATATTCTACGCTTATTCTTGAGTTGACCAATACCGCTAGGTCGCTCTGCTAGAGAATCTGAAGTTGATGTGACTGGCGCTAGGTGGCTCTACGGTCAAACAATGTTTCAGGCGGGTAAGAGAAAACGCACTGATGCCACATATGGGACCAGAGATGCGAGGGAAGGTCGAGAATCGCTTATCTCAGCGCACGAACTGACAACACTGACTATGCTGACGGAAGTAAGTGAGAAGGTTTGTGAGAGAGAGGTCAACAGTTGTACAGTCTCAACCAAGTGGGATGCGTACAGTCAAGCACCTGCTGCCAGCGCTTTCTGATAGCTGTGTGTCAAACTTGTGACGAACAGCACCCGTAAAGCGTAAACTATTTCCCTATCCTATGTCGTGTCTTATAGTATTTATGTAGTCATTGGTATTAGTATGGAGAACATGTTTAAAAGTTAGTTCATATCAATAAAAGAACAGATTACAATTGTACCATAAACACAGTTGATTTACTAGGGGGTTTTCGACACGAAAAATATCGTAATAGCAACAATTTATAAATTTTAACAAATGAATTCAGGAGTTAGAAAACACTTTATAAATCTAACTGTGGGGGATCGTTAACAAGTTCAGTTCAATAAAAGCACGGATTAGAATTGAACAAAGTTAATTGAAAGGTTGACCTGTCTAATTGGATACATTTCTATAACTTGACATGTTACATCTACTGTCGGGTGTATTGCAGTTGTTTTAACTTGCTTTGTAACCGCTACGCGAAACTAAGCTGCAAATAATTAGTAGGAACATAACTCGAGTCAAATTAATGGATTTGTTTTCGTTATTTCCATAACAGTATTGGAGCAGTTTGTAGGAGTTTGGAAAACATCAAGACTGAAGTGGAAACAATTTTCACTCACAACGAAATTTGACTAATAAATGGTACGAACACATAGGACGAACTCTTTTAGTCGCTCATATTTAAAACCGATTACCAATGAGATAGATTTTCTTATTGTATTATTTTCTTGCAGATTTCTGAGGAATCGATGTTTGGAAAAATTCGACCGTGACTTTTAACTAATAATCGATAGTGATATTTTTAAAAGAATAAATTATTGCAAACGTATAAATGGCGAAATAAAATATATTTTGTAGCGCAAGAAATAAGCTACATCTTTACACCCCCAGTGTGACAGAACAAATCGATTACAAGGAAATAACTATCGATACTAGAGGGTGTTTATTTTAAGTTACAATTTAGTTGGAGTATTTTATTTTCTATTACTCTAGAAACTACGTAACTTAATATCTTTCCTTTAACTTAAGTAGTAATGGAGGAAGGGACTTTCTACAGCAATATTTCGTTATTGAAACCGACGTCAACATAATCAGATCTGGAGCATAATCCAGGAAATGTCAACTGATCATGATCCATAGAGTATATTCTTACTTCCTCTATACATAATATAGAGACATGACATATGATCTGTAAAACAAAATGATATATCATCTTTTGCAGATCTATTTTGAAGTCCACTGTTTCCAAAAAGATGTTGTTTTTTTGGACATTAGTCTGACAAAGTCTGACATTAGTCCAGTGCTGTTACAATCTAAACGCGAGGACCAATCGAAAATATTTCTCCATTTCTGTTTTGTTATTTAATAACTCAAATTTTGGGAGTAAGAACTACAAAATTACTATTCCCTTAAAATTGATTATAGCAAATTTGAATCAAATTTTCTCAAGTGTAACCCTTAAACATCCAAAACGTAGAAGCAATCTCTCTAAATTCCTGATCCGCGAGTTATCGTAAAAACATAAACAAAAAACCAACGATGAAGGTGTTATAAAATAAGTCATTTCTAAAAACCAACTCCGCCGTTTCTGTTTAAATTTTGAGTGAAACGTGAATATAAAATAACCCAAACCCGTGGGCAAAATCACAAGGAAAAAATTATAATTCAGAAATAAAAATTAACTTAGAAAACAATTAATTGAAAACCAATTTCAATAGTGTTCTATATTCATACATTACAGAAGGGTTGATATGTGAGCAACTGTTTTACTTGAAAAATATTTTATATTTAAACATTTTATCGTATTTTATTTATAAATTTTAAAATTTTGATATCATCAGCAATTTCTCCAAAATGGTGGCCAACATTAGAATTTCCTATGATTCTTTTAGATTCTACACGAAATTTTAAGATTGTTTTAATCTTGTATATTTTTTGATAAATACAACTGTTTTTGGAGATACAAAGACTCCAATTAGTGAAAAACAAGAGGCGTTTTCAGAAGTCCATTTCCTGTATTTATAACAGTTGAACGGAGATTAAAATTCAAACGAAGGGAAAATATAACGCAATGAAAACTACTAAAAATTTTAAAATTAACAAAGTAAATTTTGTTACGTGGCAGGTCTAATAAGTAGCGATATTAATTAATTTTCCTGATTTAACGTTTTGTATTTGTAACTTGCAGTTTTTCAAAATATATTTTTTTTCCATTTAACGGTTTCACTAAGGCAGGTTTCATTTGAACACATAAATCTGATCTGATAAATTAATAATCATTTCTGTTACATTATTTTCATCAAAAATAAAGAATTATTTCTGTTCTTGTTATAAAATTAATTATAAAGGAATCTTTTACCCACTGTGTTTATTATGTTTTATGTTTCCCTATAATAACATAATCATAATAGTAATAATCTTGCGAAATAAATCGTTCTCAATAACATTCTACATTTTTGTAACGTGTATGTAGAAAAATGTATGTTTTCTTATGAATAACAGGTTATCTCATATATTCATTTTCCTCGGGTTAAAAAAAAATAAAATAAATATCTTAGCATTATCAGCTAAGGCAAGATAATTTATTACTTATAAAACATTTACATATATTTACTGAAACACTATCAAGTATTTATCTTTTCTCACACAATTAGTAAGATAATCACTTATATTTAGCTCACAGAAACAAGATACTAAATGACACAGCTGAGCTTAAGTTATTCCATAAACCCAGATCTATCAACCACAATTTATTTCCTAAAAGGATCTGTTCCTCCCCCAGTTTAGATATTTGTCTATCCAGACTTTGTCCTCAAAACAAAACTCAAACACAAAAAAGATACACCTTTCTTCTTTTCCGGAGTTGGCCGACTCTAGACTGCCTGACATCTCAAATCTCAAATTCCAATTCACCGGTGTTCTTTCCTGTACCGGGACCTTTCACACTTAGTTCATTCGTCGCTGCTTCAAAATCTCTCCACGTGAGAGACCGTTCCACTTGGCCGATCCCCCCCCCCCCAAAAGTCCCGTCTCTTTGTCCTCCCTGGTTATTTAAAACCTATTCATCTCCCCTCTTCAACTGTGTCATTTTCACATTAAATATTCACTAGACCAGCAGGCCAAGTCAGCATTGCAAAACTTCTCACTTCTCACAGCTACCATTTCATACAACTAGATCTCCATACATTCTGAAACTACAAATCTATCTTTTGCCTAATCTTTATTCTAACAAATTTAATCTTGCACCTTACAATATTTAATATTGCATCTTACAATATTTAATATTGCATCTTACAATATTTAATATTGCATCTTACAATATTTAATATTGCATCTTACAATATTTAATCTTGCACCTTACAATATTTAATATTGCATCTTACAATATTTCATCTTGCACCTTACAATATTTAATATTGCATCTTACAATATTTAATATTGCATCTTACAATATTTAATATTGCATCTTACAATATTTAATATTGCATCTTACTAATACCTAACAGTGTCAAAGTTATTTATAATTTAGTTTTATTCAAAGCATCGCGTTATTTTCTCATACAACGATTCTTACTTTAAAGCCTGCATTAAATTATTATTGTTATTTTTATCGAAGACAATTTATGTAGGATATGTCTCAAAAATTGATTTAGTATGGATTAAAATTCGGGTATTTTGAATATGTGGTAACAAAAAATGGTAAAAATAGGGGGGGGGAACCAGTACTTTAGTCGCTGTCATTAACAATTTTGTATCATATTACAAAAGTGTATTATATTTCTTAGAATGTTAATTTTTTGCGCTTTTGGTATGGATAATTGTGAAAGTTCATGTATCATTGATAGGTTTTTAATTAAATAGAATTTGTTTTTTTTTAAAGCTCAATGAAATTCCTAAATATTTATATTTACTACAACAGTGTTCAGTAGCGTTTTAAAATCCACCCCGATTTTTAGTTATTAGCCAAAATTTATACCCAAATTATTTTTTTGAATAAATTTCTTGTATATACAAATTTACAAAAGTGTTTTAATTAAATGTACTAGTTGTGGTGCAATAAAAATGAGACATATCCATTCATTTTATTTTTACAATTCAAAAATTATCTGTAAATGAAGTTTAAATTAAAAACTGTATCAACTTTATAAATTGTCATTATATTTCTGTAAATATTGTTACTGTAAATAGAAGAAAGAAACAAAGAAATTAAGATAATAAATAATAAAAATTATTGCAACTATTCTAAAAGAAGTCTTAAAACGTGATTTACAAATTTCTAGTAGTTTTTATTACATCACCTACGTTTCACTTCTAATATCGGTTCAATTGTTTTAAGTACAAAAAATGGAGCTTTGAAAACACCTAAAATCTGTACACAAAATATACACAAGAATAAAAAAACTGTAATATTATGCGTAGAATCTAAAATTATCATAATAAAGTTGGGCGCCATATTGAAAGAATATCTGATAGTATCAAAATTTTAAAACACCCAAATAAAACAACAAAAAATTCATAGGTGTCGTTATTGACTTTTTTTAACATATCAAATACTTTTAAGTAAAACAGCTGGTATAGCTGTATAGTTGCCTACAACACATTTTATGTTTCTATCATAATGTTTCTGTTCCCTATCGTGATGAAGACATGTTGAAAATCCTCCCCTTTTTTTTGTTTTCACGAGGCTATGAAACGTCATAATTAGTCAAAAAACAGAGTCTCTAATTTTTGGCCACTATAAACTTACCTTTATAATGGGTGAATAAATATTATCATTATTTTATGGTGTAAAACAATTTACGTTCCAAATGTCGGACGCCAGTACTTTTATGTAAAAAATGTATAAATATTATGAAATCAAATAAGTTTATTGATGTTTACACCTTTTTTGTTTTTTATTTAAAAACAGCCCTCGTACGTTTAACCTGTTCTTGACATTGCACTTGAGGTTTGATATCTCCTCTACGTGCTCGCTTAGCTTCACAATAACATCAGTCAAAGTTGGGAACCTATGACAGCAACGGTCACATTTGTCCAGAGGTAGTAGAGGTCGTAGTGTGATTCAACTTGCAACATCTCTTAACGATGCTCTACTATAACTATTGTTAAATTATTTCTGACAGTAGTTTTGTCGCGATGTAGGTTGTACTACTCGATTAAATGCATTTACACCGTGTAACGATACACATAGAAACAAATACTAGATCACTTATAATAACAAAATAATTGTTTAATATCTCGTATTTACTTGATGTTAGATTGTAATAGTTCGAAAAATCGGTCTGGAGGTTTTTGTGGATTTAGAGTTCAAAAACGTGGTTTTGGGAATGTCTGACTGTTTGTTTACACGCAGTGTCTAAAGCCCAACGTTTGGACCGCTTTTATTCAAAATTATTATTTATCCATATTAAATGTTGAGCTTGACTTATGAGAAAAACTATACTTAGGCGTATTTTTTTATGAGAATTGTGTTCTGTGTGTTTGTTATACTGTATTAGTTATCCGTTAATAACCTAATCTAACCTAACCTAACCTAATCTAACCTAACCTAACCTAATCTAACCTAACCGAACCTAACCTAACCTAATCTAACCTAACCAAACCTAACCGGTTTTGTTTTTCCTGACCAAACCATCCACTCCACATTAATTTCAACATTTTCGTTTGCAATCTAACAAACGCGTTTTAAAGTGAATATTACACCCCCAAAAAGTACCCACAATTGCAATAATTTTAGTATCATTTTAAATCTAAGATTCTAAACTTCAATACTTATTTATAACTTATACATTTTTATGAGATATAACATACACAAATCTATAAAATACTAGTCATCCGCTACTGTACGGAAGATTTTTTATTTCATTTTTGGTTCTTTCTTTTTCTAAGAAAAAGCAAACTATAGAATTAGTTCTCTGTTTGAAGTTATTTGTTAATGATGGAAGTTCAATTTTATTATTATACATTTTTCGGACATTTGCCATCATTTGTTGGCAATAACAATAGGCCACTCCCCTAATAGTTTGTCACGCCTTCTGGACCACATCACTTGTTGCTGTATCTTTGATACAACAACACGTATTTGACGTTAGTTGTGTATTACCGTGATTGTGTTTTTTGACTTCTCAGTTTTAGCTCTGAGATGCATGCTTAGATATTAAGGTTGGTGGTATTCTTATTTAATTTTACTTCTTACATAGGCTTAGTTTCTAGTTTCATGTTTCTTTAGTTTTTAGTCACTCGATAACGGGGATTGATTCTTATTCCCGAAACGTCGTGTTTTGATTTTTAACACACAAATGATGGCAAATGTCCGAAAAATGTATAATAATAATACAGAATTAGACTGTGGAATTTGTTTGTATTAATAGGTTATTTTATGACTCTTCTATTTTTAGCTCTTTTTCTAAAAGTATTTCTATTATTACGAGGCTCCGGAAGATCTGGAAAGACAGGCCTACTATCTGAAATACCCACTATTATTTTCTACTCACTAAAATATCTCCTACAGCCATTGAATTACTATCTAAAAGTAAATTTTCAAAACATCCCTATCAAAATAGATTACATTATCACTCGAGATAGAATCACTCCCGTTAGACCTAGGTGTAAACAATTCCTTATCATGCAAAATATCACAATCAGAATCTTCTAAAAGCTCGCGATTTTTAAATAATATATTTAACAAAAATAATACAAATAATAAAGACACAACCAAAACAGCAAAGACATATTACAAGGTCCAAGGTTATATTATGACTGATAGACTACGTCTTACTGATCAGCTGATATTTCTGTTGTTACAATAGCGGTAAAAGGAAGTGACAATTTGATAGACTATATTAAAATCGCGCAATAGTGCCTGCGGGCGTCAAAAAAAAAATTAATACAACTGGCTCTTAATATTTTGAAAATTTCGCTCAAGTTAGGCCTCTAAAGACTAACTACCGATTGCCATATTTTAAAAAAAATGCCGGATCGTGTTGTTATCGGTAGAAAAAATCTGTCATGGAAATAATTTCTCAATATCAGCTCTACCGATTTCTATCAAATTATGATGAAAATGTAAATATTAATGTCACAAATTTGTGTACAACTAAAATAACCATTATTTGTGAACAGTAAAATAATGTGAATCTATGTTATACATTAGTGGGAATGTCCAAAGAAAACAATTCTCTCTGTTTATCTATGTTCCGTCGTCTACTGTCCACACTGACTCACAGTTCATAGTGTGCGTAAACAAAACATTACAGTTTACTAATAACTGGTAAACAAAACATTACAGTTCACTAATAACTGGTGAACAAAATATTACAGTTCACTAATAACTGGTAAACAAAACATTACAGTTCACTAATAACTGGTATACAAAACATTGCAGTTCACTAATAACCGGCAAACAAAACATTACAGTTCACTAATAACTGGTAAACAAAACATTACAGTTCACTAATAAATGGTAAACAAAACATTGCAGTTCACTAATAACCGGTAAACAAAACATTACAGTTCACTAATAACCGGTAAACAAAACATTACAGTTCACTAATAACTGGTAAACAAAACATTACAGTTCACTAATAAATGGTAAAAAAACATTACAGTTCACTAATAACTGGTAAACAAAACATTGCAGTTCACTAATAACTGGTAAACAAAACATTAGAGTTCACTAATAACTGGTGAACAAAACATTACAGTTCACTAATAACTGGTAAACAAAACATTACAGTTCACTAATAACTGGTGAACAAAACATTACAGTTCACTAATAACTGGTGAACAAAACATTACAGTTCACTAATATCTGGTGAACAAAACATTACAGTTCACTAATAACTGGTAAACAAAACATTACAGTTCACTAATAACTGGTGAACAAAACATTACAGTTCACTAATAAATGGTGAACAAAACATTACAGTTCACTAATAACTGGTGAACTAAACATTACAGTTCACTAATAACTGGTAAACAAAACATTACAGTTCACTAATAACTGGTGAACAAAACATTACTATTCACTAATAACTGGTAAACAAAATATTATAGTTTACTAATAACTGGTAAACAAAACATCACAGTTTACTAATAACTGGTAAACAAAACATTACAGTTCACTGATAACTGGTAAAAAACATTACAGTTCACTAACAACTGGTAAACAAAACATTACAGTTCACTAACAACTGGTGAACAAACATCAGAGTTTACTAATAACTGGTAAACAAAACATTACAGTTCACTAATAACTGGTAAACAAAACATTACAGTTCACTAATAAATGGTAAACAAAACATTACAGTTCACTAATAACTGGCAAACAAAACCTAGACCGTCTTAAATAAAACTTGATTCTTGAAATATTTACGAATAATTTTGTTTGGGTTTATTTGGTTTCGAGGTTAAGTAAGAAAGTTTGAGCAATGATAATTTCCCCGTGTGAAAGATGCATTTATAATACATTTTGAAATATCTTACATCGGAGTAACATTTTAAATTAACAATAATTTCAGTCAACTGCATTTCACGTTCGATCTGTTTATTCCATATCAGTAGGCTAAATATTTTATTAAAAAATAAATGTAGAATCTTTTCAATCAGACTAATGACACTTCTAATTCTATTCACGTGTTTAAATAACAATTCAAACGGCGATGACATAAAGCAGTTTTTTTTTAAATAGATTCTTAGAAGGAATATTGGATAATATTATTTCGTGCTCATCAGAATAGAAAATTCTCTTTAGAGTGAAAGCGACTATGGTACTGCAGAGAGAGAGTACTGCAGTATCTATTTTATTCAATAAGGTCCATTGATGTTACATTTAGATAATTTTACCTTTTTATCTCTTTGAAATACAAATATTGCACTAACATTCTTAACTCAAATATAGTCATACCAAGTGATACAAATCAGTATACACACTTAATTATAAAAGAATAACTGTTGCGATTTTAAACTTTATAATTTATTGATTTAATGCTTATACTTTTCTTATAGCAGCTAGTGTTACTAATTAAATAACAATTCACGTGAAAAATATACGACCTTGACTGGGAATAGAACTTAGGACCTTTGGTTTTACGCGTCACTGCTCTACCAACGAGCCATCCTTAAGTCGTTTCCCAGCATGTGTTATATAGCAGATTCCCAAAGTCAGATATAAATAAAGGTTCTCAATCGGTCCCACATTCGGAATTGATGGGAGAGAGGGACTTTTGAATAATCGAATATTAGCCAAATCTCAGAAAGTTTTTCATTAATTTTGGTACGACTCAAAATTTGAAACGATTATCCCCCCTTTTATGCTCCATTTAAGTTAACAAAGAGCCGTGTTCGTTGTGATTGACTATCCTCTCGTCAAAACAGTGAATTTGTTAAATACATTTCTTTGGCCCTGAAAAGGACCGTTTTAAAAGAAATACAAAATTACTATTTTCTCAAAATAGGCTGTGATATAGATGTTAAGGACCACAAAAATATTTTTCTTAATTCTCTAAAAATACCGTTCCCTGTGTTTTATCTAAGAAAACAATTCGGCAATGACGTTGATTTAAAATACTTAATTTCTCAGAATTGGATCTACCGATTTCGATAAAATTCCAGTGGAATGTGAATATTAATGACCCAATCCAGTGTGAAAAATCGAAAATAAAAAAAATTGATTCAGGAATAATTTTAAAAAACGAAAATGAACAATGACCGAAAAAGCTCAATTTAAAATAAATACGACTTACTCTTCTCGTTTATACCCCAACTAAGCAAGTTTGAGCTTTTATTTAAATATATAATTTTTTTTCCAAGAGAGCGTCCATTTTTACTACTTATCAGCTACCGAAATGACTATTATTATGTTGATTAATTTGGTTTGTTTTTATTTGGTTTTAGGGATGAGGGAATAAGAAAATTTGTACAATATTTTTGCGTCGTTTATTAACAAATTCTTACATAAGTCTATACAAGCTCATGTTTTTCAGTTTTAAAATCTGTATATATATTAAAGACAAGGTCAGAAAAAGAGCGTTTCACTAGAAAAAGAAGAAATTCGTGTCAATCAATGTCAGTATACCAGCTGAGAATTTCATTCATCTTTATACAATACGGAAAAGAAATCTTCAACCCCTTAAGGTAATTTCTGAACGAGTAGAGATGAAAATTTCTAACCTAACCTAAACCGCATTGGGTATGTCCTTTCACTTTTTATGGAGTAAACACGTTTCTCCCCTCTTTTTAAGGGGAGATAAAAAGGGGACGATAATTCTTTCGAAATGCACCCCTCATCGTGTGACGTACCATTTTGAAGTGTATAAAAAAGGAAAATTTTAGTGCATTCAAAAAGTCTCTACAACATCTCTAACCAGAAATTATACCCCCATAATATTCAAAAGAATATTCAAAATTTGATCTCTAACCCCTTTAGAGGAGAAATTTTGAATATACTTTTCACCCAAGTCGATAGGAATTGTCTAGTTTCACAATCTTAGCGTTATAAAATGTCATACTTACATAAATTAAAGATTCTGTAACCAGTAAATTATTTCACCCTTACCTGAAACAAACAAAAAGAAATCAATTTAAAAGACTTAAAAGTAAAATTGTTTACATAAAATTATATGATTTACTTTTTTTTCTATTCTTAAATCAAAAACATTGTAACATGCCAAAGCAGTTAAAAGTTAATTTATTGTCTGCGTTTGAATATATATATAGTATCAAGGAATGGTTGCAACAAGTTGGGAGAGAAAAGAATGAGCAGTTTTTTTTAAATCTATGTACTGTAGGTAGAAATTTCTCTTTTCGGTAATTTTGGAGCTTCAGATCTTTGAGAATGTTTTTGTATATGAATGTATGTATAATTTTTTCGTAAAATTTCAACATTTTTTTATAATTATACCGTAATTTACCGTTATAGAGATATTATGATATTGCATAATACATAAATTTCCATACATTCATTCAGGTGGAACTATTCCCACGCACAGGTTGGCTATACAAGGGGAATTCCCTATGTTTATAAATGTAAACATGTAAAATGTATTTTATCAGAATATAAATTTATTAAAATTGAAATAATACTGTGTCTCGTTTCTCGCAAATTTGGTCCCAGTCTTGAACAGCTCATACTAGTAGCTTTAAAGCAGAACTTTTTTTTTAATGCAAAATTTTTACTTGAGTACATTTCCAAACATTATCCAAAGTTTCACTATGTACTTACAAGGTATGAATTGCACTTATGTTAGTCCAATATACGTAAACCTGTTGGAAGAAAAAACTATCCAATATTACATTGAGCACACTTTTTACATTTTTTAGGGTCTGTACTTAAACCCAGTACATTTATAATTTAACACTGTAAGTCGCAACCAGTCTACACAGACAAGACAATAAATCCTACACATTACAAACTTTACATTTATATTCTTCGTATTTTACCACATAAAGGAAAATATAGCTGTAAAACTATTGAGTTGAAATATTGTATTTTTGGAAATATTATGTGTGTGATATCATATAAAATTGTAAGTTATTCTGATTATAAATATGTATGTTTATTGACGAAGAAATAATATGTTCGTATAAGGCCGCTTACAAGACTAGACTTTATAAAAATAAGTGTCCCTATATGCCTAAGAACCCGTGGTTTTAGCACATGCTTGACCCTTTTATTTAATTTTATTAAATTACCTGTAACTCAGCAGACATCGATATGATAATCGAGTTATCTCCAAACTCTTTGAAGTTCCAACTTCAAAACATCGTACTGCTGCTGTTATCCGTTGTCTTAACTCAAGGAAGTTTGAAGGTAGAAGAGGAACGAACACTTTATCCTTCACATATCCCCACAAAAAGAAATGTGTTGTTCGGGACTTCGAAAAGGCCAACGCGAAAATGACATGTTTTCATCTAGCGTTGTGAAAGATTTTCATCCAGGAAGTCTGTTACGTGGTTTAGCCAATATGGCGGCGCCCCATCTTGAACCCAAATGAAGTTGTCACTGTCTTCATGTAGTTAAAGCGCTCCCTCAACATATCCAAGTAAGATCTTCCTTTGGCCGTATTTTCTCGAAAGGTCATACATCTTTGTAGCTGATACAGCACAAAAACGTTCCAGCTTAGAAGAATCTCTCTGTTGAAAAGACTGCTCTAGGATTTTCAGTTCACTAAATATATCCATTAACACATTGACTGCTAAAAGTCATGCAATAGTGGTTGGCACATGCTAAAAATTTAAAAAAATATTTTTACTTAATATCAGATGTGTTATGATGGAAAAAAATGTAGGAAGACAATTTGGGCAAAAAAATGTATTATAGGCCATTTTAGTCTGCGTCCACTATCGTGGACGTGAGCACCTGGAGACGTCCACATAACACGTATGTTACCATGGAAACACGGGAACTGAAAACTACGATCGCAAAAATGGAAGAAAACTATCTCCCTACATGCGCAAAACCAGTCGTCCACACCACTCAAATGCTAGACACACTGAAGAATCTAAGCAACAAAACTATGGCATCCACGATCGTAGACGCGCGCACATAGCAGCGCCCCCGTGAGTCCACGATCGTGGACGCTAGCAGTCAACGTGTTAAGCTTTTTTAACTTTCTTTTTTTGACTTAAGGGATAACAAGAGATGGGTGGTTGAGCTTTTAACGAGCCACTGTCACCTCAGAAAACACCTACACAGGGTAGGGATTGCTGCAGACAATACTTGCAGGAAATGTGGTTTGGCTGAAGAGTCCGCAGAACACATTCTCTTAGAGTGTGAGGCGTTAGGACGAGCCAGGCTATACTCTCTAGGCCCTCCGTGAAAGGAGATGGACACCATCCTAGACAACCCTATAGGTAGCATCTGTTCCTTCATAAGGATGACAGGTATTACTGAGTGGGTGTAGGATGGAACTTGGGGCGGCAAAAGACCTTCAGGTCGACGTCGGTGAGGCCTCTGACGGAGGCTATCACAGCCCATAAAATAAAAGAAAAAGAAAAAAGCTTTTTGATCTTTCCAATCACCAAAAATGAGTCGTTCAAATTTTCACTAAGTCCCTGTACATCATTACAAAACTCAAATTGTTTAATTTTGTCGTCAACTTCATCCGCTTCCGACCTTCCTGATCTTTTCCCTTTATTCTTCAACTTCTTCTAACAGTCGTAGATTGACTTCCAAGATGAAGGATCTTTATGATGACAAGTCCTAAAATAACACTGCACGACAATAACAGATCGAGTTTTTTAAACCTAAACACACAAAAAACTTCTCTGGAGATCAGCCTTTTTGTTGCTAAAAGAATAGAATCAGCTGATTAGATTGTTCAATACAGCTGTAGGAATTAAAACATGAAGTAATTGGTGTTGGAATTAAAACAGGTTATAGTTTAATTGGTGTAACTCGTGTATCACTGAAGAGGACGACCTTGTCGTTGCAACGCGTCTGATACTTAGGCGTATTTTTTGTGATAATTGTGTTCTGTGTGTTTGTTATACTGTATAATTTTTCTCATAAGTCAAGCTCAACATTTAATATGAAGTAATTTGTTAGCCGTTAATCCCAAATATGATGAAATTAAACAAAGTATATCATCTTTTATGTATAGTGAAATTTATCCCTGCTTATATTGTATTATTGTTATTTATATTATGTTTGGAAAATATCTCTACGTCATCATCGCTTTAAAAAATAAGAAAGAACAGAGCATAGAAAACCTCGGCTAATCGAATAGTGTCAGGGTCAGAAAAGAACAAGAGTTGGTCAAGAGAGATCTGATAGGAAAAGTGAGACTTAACCGAAACTACATGGAAAAAGTTGTAGATCCAACTAGATTCCAGCTAGATTTTTGTTGCTAAAATGGTTCAATTTTATTATTTGAATTGTTAATGTACAGTGGAAGACTTACCAGTGTAAATAAGCATTATTCTGTTCTATATAATTCCAGAAACAAATAAATAAAATCAATTTCCTGATCTTTAACTTAAATCCTGACGAAGGTTGTCTAAAATCGATCTTCCATTTCATTTCTTTAAGTTTGAAAAGTTATCTCAACACGACAAATAGAGAAGGAAATGCTTTATTTGTTGGATTACAATATCTGAAAGGATGTTTTCTTTGTTTGAATTGGACAAGTTTGATTGGAAAAGTACTGCGCCACTGCCTCGAGTATCACAGCTATATCAATCGTGTGAGATTTAAACTAAGTGGCGCCCTCTAGCTCCGTTGATGTACGTCATCTTTTTTGAAGCTCGTGTCAGGTTGTACACTCTTCCTATAAATAATATAGTTAATGAAATAGTTGTATTCTTGTTAAAGGTTTAAAACAATGTAAGAAGGCATAAACAAAACATTACAACCCTTATAATAGAGATTACTGGCTTGGCAATCCCGAGGAAAATACTGGATGTACACATTTTTTTTTCATTTAGTTATGGTTTAGATCTCTCTTTTTTAACTCTCTTATCCGATCTCTCTTGGTCATTTCTTGTACTTCTCTGACTCTGACACTATTAGAATGTCCGAGGAGTAGTGGTCTCTATTTCATAGTATATTCTTTTTTTTCACATAAGGCGATGATGACCGAGAGGTAGGCGATGATGACCGAGAGGTAGGCGATGATGACCGAGAGGTAGGCGATGATGACCGAGAGGTAGGCGATGATGACCGAGAGGTAGGCGATGATGACCGAGAGGTAGGCGATGATGACCGAGAGGTAGGCGATGATGACCGAGAGGTAGGTGATGATGACCGAGAGGTAGGCGATGATGACCGAGAGGTAGGCGATGATGACCGAGAGGTAGGCGATGATGACCGAGAGGTAGGCGATGTTGACCGAGAGGTATGCGATGATGACCGAGAGGTATGCGATGATGACCGAGAGGTAGGCGATGATGACCGAGAGGTAGGCGATGATGACCGAGAGGTAGGCGATGATGACCGAGAGGTAGGCGATGATGACCGAGAGGTAGGTGATGATGACCGAGAGGTAGGCGATGATGACCGAGAGGTAGGCGATGATGACCGAGAGGTAGGCGATGATGACCGAGAGATATATGTCCTACGAAAAAGAAAACTAATTTAGATTTTTTCAGAGCTCTATTTTTTGGTCAAATTTTGGGTGACTACACTTTGTTTCCAAAAAAAATTATGACCAAGTAAGAAAAACGTGGCTTTTCAGTTAAAAATTCGATTTTCTCGTTTTATTTTTCATCAACTTTAATGTAATAGCAGATATTTCTTGTTTAAACTCCATATTCGAGGATAAAATAAAGCAGAAGCTATTAAATCGGGTCATAGTTTTGATCCGAAATTGAATGTTAAACTCTTACATATAGAAAATAAAAGCAATAGATTAAATAATTTAGAATGTTTAGAAATAAATAGATCTATTTCACTTAGGCCTATTCTAAACCTAAATGACCAAATTGTATTAAATTCGTAGCCTCTTCTAAAACCCATCCGTAACATAGTTCATTAACCTTTATCTACCTGCTAGGTCATCCCCCCTACCTTTCCCGATTTCTCTATTGTATTTCAGTTTCCTGTTACTTATGTTTAAATAGTTGTCTATACCTGTAAATTATCAGTTGCCCGATGATGCCGCAAGGCGAAACAATTAAATTTTAAAATATTTGAAACTTTAAGCTTTTGCTTTATTTTATCCTTATTTTTCATCTATCAAGTAAAGTGATGTCACTTCCAAAAACTACATTAATTTTCTAACAGAACCAATAACCTCTTTGAAATTGAGAAAATACGTTGGTTTACAACCCTCCAAACATTAAAAAGGGGTGTTTCAATTTCAGAAAAACTCCTGCTTTTCATGAGCTTTCCAACCGTGTACAAATCTCTTATTTACGTGTTAGTTCATAGAATTATTGTGTCTACAAAATCAAAACTCGTGAAAAAATATGAAGATGGTTAATTTAAAATATGACCTTCAACAGTGGAAAATTATAATATTCTGTACAATCATTTATTAATTCCTACTCAGAAATGAAAACAGATTGGAAATAACCCCCTACAAAAGAAATAAAATGTTAGAATTAACCATTATCAAAGTTAGCGATCTGGTCAAATAATGATATGACAAAACAACCACGTATAGAACTGAAATGTAAATACACTGTTTGCTTTACATATTTATTGTCACAAATCCCTGATAAACATCTTTCAAGTCTTAACAGATTAATTTTGTTGTATTATACTACCCCTGTAAAGGTTCTCTATTATTTTTGTTGTGTTACTCTTCATTGTTTGATTTTTTTTTATTTAGTATTACCAATGACTACATAAATACTATAAGACACAACATGGCCATGTTAAATATTCTACGCTTATTCTTGAGTTGACCAATACCGCTAGGTCGCTCTGCTAGAGAATCTGAAGTTGATGTGACTGGCGCTAGGTGGCTCTACGGTCAAACAATGTTTCAGGCGGGTAAGAGAAAACGCACTGATGCCACATATGGGACCAGAGATGCGAGGGAAGGTCGAGAATCGCTTATCTCAGCGCACGAACTGACAACACTGACTATGCTGACGGAAGTAAGTGAGAAGGTTTGTGAGAGAGAGGTCAACAGTTGTACAGTCTCAACCAAGTGGGATGCGTACAGTCAAGCACCTGCTGCCAGCGCTTTCTGATAGCTGTGTGTCAAACTTGTGACGAACAGCACCCGTAAAGCGTAAACTATTTCCCTATCCTATGTCGTGTCTTATAGTATTTATGTAGTCATTGGTATTAGTATGGAGAACATGTTTAAAAGTTAGTTCATATCAATAAAAGAACAGATTACAATTGTACCATAAACACAGTTGATTTACTAGGGGGTTTTCGACACGAAAAATATCGTAATAGCAACAATTTATAAATTTTAACAAATGAATTCAGGAGTTAGAAAACACTTTATAAATCTAACTGTGGGGGATCGTTAACAAGTTCAGTTCAATAAAAGCACGGATTAGAATTGAACAAAGTTAATTGAAAGGTTGACCTGTCTAATTGGATACATTTCTATAACTTGACATGTTACATCTACTGTCGGGTGTATTGCAGTTGTTTTAACTTGCTTTGTAACCGCTACGCGAAACTAAGCTGCAAATAATTAGTAGGAACATAACTCGAGTCAAATTAATGGATTTGTTTTCGTTATTTCCATAACAGTATTGGAGCAGTTTGTAGGAGTTTGGAAAACATCAAGACTGAAGTGGAAACAATTTTCACTCACAACGAAATTTGACTAATAAATGGTACGAACACATAGGACGAACTCTTTTAGTCGCTCATATTTAAAACCGATTACCAATGAGATAGATTTTCTTATTGTATTATTTTCTTGCAGATTTCTGAGGAATCGATGTTTGGAAAAATTCGACCGTGACTTTTAACTAATAATCGATAGTGATATTTTTAAAAGAATAAATTATTGCAAACGTATAAATGGCGAAATAAAATATATTTTGTAGCGCAAGAAATAAGCTACATCTTTACACCCCCAGTGTGACAGAACAAATCGATTACAAGGAAATAACTATCGATACTAGAGGGTGTTTATTTTAAGTTACAATTTAGTTGGAGTATTTTATTTTCTATTACTCTAGAAACTACGTAACTTAATATCTTTCCTTTAACTTAAGTAGTAATGGAGGAAGGGACTTTCTACAGCAATATTTCGTTATTGAAACCGACGTCAACATAATCAGATCTGGAGCATAATCCAGGAAATGTCAACTGATCATGATCCATAGAGTATATTCTTACTTCCTCTATACATAATATAGAGACATGACATATGATCTGTAAAACAAAATGATATATCATCTTTTGCAGATCTATTTTGAAGTCCACTGTTTCCAAAAAGATGTTGTTTTTTTGGACATTAGTCTGACAAAGTCTGACATTAGTCCAGTGCTGTTACAATCTAAACGCGAGGACCAATCGAAAATATTTCTCCATTTCTGTTTTGTTATTTAATAACTCAAATTTTGGGAGTAAGAACTACAAAATTACTATTCCCTTAAAATTGATTATAGCAAATTTGAATCAAATTTTCTCAAGTGTAACCCTTAAACATCCAAAACGTAGAAGCAATCTCTCTAAATTCCTGATCCGCGAGTTATCGTAAAAACATAAACAAAAAACCAACGATGAAGGTGTTATAAAATAAGTCATTTCTAAAAACCAACTCCGCCGTTTCTGTTTAAATTTTGAGTGAAACGTGAATATAAAATAACCCAAACCCGTGGGCAAAATCACAAGGAAAAAATTATAATTCAGAAATAAAAATTAACTTAGAAAACAATTAATTGAAAACCAATTTCAATAGTGTTCTATATTCATACATTACAGAAGGGTTGATATGTGAGCAACTGTTTTACTTGAAAAATATTTTATATTTAAACATTTTATCGTATTTTATTTATAAATTTTAAAATTTTGATATCATCAGCAATTTCTCCAAAATGGTGGCCAACATTAGAATTTCCTATGATTCTTTTAGATTCTACACGAAATTTTAAGATTGTTTTAATCTTGTATATTTTTTGATAAATACAACTGTTTTTGGAGATACAAAGACTCCAATTAGTGAAAAACAAGAGGCGTTTTCAGAAGTCCATTTCCTGTATTTATAACAGTTGAACGGAGATTAAAATTCAAACGAAGGGAAAATATAACGCAATGAAAACTACTAAAAATTTTAAAATTAACAAAGTAAATTTTGTTACGTGGCAGGTCTAATAAGTAGCGATATTAATTAATTTTCCTGATTTAACGTTTTGTATTTGTAACTTGCAGTTTTTCAAAATATATTTTTTTTCCATTTAACGGTTTCACTAAGGCAGGTTTCATTTGAACACATAAATCTGATCTGATAAATTAATAATCATTTCTGTTACATTATTTTCATCAAAAATAAAGAATTATTTCTGTTCTTGTTATAAAATTAATTATAAAGGAATCTTTTACCCACTGTGTTTATTATGTTTTATGTTTCCCTATAATAACATAATCATAATAGTAATAATCTTGCGAAATAAATCGTTCTCAATAACATTCTACATTTTTGTAACGTGTATGTAGAAAAATGTATGTTTTCTTATGAATAACAGGTTATCTCATATATTCATTTTCCTCGGGTTAAAAAAAAATAAAATAAATATCTTAGCATTATCAGCTAAGGCAAGATAATTTATTACTTATAAAACATTTACATATATTTACTGAAACACTATCAAGTATTTATCTTTTCTCACACAATTAGTAAGATAATCACTTATATTTAGCTCACAGAAACAAGATACTAAATGACACAGCTGAGCTTAAGTTATTCCATAAACCCAGATCTATCAACCACAATTTATTTCCTAAAAGGATCTGTTCCTCCCCCAGTTTAGATATTTGTCTATCCAGACTTTGTCCTCAAAACAAAACTCAAACACAAAAAAGATACACCTTTCTTCTTTTCCGGAGTTGGCCGACTCTAGACTGCCTGACATCTCAAATCTCAAATTCCAATTCACCGGTGTTCTTTCCTGTACCGGGACCTTTCACACTTAGTTCATTCGTCGCTGCTTCAAAATCTCTCCACGTGAGAGACCGTTCCACTTGGCCGATCCCCCCCCCCCCAAAAGTCCCGTCTCTTTGTCCTCCCTGGTTATTTAAAACCTATTCATCTCCCCTCTTCAACTGTGTCATTTTCACATTAAATATTCACTAGACCAGCAGGCCAAGTCAGCATTGCAAAACTTCTCACTTCTCACAGCTACCATTTCATACAACTAGATCTCCATACATTCTGAAACTACAAATCTATCTTTTGCCTAATCTTTATTCTAACAAATTTAATCTTGCACCTTACAATATTTAATATTGCATCTTACAATATTTAATATTGCATCTTACAATATTTAATATTGCATCTTACAATATTTAATATTGCATCTTACAATATTTAATCTTGCACCTTACAATATTTAATATTGCATCTTACAATATTTCATCTTGCACCTTACAATATTTAATATTGCATCTTACAATATTTAATATTGCATCTTACAATATTTAATATTGCATCTTACAATATTTAATATTGCATCTTACTAATACCTAACAGTGTCAAAGTTATTTATAATTTAGTTTTATTCAAAGCATCGCGTTATTTTCTCATACAACGATTCTTACTTTAAAGCCTGCATTAAATTATTATTGTTATTTTTATCGAAGACAATTTATGTAGGATATGTCTCAAAAATTGATTTAGTATGGATTAAAATTCGGGTATTTTGAATATGTGGTAACAAAAAATGGTAAAAATAGGGGGGGGGAACCAGTACTTTAGTCGCTGTCATTAACAATTTTGTATCATATTACAAAAGTGTATTATATTTCTTAGAATGTTAATTTTTTGCGCTTTTGGTATGGATAATTGTGAAAGTTCATGTATCATTGATAGGTTTTTAATTAAATAGAATTTGTTTTTTTTTAAAGCTCAATGAAATTCCTAAATATTTATATTTACTACAACAGTGTTCAGTAGCGTTTTAAAATCCACCCCGATTTTTAGTTATTAGCCAAAATTTATACCCAAATTATTTTTTTGAATAAATTTCTTGTATATACAAATTTACAAAAGTGTTTTAATTAAATGTACTAGTTGTGGTGCAATAAAAATGAGACATATCCATTCATTTTATTTTTACAATTCAAAAATTATCTGTAAATGAAGTTTAAATTAAAAACTGTATCAACTTTATAAATTGTCATTATATTTCTGTAAATATTGTTACTGTAAATAGAAGAAAGAAACAAAGAAATTAAGATAATAAATAATAAAAATTATTGCAACTATTCTAAAAGAAGTCTTAAAACGTGATTTACAAATTTCTAGTAGTTTTTATTACATCACCTACGTTTCACTTCTAATATCGGTTCAATTGTTTTAAGTACAAAAAATGGAGCTTTGAAAACACCTAAAATCTGTACACAAAATATACACAAGAATAAAAAAACTGTAATATTATGCGTAGAATCTAAAATTATCATAATAAAGTTGGGCGCCATATTGAAAGAATATCTGATAGTATCAAAATTTTAAAACACCCAAATAAAACAACAAAAAATTCATAGGTGTCGTTATTGACTTTTTTTAACATATCAAATACTTTTAAGTAAAACAGCTGGTATAGCTGTATAGTTGCCTACAACACATTTTATGTTTCTATCATAATGTTTCTGTTCCCTATCGTGATGAAGACATGTTGAAAATCCTCCCCTTTTTTTTGTTTTCACGAGGCTATGAAACGTCATAATTAGTCAAAAAACAGAGTCTCTAATTTTTGGCCACTATAAACTTACCTTTATAATGGGTGAATAAATATTATCATTATTTTATGGTGTAAAACAATTTACGTTCCAAATGTCGGACGCCAGTACTTTTATGTAAAAAATGTATAAATATTATGAAATCAAATAAGTTTATTGATGTTTACACCTTTTTTGTTTTTTATTTAAAAACAGCCCTCGTACGTTTAACCTGTTCTTGACATTGCACTTGAGGTTTGATATCTCCTCTACGTGCTCGCTTAGCTTCACAATAACATCAGTCAAAGTTGGGAACCTATGACAGCAACGGTCACATTTGTCCAGAGGTAGTAGAGGTCGTAGTGTGATTCAACTTGCAACATCTCTTAACGATGCTCTACTATAACTATTGTTAAATTATTTCTGACAGTAGTTTTGTCGCGATGTAGGTTGTACTACTCGATTAAATGCATTTACACCGTGTAACGATACACATAGAAACAAATACTAGATCACTTATAATAACAAAATAATTGTTTAATATCTCGTATTTACTTGATGTTAGATTGTAATAGTTCGAAAAATCGGTCTGGAGGTTTTTGTGGATTTAGAGTTCAAAAACGTGGTTTTGGGAATGTCTGACTGTTTGTTTACACGCAGTGTCTAAAGCCCAACGTTTGGACCGCTTTTATTCAAAATTATTATTTATCCATATTAAATGTTGAGCTTGACTTATGAGAAAAACTATACTTAGGCGTATTTTTTTATGAGAATTGTGTTCTGTGTGTTTGTTATACTGTATTAGTTATCCGTTAATAACCTAATCTAACCTAACCTAACCTAATCTAACCTAACCTAACCTAATCTAACCTAACCGAACCTAACCTAACCTAATCTAACCTAACCAAACCTAACCGGTTTTGTTTTTCCTGACCAAACCATCCACTCCACATTAATTTCAACATTTTCGTTTGCAATCTAACAAACGCGTTTTAAAGTGAATATTACACCCCCAAAAAGTACCCACAATTGCAATAATTTTAGTATCATTTTAAATCTAAGATTCTAAACTTCAATACTTATTTATAACTTATACATTTTTATGAGATATAACATACACAAATCTATAAAATACTAGTCATCCGCTACTGTACGGAAGATTTTTTATTTCATTTTTGGTTCTTTCTTTTTCTAAGAAAAAGCAAACTATAGAATTAGTTCTCTGTTTGAAGTTATTTGTTAATGATGGAAGTTCAATTTTATTATTATACATTTTTCGGACATTTGCCATCATTTGTTGGCAATAACAATAGGCCACTCCCCTAATAGTTTGTCACGCCTTCTGGACCACATCACTTGTTGCTGTATCTTTGATACAACAACACGTATTTGACGTTAGTTGTGTATTACCGTGATTGTGTTTTTTGACTTCTCAGTTTTAGCTCTGAGATGCATGCTTAGATATTAAGGTTGGTGGTATTCTTATTTAATTTTACTTCTTACATAGGCTTAGTTTCTAGTTTCATGTTTCTTTAGTTTTTAGTCACTCGATAACGGGGATTGATTCTTATTCCCGAAACGTCGTGTTTTGATTTTTAACACACAAATGATGGCAAATGTCCGAAAAATGTATAATAATAATACAGAATTAGACTGTGGAATTTGTTTGTATTAATAGGTTATTTTATGACTCTTCTATTTTTAGCTCTTTTTCTAAAAGTATTTCTATTATTACGAGGCTCCGGAAGATCTGGAAAGACAGGCCTACTATCTGAAATACCCACTATTATTTTCTACTCACTAAAATATCTCCTACAGCCATTGAATTACTATCTAAAAGTAAATTTTCAAAACATCCCTATCAAAATAGATTACATTATCACTCGAGATAGAATCACTCCCGTTAGACCTAGGTGTAAACAATTCCTTATCATGCAAAATATCACAATCAGAATCTTCTAAAAGCTCGCGATTTTTAAATAATATATTTAACAAAAATAATACAAATAATAAAGACACAACCAAAACAGCAAAGACATATTACAAGGTCCAAGGTTATATTATGACTGATAGACTACGTCTTACTGATCAGCTGATATTTCTGTTGTTACAATAGCGGTAAAAGGAAGTGACAATTTGATAGACTATATTAAAATCGCGCAATAGTGCCTGCGGGCGTCAAAAAAAAAATTAATACAACTGGCTCTTAATATTTTGAAAATTTCGCTCAAGTTAGGCCTCTAAAGACTAACTACCGATTGCCATATTTTAAAAAAAATGCCGGATCGTGTTGTTATCGGTAGAAAAAATCTGTCATGGAAATAATTTCTCAATATCAGCTCTACCGATTTCTATCAAATTATGATGAAAATGTAAATATTAATGTCACAAATTTGTGTACAACTAAAATAACCATTATTTGTGAACAGTAAAATAATGTGAATCTATGTTATACATTAGTGGGAATGTCCAAAGAAAACAATTCTCTCTGTTTATCTATGTTCCGTCGTCTACTGTCCACACTGACTCACAGTTCATAGTGTGCGTAAACAAAACATTACAGTTTACTAATAACTGGTAAACAAAACATTACAGTTCACTAATAACTGGTGAACAAAATATTACAGTTCACTAATAACTGGTAAACAAAACATTACAGTTCACTAATAACTGGTATACAAAACATTGCAGTTCACTAATAACCGGCAAACAAAACATTACAGTTCACTAATAACTGGTAAACAAAACATTACAGTTCACTAATAAATGGTAAACAAAACATTGCAGTTCACTAATAACCGGTAAACAAAACATTACAGTTCACTAATAACCGGTAAACAAAACATTACAGTTCACTAATAACTGGTAAACAAAACATTACAGTTCACTAATAAATGGTAAAAAAACATTACAGTTCACTAATAACTGGTAAACAAAACATTGCAGTTCACTAATAACTGGTAAACAAAACATTAGAGTTCACTAATAACTGGTGAACAAAACATTACAGTTCACTAATAACTGGTAAACAAAACATTACAGTTCACTAATAACTGGTGAACAAAACATTACAGTTCACTAATAACTGGTGAACAAAACATTACAGTTCACTAATATCTGGTGAACAAAACATTACAGTTCACTAATAACTGGTAAACAAAACATTACAGTTCACTAATAACTGGTGAACAAAACATTACAGTTCACTAATAAATGGTGAACAAAACATTACAGTTCACTAATAACTGGTGAACTAAACATTACAGTTCACTAATAACTGGTAAACAAAACATTACAGTTCACTAATAACTGGTGAACAAAACATTACTATTCACTAATAACTGGTAAACAAAATATTATAGTTTACTAATAACTGGTAAACAAAACATCACAGTTTACTAATAACTGGTAAACAAAACATTACAGTTCACTGATAACTGGTAAAAAACATTACAGTTCACTAACAACTGGTAAACAAAACATTACAGTTCACTAACAACTGGTGAACAAACATCAGAGTTTACTAATAACTGGTAAACAAAACATTACAGTTCACTAATAACTGGTAAACAAAACATTACAGTTCACTAATAAATGGTAAACAAAACATTACAGTTCACTAATAACTGGCAAACAAAACCTAGACCGTCTTAAATAAAACTTGATTCTTGAAATATTTACGAATAATTTTGTTTGGGTTTATTTGGTTTCGAGGTTAAGTAAGAAAGTTTGAGCAATGATAATTTCCCCGTGTGAAAGATGCATTTATAATACATTTTGAAATATCTTACATCGGAGTAACATTTTAAATTAACAATAATTTCAGTCAACTGCATTTCACGTTCGATCTGTTTATTCCATATCAGTAGGCTAAATATTTTATTAAAAAATAAATGTAGAATCTTTTCAATCAGACTAATGACACTTCTAATTCTATTCACGTGTTTAAATAACAATTCAAACGGCGATGACATAAAGCAGTTTTTTTTTAAATAGATTCTTAGAAGGAATATTGGATAATATTATTTCGTGCTCATCAGAATAGAAAATTCTCTTTAGAGTGAAAGCGACTATGGTACTGCAGAGAGAGAGTACTGCAGTATCTATTTTATTCAATAAGGTCCATTGATGTTACATTTAGATAATTTTACCTTTTTATCTCTTTGAAATACAAATATTGCACTAACATTCTTAACTCAAATATAGTCATACCAAGTGATACAAATCAGTATACACACTTAATTATAAAAGAATAACTGTTGCGATTTTAAACTTTATAATTTATTGATTTAATGCTTATACTTTTCTTATAGCAGCTAGTGTTACTAATTAAATAACAATTCACGTGAAAAATATACGACCTTGACTGGGAATAGAACTTAGGACCTTTGGTTTTACGCGTCACTGCTCTACCAACGAGCCATCCTTAAGTCGTTTCCCAGCATGTGTTATATAGCAGATTCCCAAAGTCAGATATAAATAAAGGTTCTCAATCGGTCCCACATTCGGAATTGATGGGAGAGAGGGACTTTTGAATAATCGAATATTAGCCAAATCTCAGAAAGTTTTTCATTAATTTTGGTACGACTCAAAATTTGAAACGATTATCCCCCCTTTTATGCTCCATTTAAGTTAACAAAGAGCCGTGTTCGTTGTGATTGACTATCCTCTCGTCAAAACAGTGAATTTGTTAAATACATTTCTTTGGCCCTGAAAAGGACCGTTTTAAAAGAAATACAAAATTACTATTTTCTCAAAATAGGCTGTGATATAGATGTTAAGGACCACAAAAATATTTTTCTTAATTCTCTAAAAATACCGTTCCCTGTGTTTTATCTAAGAAAACAATTCGGCAATGACGTTGATTTAAAATACTTAATTTCTCAGAATTGGATCTACCGATTTCGATAAAATTCCAGTGGAATGTGAATATTAATGACCCAATCCAGTGTGAAAAATCGAAAATAAAAAAAATTGATTCAGGAATAATTTTAAAAAACGAAAATGAACAATGACCGAAAAAGCTCAATTTAAAATAAATACGACTTACTCTTCTCGTTTATACCCCAACTAAGCAAGTTTGAGCTTTTATTTAAATATATAATTTTTTTTCCAAGAGAGCGTCCATTTTTACTACTTATCAGCTACCGAAATGACTATTATTATGTTGATTAATTTGGTTTGTTTTTATTTGGTTTTAGGGATGAGGGAATAAGAAAATTTGTACAATATTTTTGCGTCGTTTATTAACAAATTCTTACATAAGTCTATACAAGCTCATGTTTTTCAGTTTTAAAATCTGTATATATATTAAAGACAAGGTCAGAAAAAGAGCGTTTCACTAGAAAAAGAAGAAATTCGTGTCAATCAATGTCAGTATACCAGCTGAGAATTTCATTCATCTTTATACAATACGGAAAAGAAATCTTCAACCCCTTAAGGTAATTTCTGAACGAGTAGAGATGAAAATTTCTAACCTAACCTAAACCGCATTGGGTATGTCCTTTCACTTTTTATGGAGTAAACACGTTTCTCCCCTCTTTTTAAGGGGAGATAAAAAGGGGACGATAATTCTTTCGAAATGCACCCCTCATCGTGTGACGTACCATTTTGAAGTGTATAAAAAAGGAAAATTTTAGTGCATTCAAAAAGTCTCTACAACATCTCTAACCAGAAATTATACCCCCATAATATTCAAAAGAATATTCAAAATTTGATCTCTAACCCCTTTAGAGGAGAAATTTTGAATATACTTTTCACCCAAGTCGATAGGAATTGTCTAGTTTCACAATCTTAGCGTTATAAAATGTCATACTTACATAAATTAAAGATTCTGTAACCAGTAAATTATTTCACCCTTACCTGAAACAAACAAAAAGAAATCAATTTAAAAGACTTAAAAGTAAAATTGTTTACATAAAATTATATGATTTACTTTTTTTTCTATTCTTAAATCAAAAACATTGTAACATGCCAAAGCAGTTAAAAGTTAATTTATTGTCTGCGTTTGAATATATATATAGTATCAAGGAATGGTTGCAACAAGTTGGGAGAGAAAAGAATGAGCAGTTTTTTTTAAATCTATGTACTGTAGGTAGAAATTTCTCTTTTCGGTAATTTTGGAGCTTCAGATCTTTGAGAATGTTTTTGTATATGAATGTATGTATAATTTTTTCGTAAAATTTCAACATTTTTTTATAATTATACCGTAATTTACCGTTATAGAGATATTATGATATTGCATAATACATAAATTTCCATACATTCATTCAGGTGGAACTATTCCCACGCACAGGTTGGCTATACAAGGGGAATTCCCTATGTTTATAAATGTAAACATGTAAAATGTATTTTATCAGAATATAAATTTATTAAAATTGAAATAATACTGTGTCTCGTTTCTCGCAAATTTGGTCCCAGTCTTGAACAGCTCATACTAGTAGCTTTAAAGCAGAACTTTTTTTTTAATGCAAAATTTTTACTTGAGTACATTTCCAAACATTATCCAAAGTTTCACTATGTACTTACAAGGTATGAATTGCACTTATGTTAGTCCAATATACGTAAACCTGTTGGAAGAAAAAACTATCCAATATTACATTGAGCACACTTTTTACATTTTTTAGGGTCTGTACTTAAACCCAGTACATTTATAATTTAACACTGTAAGTCGCAACCAGTCTACACAGACAAGACAATAAATCCTACACATTACAAACTTTACATTTATATTCTTCGTATTTTACCACATAAAGGAAAATATAGCTGTAAAACTATTGAGTTGAAATATTGTATTTTTGGAAATATTATGTGTGTGATATCATATAAAATTGTAAGTTATTCTGATTATAAATATGTATGTTTATTGACGAAGAAATAATATGTTCGTATAAGGCCGCTTACAAGACTAGACTTTATAAAAATAAGTGTCCCTATATGCCTAAGAACCCGTGGTTTTAGCACATGCTTGACCCTTTTATTTAATTTTATTAAATTACCTGTAACTCAGCAGACATCGATATGATAATCGAGTTATCTCCAAACTCTTTGAAGTTCCAACTTCAAAACATCGTACTGCTGCTGTTATCCGTTGTCTTAACTCAAGGAAGTTTGAAGGTAGAAGAGGAACGAACACTTTATCCTTCACATATCCCCACAAAAAGAAATGTGTTGTTCGGGACTTCGAAAAGGCCAACGCGAAAATGACATGTTTTCATCTAGCGTTGTGAAAGATTTTCATCCAGGAAGTCTGTTACGTGGTTTAGCCAATATGGCGGCGCCCCATCTTGAACCCAAATGAAGTTGTCACTGTCTTCATGTAGTTAAAGCGCTCCCTCAACATATCCAAGTAAGATCTTCCTTTGGCCGTATTTTCTCGAAAGGTCATACATCTTTGTAGCTGATACAGCACAAAAACGTTCCAGCTTAGAAGAATCTCTCTGTTGAAAAGACTGCTCTAGGATTTTCAGTTCACTAAATATATCCATTAACACATTGACTGCTAAAAGTCATGCAATAGTGGTTGGCACATGCTAAAAATTTAAAAAAATATTTTTACTTAATATCAGATGTGTTATGATGGAAAAAAATGTAGGAAGACAATTTGGGCAAAAAAATGTATTATAGGCCATTTTAGTCTGCGTCCACTATCGTGGACGTGAGCACCTGGAGACGTCCACATAACACGTATGTTACCATGGAAACACGGGAACTGAAAACTACGATCGCAAAAATGGAAGAAAACTATCTCCCTACATGCGCAAAACCAGTCGTCCACACCACTCAAATGCTAGACACACTGAAGAATCTAAGCAACAAAACTATGGCATCCACGATCGTAGACGCGCGCACATAGCAGCGCCCCCGTGAGTCCACGATCGTGGACGCTAGCAGTCAACGTGTTAAGCTTTTTTAACTTTCTTTTTTTGACTTAAGGGATAACAAGAGATGGGTGGTTGAGCTTTTAACGAGCCACTGTCACCTCAGAAAACACCTACACAGGGTAGGGATTGCTGCAGACAATACTTGCAGGAAATGTGGTTTGGCTGAAGAGTCCGCAGAACACATTCTCTTAGAGTGTGAGGCGTTAGGACGAGCCAGGCTATACTCTCTAGGCCCTCCGTGAAAGGAGATGGACACCATCCTAGACAACCCTATAGGTAGCATCTGTTCCTTCATAAGGATGACAGGTATTACTGAGTGGGTGTAGGATGGAACTTGGGGCGGCAAAAGACCTTCAGGTCGACGTCGGTGAGGCCTCTGACGGAGGCTATCACAGCCCATAAAATAAAAGAAAAAGAAAAAAGCTTTTTGATCTTTCCAATCACCAAAAATGAGTCGTTCAAATTTTCACTAAGTCCCTGTACATCATTACAAAACTCAAATTGTTTAATTTTGTCGTCAACTTCATCCGCTTCCGACCTTCCTGATCTTTTCCCTTTATTCTTCAACTTCTTCTAACAGTCGTAGATTGACTTCCAAGATGAAGGATCTTTATGATGACAAGTCCTAAAATAACACTGCACGACAATAACAGATCGAGTTTTTTAAACCTAAACACACAAAAAACTTCTCTGGAGATCAGCCTTTTTGTTGCTAAAAGAATAGAATCAGCTGATTAGATTGTTCAATACAGCTGTAGGAATTAAAACATGAAGTAATTGGTGTTGGAATTAAAACAGGTTATAGTTTAATTGGTGTAACTCGTGTATCACTGAAGAGGACGACCTTGTCGTTGCAACGCGTCTGATACTTAGGCGTATTTTTTGTGATAATTGTGTTCTGTGTGTTTGTTATACTGTATAATTTTTCTCATAAGTCAAGCTCAACATTTAATATGAAGTAATTTGTTAGCCGTTAATCCCAAATATGATGAAATTAAACAAAGTATATCATCTTTTATGTATAGTGAAATTTATCCCTGCTTATATTGTATTATTGTTATTTATATTATGTTTGGAAAATATCTCTACGTCATCATCGCTTTAAAAAATAAGAAAGAACAGAGCATAGAAAACCTCGGCTAATCGAATAGTGTCAGGGTCAGAAAAGAACAAGAGTTGGTCAAGAGAGATCTGATAGGAAAAGTGAGACTTAACCGAAACTACATGGAAAAAGTTGTAGATCCAACTAGATTCCAGCTAGATTTTTGTTGCTAAAATGGTTCAATTTTATTATTTGAATTGTTAATGTACAGTGGAAGACTTACCAGTGTAAATAAGCATTATTCTGTTCTATATAATTCCAGAAACAAATAAATAAAATCAATTTCCTGATCTTTAACTTAAATCCTGACGAAGGTTGTCTAAAATCGATCTTCCATTTCATTTCTTTAAGTTTGAAAAGTTATCTCAACACGACAAATAGAGAAGGAAATGCTTTATTTGTTGGATTACAATATCTGAAAGGATGTTTTCTTTGTTTGAATTGGACAAGTTTGATTGGAAAAGTACTGCGCCACTGCCTCGAGTATCACAGCTATATCAATCGTGTGAGATTTAAACTAAGTGGCGCCCTCTAGCTCCGTTGATGTACGTCATCTTTTTTGAAGCTCGTGTCAGGTTGTACACTCTTCCTATAAATAATATAGTTAATGAAATAGTTGTATTCTTGTTAAAGGTTTAAAACAATGTAAGAAGGCATAAACAAAACATTACAACCCTTATAATAGAGATTACTGGCTTGGCAATCCCGAGGAAAATACTGGATGTACACATTTTTTTTTCATTTAGTTATGGTTTAGATCTCTCTTTTTTAACTCTCTTATCCGATCTCTCTTGGTCATTTCTTGTACTTCTCTGACTCTGACACTATTAGAATGTCCGAGGAGTAGTGGTCTCTATTTCATAGTATATTCTTTTTTTTCACATAAGGCGATGATGACCGAGAGGTAGGCGATGATGACCGAGAGGTAGGCGATGATGACCGAGAGGTAGGCGATGATGACCGAGAGGTAGGCGATGATGACCGAGAGGTAGGCGATGATGACCGAGAGGTAGGCGATGATGACCGAGAGGTAGGCGATGATGACCGAGAGGTAGGTGATGATGACCGAGAGGTAGGCGATGATGACCGAGAGGTAGGCGATGATGACCGAGAGGTAGGCGATGATGACCGAGAGGTAGGCGATGTTGACCGAGAGGTATGCGATGATGACCGAGAGGTATGCGATGATGACCGAGAGGTAGGCGATGATGACCGAGAGGTAGGCGATGATGACCGAGAGGTAGGCGATGATGACCGAGAGGTAGGCGATGTTGACCGAGAGGTATGCGACGATGACCGAGAGGTAGGCGATGATGACCGTGAGGTAGGCGATGTTGACCGAGAGGTATGCGATGATGACCGAGAGGTATGCGATGATGACCGAGAGGTAGGCGATGATGACCGAGAGGTAGGCGATGATGACCGAGAGGTAGGCGATGATGACCGAGAGGTAGGCGATGTTGACCGAGAGGTATGCGACGATGACCGAGAGGTAGGCGATGATGACCGAGAGGTATGCGATGATGACCGAGAGGTAGGCGATGATGACCGAGAGGTAGGCGATGATGACCGAGAGGTAGGCGATGATGACCGAGAGGTAGGCGATGATGACCGAGAGGTATGCGATGATGACCGAGAGGTAGGCGATGATGACCGAGAGGTAGGCGATGATGACCGAGAGGTAGGCGATGATGACCGAGAGGTAGGCGATGATGACCGAGAGGTAGGCGATGATGACCGAGAGGTAGGCGATGATGACCGAGAGGTATGCGATGATGACCGAGAGGTAGGCGATGATGACCGAGAGGTAGGCGATGATGACCGAGAGGTAGGCGATGATGACCGAGAGGTAGGCGATGATGACCGAGAGGTAGGCGATGATGACCGAGAGGTAGGTGATGATGACCGAGAGGTAGGCGATGATGACCGAGAGGTAGGCGATGATGACCGAGAGGTAGGCGATGATGACCGAGAGGTAGGCGATGATGACCGAGAGGTAGGTGATGATGACCGAGAGGTAGGCGATGATGACCGAGAGGTAGGCGATGATGACCGAGAGGTAGGCGATGATGACCGAGAGGTAGGCGATGTTGACCGAGAGGTATGCGATGATGACCGAGAGGTATGCGATGATGACCGAGAGGTAGGCGATGATGACCGAGAGGTAGGCGATGATGACCGAGAGGTAGGCGATGATGACCGAGAGGTAGGCGATGTTGACCGAGAGGTATGCGACGATGACCGAGAGGTAGGCGATGATGACCGTGAGGTAGGCGATGTTGACCGAGAGGTATGCGATGATGACCGAGAGGTATGCGATGATGACCGAGAGGTAGGCGATGATGACCGAGAGGTAGGCGATGATGACCGAGAGGTAGGCGATGATGACCGAGAGGTAGGCGATGTTGACCGAGAGGTATGCGACGATGACCGAGAGGTAGGCGATGATGACCGAGAGGTATGCGATGATGACCGAGAGGTAGGCGATGATGACCGAGAGGTAGGCGATGATGACCGAGAGGTAGGCGATGATGACCGAGAGGTAGGCGATGATGACCGAGAGGTATGCGATGATGACCGAGAGGTAGGCGATGATGACCGAGAGGTAGGCGATGATGACCGAGAGGTAGGCGATGATGACCGAGAGGTAGGCGATGATGACCGAGAGGTAGGCGATGATGACCGAGAGGTAGGCGATGATGACCGAGAGGTATGCGATGATGACCGAGAGGTAGGCGATGATGACCGAGAGGTAGGCGATGATGACCGAGAGGTAGGCGATGATGACCGAGAGGTAGGCGATGATGACCGAGAGGTAGGCGATGATGACCGAGAGGTAGGCGATGATGACCGAGAGGTAGGCGATGATGACCGAGAGGTATGCGATGATGACCGAGAGGTATGCGATGATGACCGAGAGGTAGGCGATGATGACCGAGAGGTAGGCTATGATGACCGAGAGGTAGGCGATGATGACCGAGAGGTATGCGATGATGACCGAGAGGTATGCGATGATGACCGAGAGGTAGGCGATGATGACCGAGAGGTATGCGATGATGACCGAGAGGTATGCGATGATGACCGAGAGGTATGCGATGATGACCGAGAGGTAGGCGATGATGACCGAGAGGTAGGCGATGATGACCGAGAGGTAGGCGATGATGACCGAGAGGTATGCGATGATGACCGAGAGGTATGCGATGATGACCGAGAGGTATGCGATGATGACCGAGAGGTAGGCGATGATGACCGAGAGGTATGCGATGATGACCGAGAGGTATGCGATGATGACCGAGAGGTATGCGATGATGACCGAGAGGTAGGCGATGATGACCGAGAGGTATGCGATGATGACCGAGAGGTAGGCGATGATGACCGAGAGGTAGGCGATGATGACCGAGAGGTAGGCGATGATGACCGAGAGGTAGGCGATGATGACCGAGAGGTAGGCGATGATGACCGAGAGGTATGCGATGATGACCGAGAGGTATGCGATGATGACCGAGAGGTATGCGATGATGACCGAGAGGTATGCGATGATGACCGAGAGGTAGGCGATGATGACCGAGAGGTAGGCGATGATGACCGAGAGGTAGGCGATGATGACCGAGAGGTATGCGATGATGACCGAGAGGTATGCGATGATGACCGAGAGGTATGCGATGATGACCGAGAGGTAGGCGATGATGACCGAGAGGTATGCGATGATGACCGAGAGGTATGCGATGATGACCGAGAGGTATGCGATGATGACCGAGAGGTAGGCGATGATGACCGAGAGGTATGCGATGATGACCGAGAGGTAGGCGATGATGACCGAGAGGTAGGCGATGATGACCGAGAGGTAGGCGATGATGACCGAGAGGTAGGCGATGATGACCGAGAGGTAGGCGATGATGACCGAGAGGTATGCGATGATGACCGAGAGGTATGCGATGATTACCGAGAGGTAGGCGATGATTACCGAGAGGTAGGCGATGATGACCGAGAGGTAGGCGATGATGACCGAGAGGTAGGCGATGATGACCGAGAGGTATGCGATGATGACCGAGAGGTATGCGATGATTACCGAGAGGTATGCGATGATCACTGAGAGGTAGGCGATGATGACCGAGAGGTAGGCGATGATGACCGAGAGGTATGCGATGATTACCGAGAGGTATGCGATGATCACTGAGAGGTAGGCGATGATGACCGAGAGGTAGGCGATGATTACCGAGAGGTAGGCGATGATGACCGAGAGGTAGGCGATGATTACCGAGAGGTAGGCGATGATGACCGAGAGGTATGCGATGATTACCGAGAGGTATGCGATGATCACTGAGAGGTAGGCGATGATGACCGAGAGGTAGGCGATGATGACCGAGAGGTATGCGATGATGACCGAGAGGTAGGCGATGTTGACCGAGAGGTATGCGATGATGACCGAGAGGTATGCGATGATGACCGAGAGGTAGGCGATGATGACCGAGAGGTAGGCGATGATGACCGAGAGGTAGGCGATGATGACCGAGAGGTAGGCGATGTTGACCGAGAGGTATGCGACGATGACCGAGAGGTAGGCGATGATGACCGTGAGGTAGGCGATGTTGACCGAGAGGTATGCGATGATGACCGAGAGGTATGCGATGATGACCGAGAGGTAGGCGATGATGACCGAGAGGTAGGCGATGATGACCGAGAGGTAGGCGATGATGACCGAGAGGTAGGCGATGTTGACCGAGAGGTATGCGACGATGACCGAGAGGTAGGCGATGATGACCGAGAGGTATGCGATGATGACCGAGAGGTAGGCGATGATGACCGAGAGGTAGGCGATGATGACCGAGAGGTAGGCGATGATGACCGAGAGGTAGGCGATGATGACCGAGAGGTATGCGATGATGACCGAGAGGTAGGCGATGATGACCGAGAGGTAGGCGATGATGACCGAGAGGTAGGCGATGATGACCGAGAGGTAGGCGATGATGACCGAGAGGTAGGCGATGATGACCGAGAGGTAGGCGATGATGACCGAGAGGTATGCGATGATGACCGAGAGGTAGGCGATGATGACCGAGAGGTAGGCGATGATGACCGAGAGGTAGGCGATGATGACCGAGAGGTAGGCGATGATGACCGAGAGGTAGGCGATGATGACCGAGAGGTAGGCGATGATGACCGAGAGGTAGGCGATGATGACCGAGAGGTATGCGATGATGACCGAGAGGTATGCGATGATGACCGAGAGGTAGGCGATGATGACCGAGAGGTAGGCTATGATGACCGAGAGGTAGGCGATGATGACCGAGAGGTATGCGATGATGACCGAGAGGTATGCGATGATGACCGAGAGGTAGGCGATGATGACCGAGAGGTATGCGATGATGACCGAGAGGTATGCGATGATGACCGAGAGGTATGCGATGATGACCGAGAGGTAGGCGATGATGACCGAGAGGTAGGCGATGATGACCGAGAGGTAGGCGATGATGACCGAGAGGTATGCGATGATGACCGAGAGGTATGCGATGATGACCGAGAGGTATGCGATGATGACCGAGAGGTAGGCGATGATGACCGAGAGGTATGCGATGATGACCGAGAGGTATGCGATGATGACCGAGAGGTATGCGATGATGACCGAGAGGTAGGCGATGATGACCGAGAGGTATGCGATGATGACCGAGAGGTAGGCGATGATGACCGAGAGGTAGGCGATGATGACCGAGAGGTAGGCGATGATGACCGAGAGGTAGGCGATGATGACCGAGAGGTAGGCGATGATGACCGAGAGGTATGCGATGATGACCGAGAGGTATGCGATGATGACCGAGAGGTATGCGATGATGACCGAGAGGTATGCGATGATGACCGAGAGGTAGGCGATGATGACCGAGAGGTAGGCGATGATGACCGAGAGGTAGGCGATGATGACCGAGAGGTATGCGATGATGACCGAGAGGTATGCGATGATGACCGAGAGGTATGCGATGATGACCGAGAGGTAGGCGATGATGACCGAGAGGTATGCGATGATGACCGAGAGGTATGCGATGATGACCGAGAGGTATGCGATGATGACCGAGAGGTAGGCGATGATGACCGAGAGGTATGCGATGATGACCGAGAGGTAGGCGATGATGACCGAGAGGTAGGCGATGATGACCGAGAGGTAGGCGATGATGACCGAGAGGTAGGCGATGATGACCGAGAGGTAGGCGATGATGACCGAGAGGTATGCGATGATGACCGAGAGGTATGCGATGATTACCGAGAGGTAGGCGATGATTACCGAGAGGTAGGCGATGATGACCGAGAGGTAGGCGATGATGACCGAGAGGTAGGCGATGATGACCGAGAGGTATGCGATGATGACCGAGAGGTATGCGATGATTACCGAGAGGTATGCGATGATCACTGAGAGGTAGGCGATGATGACCGAGAGGTAGGCGATGATGACCGAGAGGTATGCGATGATTACCGAGAGGTATGCGATGATCACTGAGAGGTAGGCGATGATGACCGAGAGGTAGGCGATGATTACCGAGAGGTAGGCGATGATGACCGAGAGGTAGGCGATGATTACCGAGAGGTAGGCGATGATGACCGAGAGGTATGCGATGATTACCGAGAGGTATGCGATGATCACTGAGAGGTAGGCGATGATGACCGAGAGGTAGGCGATGATGACCGAGAGGTATGCGATGATTACCGAGAGGTATGCGATGATCACTGAGAGGTAGGCGATGATGACCGAGAGGTAGGCGATGATTACCGAGAGGTATGCGATGATCACTGAGAGGTAGGCGATGATTACCGAGAGGTAGGCGATGATGACCTAGAGGTATGGATGATGACACCAAACAAAAGTAGGGGTGATCGACGATTTATTGATCTATTATTTTCTCACGTGAAACGTTATCAATCAAAAAAATGTGGTCGAAATTTTTGACATATACTTCGTATACTGTCACAAAAACAGCTGATTTTTCAAACCTGTCAAGTTAAAACAACCCCGACTGCAATACTTTAAAAACAAAATAGTAAATACGTCACAGAGAAATGTTTTTATTATCTTCCAAGAACTCTGGTAAAGTCAACAACTAATAAAATATAAAAACTAAAAATATGTCTGCGAAATAAGTCGCCATTGTCAAAGTATGTGACATAAGACGGCACTCGTCGGAGCGTGAGCAATTAGTGTCTCTAATTTGACAGCAAACTTCTTCTTTTCCTTTTGACAATATCTTTCAATTACTTTGAAGGAGTGTTGTATTTTGTAATTTTTATTTTCCTTTCGACAAATAGATAAAGCACGGCGCTAGAAACATTGCTTTTAATTATATGAAATTTATAATAGAAAAAAAATGTTGATGGTGACAAAGCACTGCGTCTCATAAGTCTGCAGTCATTTTTCATCTAATTAATATGTATACTGTATTTAAGGGTGAAACCACCTCTTAGCTTTCATCGTCTTAAAAGGAAGGAGATAAAATAAAGAACCCAGTTTTTAAAGACTCTGATAGCGTCAGTGTCGGAAAAAAACAAAGTTGGTCAAGAGAGACTTAAAAGGAAAGTTGAATGAAAGGAATCTAACCCAAGACTACATGAAAAACTGTACACTACTACAATGAGCCCCTGAGGGACACAAAATCCGAAGTAAATGATATAATATGAAATCAAGGGTGTAAACAGTTTGTACTACTTTTCTCATCAATAAAAATTGAAATTATCTTCTCAAAAAGGTTTTATACTTTTGTTACAAGTTTATCCATAATTTTATTTTTTTAAATATTAATTGATAGCATTAAACACAATTAAAGGTACAAAAACCCAAAAGTGACAGTAATGATTCAGTTTTTTTGCCTTAAATACCTTGATATGTATTTATTTTCCTTAGTCTCCAACAATTGATATTTTCTTCTGCTTAGCCTCTACTTCCAATTTCCATCAAAGCATGGCTTGATTCCCACTTTCCTTCAAATTGACTCTTATACGTCATCTTTGGCTTGGAAAGCTGAGTTCACATTAAAGGGTGTGGGCAGCAGCCACGTTTTTCTTAGAAACCAAATTTCGTTAAGGCGTACCCCTGCTTTTCAATTGTTGGTTACAACCACAAGATGTAAGATTTTTCGAAAAACTATTAACAAATGATTTCGTATTAAATGAAATTATATTTTTTTTAATTCCCCTCGTGTGATAATATTTCTTGACCTTCTTATTAAAAAAACTGACGGTTGAAAACTCATATCACAACTCGTCGTTAAGGAAATCAGTTCATACGTCTAAAGATACAAACAAGTGATAGATGTTTTACGAGAGTTGACATTATTACACTTTTGACATTCACAATTCTTTGATTGTTCTGATGTTTCCTAATAAAAGTTCGTCTAAACAGGAGTGAAATAAGGCAATCTCAACACACGCGCTTAGCTGCACCATCATAGTACTTACCCAGATCTATCATACAATGTAATGTCAAAAGAGACATGCATTGAAGAAACGGTGGCCAATAAATCAATAAATTGTATTTCTGTAATTAAAGGCTGCACTTAAGCTACATAATTTTATCCAATTTGTTAGAACTGATTGTGATAAAATCGTAATTAAGTTTTGTTCGTATGGCGTCCACCCCCAAATTATTGGTTTTAACAAATTAAAAAAAATATTTCCCGATATGACGACAATGCCATTAAACAAATTCGGTTAATATTACACAGCCATTTGTTCTGTAGAACACTGTACATACAACAGACAAGAGACTCTAAACAAACAGGCAGATAAAAAACAGACATTAAAACACTACTTTTTTTTTATTCACGATACGTGTAAACTTACTCACATAACTATACAACGCGAAATGAGAAATTAAAAAATGATTTTTTTCTTTTAATTGTTTACTACAATTTTATTTCAACATAAAAACCAAGACGTGTTTCCCTTTTAAACTATTTTCCAGCTTTTACAGTTACACAAATATTACCACCCACTTAAAAATATCACGAATAATCTACTCCCAAAATATATACTTTACTTTATCTCCATTGAAACAAAACTATGAATAGTAAACATTTTGTGACACCAATAACCTACACTTTGTGACTATACTAAACTGTCAAATCTTTATTGGTGAAATTAGCAAAACATATTACATTACCGGCTTTATGCCTTACAACCGATAAAACTTAATTAACACTTTAAAGTTTACATCTATAGCGTGTTACCTGAATAATTGACAGACACAGACCAACATAAACACTGAGTGATGACTTAACTTACAGCTGGTACTAATGGAGATTTTAATGAGCGGTAGAATGATGTTTCTCTCGGAAAAGGCTTTAAATTTATTGTGAAAATTTGCATGGTTTAAAGTTAAGAACATGAATTTTACATTATCATTTTATCCTAACTCTTGTACCAACTTAAAACGATTGTGGCCTTCAGAAGGTTAACTATACAGTATTGAGTAAAGGCTTAGTGTTTTAAGGATTTAGAAAAATATAATAAAATCTTATTATATAATTATTAAAATAATATTTAGTAATTATTTGTAAAAGGCAATAGAGATATTAATTAGTATTAGCATAAGTTAAACCTTCAATACTACAATTATAGCAATCATTGCAAAAGAAAGCAAACAATGTTGAAACTGTATGGCTTACTAACACTACATGGATAGTCAAGTTCTATCTAAACTTCTGGTAACCTAGAAATGATGTCAGTTGGGTGAGGGATATTTTGAAGGACTAGGTGACGCTGATGGACAACCTAGAGTCTAGAGACTTTTCAACGGAGAAAGACTCGACTTCACAATCCATTAAGAAAGTGAGCAATCCACTGTAGCTCTAAATCCTTCGTGAGTCTTATTGTTTTTCAGATGTAAACAAAAATAAAATCAAATAAGGTGTTTGGCCTCAACAGCATTTCGCCTTACTCTTCACGTCTTCGCATATTCGTAGTATAATTAGCTTTTTGCTAATACAGTATATCCATTTTGAGACCATATCACTCCAAGAAAAGCGTTATCTATCAAAGGTTTATATCATGAAATAAGAAGAAAGAAAGTAGGAATCTAACACACAAATATGTAATGAAAGCTGTTGATCCAGATAAGATGCTTCGGGATTGCTACATCCGTACTCACTTGCAAAATTTATAACGATTTTTCCCCGTGAAATGAACTTCTTACTCAAATTTAAATCGTGTCACTCCAATAACAGAAACAACAGCATGATAGAGGGAGACAAACAATCTGTTGTAAATATTTTAAAGCGTTTTGTGTTTTTGTTTAATCACAAAACCATTACCAGTGATGCACAACCAATTGTACCTCAACCGCAGTGCCTATGCACATGTACTGCATGCATGCTGAATTTCCATCGGAATATATAATGGATTTTACATGCTCCAATGGACTGTAGCGGTTTTTTTTAAATTTTTTTTATTGAAGTAATTGACTTCACTCTTTTACTGTATTGTGATAGAAAGAGTATCATAATGGTCAGATAATATGTGTTGATATATCAGTTTAGGGTTTAAATAATTTTGAAAATTTCTATTGTTTACCTTGTAAGTCAAATACTAGGTTGATTATACGTCGTTTCCCTTTTTGGACTTTTTAAAATGTCGGAAAATATGCTTTAAAAAAAAAAAAAAGTATACATTTTTGAACAAATTATTTATAGAAAAAAAACACCATTTTCAGGTCGTGTTTTCAGTATTTTCTTTTTTAATACATCAATAAACATTCCAACGTTGACATTACCCCCCCCAATAAAATACTAAGCGATCCCCCCCAGTATTTTATTATTTATTCACTTTTTAGTAATACACATTGAAATATTGTTACTGTACATGGAAGTGTGTAATATTGACTGCTCAAGTTATGTGTGAAGAAAAGGTGGATCTCCAATGAATAAGGGGAAGTATCTGTTGGATTTCTGCTGGAACAAAGTAATGTAAAGATGAAAACCAGTGTAGAGACCTTTAAGCAACACTATAGCAGTCAGGCAACAACAATAATGAACGCAAATAGCACAAACTTAACTGTCCACAAAACCAAATAAAAACCCACCAAATTTAATCATCACCAAAATCAAAGAGTGAAAATTAATCTAAAAACCGTCTGTGAACAAACAGATGTAAATAGAGAGCAAAACTTGCTTCTCTTGTACCATAAATACGTCATCAGTGTTGTTATGTTTGGCGAGCTTTTAATAATAACTATCTGTTGTATATCAGATGGAATATAGACTCATGAATTGAATGCCTCTGCTCACATGAGTATTGGGCCAAAAAAGGTTTTAATATTAAAAGTAATCATTGTCACAATCAGACAACACTGAGGAGCTTTGAAAATATTGCTGTAAAAAATCTTAAGACTTTCCGATAAATTAAAGCAGCTAAACATAACATATTTTAATCCTACAATAAAGAAGGTATTGTTGGCCAGACTGTAATTGTAAAGCGTTCTTTGATTTTTACCGTTTAATTTGTAAAAGATAGGCCTGGGTAAAAAGAAAATAATCTTAGAATTGTAGAAGTGTAATGTCAACGTTGGAATGTTTATTGATGTAATAAAAAAGGAAATACTGAAAACACGACCTAAAAAGGGTGTTTTTTTTCTATAAATACATTTGCTTGTCTTTTTCTTTACTTTTGTGTGTTTTAAGGTATTGAATTTAGTCATGTTTGTATATGTCTTTTTCTTGGTGCTATTTTTATTATTTTTCTAGAGTTTTATTGTTGTACGATTATTTTTAGGTGTTGATTCTCCTATTTTTGAGTTTAATGAAATTGTTGTTTATTTGTAATTGTATGAAGTTTTATTATTATTGATTTTATATTTAATAATACCCGTTGTAATAATTGTGTATTTATAATAATTTACCCTTTTATTTGTGTATATCTGATTTAATTGGTTGCATCCAGTGTGCTAGCACTAAGTTGTATAGATGCTGCTATGCATTTTACAGTGTTTTTACGATAAATTAATTAATTAAAACCTACAGTATAACAAACACACAGAACACAATTCTCATAAACAAATACGCCTAAGTATCAGACGCGTTTCAACGACAAGGTCGTCTTCTTCAGTGATACACCTAGAATTTCATTTTTCCTCGTCAAATTTTTGTCAATAATATTTTTTACTTCTACTTTTTCACATAGGTTTGAGTCATTATTTTCACATTTTACGAAATTTTTTATAAAATCGGTAGAGTTGATTTTGAAAAAAAAAATCATCTTTCACAAATATCACGATTTTTTAGTTCTTTACCAACAACTAAACACAATCCGAATTTTTTTAAGAGATGGCACCAATGTGTTCTAGTCCTGCGCATAATTCAGACAGACATATTTCCAAAACAAACGTTTTTGGACCTGAAAAGGATATATCCGCAAAACACTCGACGATCACCTAAAATATATGTGGGACAGTAAAAAATGAAAGGGAATTATCTGTGAGACCAAAACACCACCTTCGGTTTAAGTAATTAGCAAAGGTAAAATATATTACCATGGAAGATTCATCTTATTAGCTTTAAACTATGCAAATTTTAACAATAAATTAAAAACCTTTTCCGAGAGAAACATCATTCTACCGCTCATTAAAATCTCCATTAGTACCAGCTGTAAGTTAAGTCATCACTCAGTGTTTATGTTGGTCTGTGTCTGTCAATTATTCAGGTAACACGTTATAGATGTAAACTTTAAAGTGTTCATTAAGTTTTATCGGTTGTAAGGCATAAAGCCGGTAATGTAATATGTTTTGCTAATTTCACCAATAAAGATTTGACAGTTTAGTACAGTCACAAAGTGTAGGTTATTGGTGTCACAAAATGTTTACTATTCATAGTTTCACTTCAAATAGTGACAAAGTAAACTATGTAGGCTTTAAAAAACAGACTATAGATGATTTTTTAAAGCGAACATTCATTGTTATGTGTTCTATCATTAAAGCTATAAAACAGTATAAATGGAGAACAAGTGTTTTTTAAAAAAATAGAGACAATAATTTTGGTAAGGAATAGTTTTAATTTGATTATTGTAATGACTGAGTGAGAATGTATGTGTAGTGTTTTTGCACTGTTTAGGTCTTTATTTGTTTCTTTACCCTTGAAATTATTACGTGGAAATTATAAAGTTTAACAAAATAATTTATATTCATCAGAAATACTGTATTTAAATTTAAATGTCCATATTTTGAAATATATCAATAATTTTTCTCGCATGTTTCTCTGCGAGAGATGTTTCTCACATTTTATCGAGAGTGTGGTGAGATGAAGGATCAGATTCAAGCACGGAGTTACACATCTACATACGTCTATAGGTGGACAAAGTGTTGGTGAAGCTGAACTCTTTTCGATCTAGGATCAATGCTGCAGAACTCGAATGACGCTACGTATCCCAAGCCAAGGCGGAACAGCATATGCTGAGAGGAAGCTAGAGGAAGCTTAGCCTTAATATGCGGGCTCTGGATACCAGGCGACATCCAATTTTAATACCTTATCAATGCAAACGGGGCTCTGCATGGTTGGACCGTTTATATCCCAAAATATCAAATCCGACCTTGGGGAACTTGCAAAATACAACCGGGCGAGTGACAACAAAATGTAGTTGGAGGAAACTGGAGTGTTATGTATCACCGTGGACCCACTTCTCAATCATCTCAGAAATATCTAGAGACTCTTGGAGGGACGACCCAAACTGCGATTGAAAAAGTGAAAGATTGAGTCGAACCTTTCATAAATGTGTACAAGCGTTTTTCAGGAGCGCAAAAGCACAAACTGAGAACAGAACAAGCAAATGCTCTTCCGATAAAGTCCAGACGAAGTCCAGATATCTGAGCGCCTGAATTCGGAGAAAAAACACCATTAAAAATGGAATAGTCTTGGAGGGAGTTCTCATGGAAATTACTATGGAGAGAGGCTTTCCTTTACTAAGATGGACTTTCCTTCAAGTTGACTTCGAGGAACACTAACAGTAACTTACACAGGATAGGAATTATACCACTGGAAAACAGAGTTAGACTATGAGTATTAGATAGAGAAACACCAGTAAAAATGGAATAGTCTTGGAGGGAATTCTCATGAAAATTACTATTGAAAGAGGCTTTCCTTTACTAAGGTGGACTTTCCTTCAAGTGGACTTCGAGGAACACTAACAGTAACTTACACAGGATAGGAATTATACCACTGGAAAACAGTGTTAGACTATGAAGATTAGATAGAGAAACAGCAGTAAAAATGGAATAGTCTTGGATGGAATTCTCATGGAAATTACTATGGAGAGAGGCTTTCCTTTACTAAGATGGACTTTCCTTCAAGTTGACTTCGAGGAACACTAACAGTAACTTACACAGGATAGGAATTATACCACTGGAAAACAGTGTTAGACTATGAAGATTAGATAGAGAAACAGCAGTAAAAATGGAATAGTCTTGGATGGAATTCTCATGGAAATTACTGTGGAGAGAGGCTTTCCTTTACTAAGATGGACTTTCCTTCAAGTTGACTTCGAGGAACACTAACAGTAACTTACACAGGGTAGGAATTATACCACTGGAAAACAGTTATAGACTATGAGGATTAGATAGAGAAATAGCAGACCACCTAATTTATGATTGTGAGTCTTTTATCAGTAAGACTCCAATCTAATCTCTTCACCTATATTTAAACGAATATTAAAACCTTACATAGATGCTAAATTTAATTCTATTTTTCCTGTTTTGCCCTAAGTTTAAAGTTTATTATTGTTTTTTATTAACAATTTAAAACATTTTTATAACAGAAAACACTTTAGGGAATTTTTGTATTTAGGTTTTTTTGTATCACAAACTAATTTACAAAACCTCGCGTAAAACAAATTATACTACTCGAGTAAATTTGCATGAAGTACTTCATAAATAGTAAATTGGGTTCCGAAAAATAAAAAAATGACCAAAATATATTAAACCTGTTTTGTTATAATTAAGGATATACGATAGTTTGAGTAGTATTTTACTTGTAATTCTATCTAGGTTATAGTACAAGTAACACATTAACAAGTTTATAGCTGTAGACAACAACTGTACAAGTCATTATAACATGGAATATACATGAAATTCAAACTGTTACAGTTTAAATGTTTCGTAACTACATGGATGCTCTACGGAGTTGCTGAGATCACTTTAGCACTTTAGTATCTCACAATACATACGATGCAAAAAACATTGCACAAACATTCCCACAATCATACACGGAACTAAATTTCAATCAAGTTACTTTAAAGAATAGGTTACATAACATAAAGACGCAAATTTTAATTTTCTCATAATTTACTCTTACAATTTTGATTCCTAAAGTATAGACTCTTAAGATACATACAAAACAAATTGGATCACCATATGCTCAAAAACGTATCTTTTAAAGTTATATCTTAGAAGTTTGATTATATCAAAATCAACGAAACTAATTTGGATCACATTGTAGTGCAATGTGGAGATTTGAAACGTAAGCAAAAGCACAATTGAAAAAAACAAAGTTTGTGTTCATTACATTTTGTTTCTACATAGAAATGTTGACCAAATTAACTACAGCCGATGTGGGATAATAGTAATTTTGTTTTGTTTTCCGGCAGCTACTCCCAGTCTTAGTTGTGTTTTAAAATTCACAATTTTTGTTAAATTATTACGGTTATCCAATAAAATTCAAAGACGCTACTCTTTAACAAAATACGGTCACACTCTGTCATCTGTGCAGTTCTCTCTACAATCCTAAGCGTTCAAACAAATAATCTATGCTTGTTAATGTTATTCCTAAAATAAACTATTTGCAACCATGTAAATTCATTAAAAAAACATATTTTGATATTTTAAAATATAAATTTTAAGAAAAAGTATAAAAATAATAATAGCCTTGAATTTTGTTCATTTTCAGAAAATCAACTTTTTTTAAAAGTTTAGATGTCATATATTTCCATAACCGTTCAAAATATCTTGACAAAAACGTTGTCAATTTATTAGCACGAAAACCTAGTTCTTTACACAGGGATTTTAAGAATACGGACAAAATAAAAAACATGAAAAATATTTAAAAAAATCTACTTAATTTTTCATCAAAAAAAAAATATATAATAATAAAATACTGTAAGTGGAATTGAAAAAAAATGTCCATTTTCAAAATGCAAAAGTAAAATAGGGGATTATTTTTAGTAGATTTTGAGATATCTGACATATTGTTCAAAATAAGTTTAAATAGCGGTCGGACTGCAATTAACTAAATTTGGTTTGTGCGCATGTTTTGGCCACATCTTAGTATGATTTAAAAAAATTCAAATCATTATTTTTATCTCATTTTACAAAAATAAATCGTATTCCTCAAAATCTTTCAAAAATGCCAGTTGATGGTAAAAAAGTAGAAAATCGACCATGGGTAATAGAAATATAAAAACGTAATTTCTCAAAATGAGCTCTACCGATTTCGCTCTATTGTTAATGACAGACTAACCCTTTGCGGTAAATCGAAAATAATAAAATATTTCGTTTTAGTAATAATTTGCAAATAAAATATGAACTTGGACTTCCGTCATTACAAGCGCGATTTTAATTAAATAAGCTCTGCGTACGTTTGTTATGGAACAAGCGAAGTAAATTTGGGCTGCTATTTAAATAAAAACATTTCCAAAAACGGCTTCAACGCCTCGTTTTCAAATTTTGAGTGACAACTACCGAACTGAAATTTTTAGTGAGGATTGATTTTTGTTGTTTTAAAAATGTGTATGTGGGGGAAAGTTTGCGCAATATTTCTGTAACATTTATTTTACCTCAGGATACATAACATGCTTGACAACAGGGGAGGATACATCACAGTTCCATAATACAGAATCGCTGTAAAAATCACTTGAGAAATTTTACTAACCTTAATTTTCATTTTAGATATATTTTGCAACGGTAAATATTGAGAAAATTAAATTTATGGTTCATAGAAATCAGAAACACATCACGACCGACTACTGTACTTCAAATTAAAGTTTTGTTTTAACTTAATAAACTTTAATAAAACAATAAAATTGCACTTGTCTGTGTTTCAAAACAACTCAGAAGCTGTTGTTTGTCGGCCACGAAATATATTTTAATATATTTTGTGTCCTTGAAATTTATGAGCGTAGTTCTACTGTAATCCTTCGTCCGTTTGTCAGTTATTTAGATTTTAGTAATTTAAACAGTCGCTATTTTTATTAGGTTGGTTTTTTTTTTTTTTTTAATAAATATTCTACATTATTAGTTACCATGACCAGTTTCAATTCAATCCGTTCAACCGTTATGGTGATAAAAAACGTTCGTCGCGGGACATTAGACAGAGGTGAAAACATTATCGATTTTAAAAATTAATAATATATTTCAATAAATGTAATAAAAATATTAATTATATGCAATGGATCATTTTCTACAACCTTATTGGTATCTCAGACTTTGTAGAGTCTACAAGAAATTGTTGTTTAAGACAGTAAAATAATGTGGGGGGGACATTAAGATTCACCATAAATCCTTGTAGACAAAATTTCGCAGACATTATCGAGACCATACTGTTTTAAGTAAACTTAAAGATTCGTCCCGCAGAGTTGTGCTTGGATGCGTAACATAGTATATGACATGAGGTATTACTTTTAGTTTGATAGTTTATTTTATTTTATTTCAGTATGTAACAGAAAGACAAAGCTTTTGTTGAGATTAGAATCTTAGGGACTGTAAATAATTTGACTTTATGTTGTTTAGGTGGTCAGTGGTCGACAATATTCCCATTATTCAATCTCCCAGCTTGACATGCTGCAGCCAGCTCCTATATTGTCCCACCTGAACTGCCATTTTTGACGAATCCTAATTAACTTAATTTAATGTTAATAATTTAGACTTACGTTGAATAGTGAAAGAAGAATTGGGATTTTACAAGTAGTTGCCTAAGATCAAAAGCCTAATCGCCCATTTTAGTATCACTATTAAATTTAATAATTACGGTGTACGAGGCCCATAACCCCTAAATGGTCGCCCGACCCTTCCCAAACAACTAGCCACTCATTTGAAGTAGTTCGGCCAAATTTCCATAAAAAACGCCCACAGGGTGAAAGACCAAGTCACTACTCTGAAGGATGTACCGCACTCTGCTCTCTGCGCAGCTGTTAGCCTTGCTTCCAATGGAGAACTTGCCTTATTGTATACCCGTCGCCGGAGCGCCTTACACCGAAAGATAGGCAACTCATCGTACATTTAAGTAAAGTAAGGGGAAATACTCTGGTGATGAATACGGCCATCATTATTCTTTTTAAAAATTACTTATATTATTATAAAGTGATCATAATATTGATGTAGTTTATTCGGAAATTTGCCTTCATTTGTGTATATAAAAAAACGACGTTTCGAGAGTATAAATCAACTCCCGTTATCAAGTACATCGTGAAAATATAAAAATGTAACAGTCTAGTACTGTAGGTCGATTTGGAAACCATAACTAGTTATATAAGGTGATTCGCGAAGAACTGGTGAAACTTTTAAAACATGTTCCATTGAGCAAAACAAAAACAAAAGGTCCGCAAACGCTTGATTTCGCGACTATCATTCATGCGTTTTTTTTGTTTTTTTTACAAAAAAAAATTATAACTTTTGAAATAAATAAGATATTGAGTTTAGGTTAGGTTAGGTTAGGTGGAATTTTGTTTATGTTACATTATACAAGTGTACTAAAAATTACAAAACAATTACAAAAGACAAACTTGATTGTTCTTTATTTTGTTGAAATAATCGAATTACCAACAAAAACTAAACATTTAGTTGTGTGTAAGTTTCATTAAAATTTTAAAATATTACAATTTAAGGTCAATATTTATTTAAGAGTTTAATTATAGTTAGATAATTGTAGCTCATGCCTAACTGAAAATGACGACATTTCCGTCGAAACGTCTCTGATTTAATAAACATATTTGTGATAAACACCATGTAGTTTAAACTAACATTTCCCTTCATTTATGTATATAAAAACTAATAAAGTGTATTATTTATGTGAATACATTAGTTTTAAAATTATTACAAATGTCGGATTAAGTCATAAAGAATAAACAATCCAGCATTTCAAATAACTTTAAAAGCAGAAAAAAAGAGTTTTATAGAGCAACATAACTATTTTCAATGTGAACTTTATTCTCTTTACTGTATACTTTTATCGTCCAATACATTCAAGAAATGATACTTCTTGCACTTTCACCACCCTCCATCCACCCCCACCTTCTACACTATTCCTTTCAATCCTTAGACTTACAGCAAGAATGGTTAAATGATATTACTGCAATAAAAAAATGAAATTGCACTACAATTTCACAAATGCATCGTAAAAGAACATGTATCAAATATCCAATAAAGTTATCTTATCAATATCATTGAAGAATATATCAGTTTGTGTTGAATTGATTTTGAAATGTTAAAAAATAAAAAGTGCAAAACATTGCACAAACTTTCTCACTCAAACGAAATTAAAACGAACTGCAAGTAATCGTCAATAACAATTTCACTTCGGTAGTTGTCAAGCGAAAAGTGAAAGCTGAATTTAAAAAATAAAAGCCTAAACTTGCTACTCTTGTTTCATAAATATATCATCAGCAGAAAATGTATTTGATTGAAATTAAGCTTTTAATAACGGTCAAAGATAATATTTTATTATCGACGATTTTCCTAAACTGTAATATTTATTTACTATCTTTTTGTGCAGTCAATCTTAATGTTTCACTGTAATCTAAACTAACCTAACCTAACCTAACTTAGCCTTACAATCTTGTTGAGCACTGTGGTGAAATTCACAATAATGATTCGAATTTGCCCCTAACCACAATCACTATAAACTTTAAAATAAAACACAATTTTATTTGAATATGTAACAATCATAATCTGAACTATAAATAATTATGATTAGATATATAAACTGGTTTAATTTTGTTTTTATTTTATTGAATTTTTTAAAGAGAACGTTTATTTATTGTGTACCTGTCAGTGCACAATTAACCATATAATTGTTTTATTTTAAAGTTTATAGTGATTGTGGTTAGGGGCAAATTCGAATCATTATTGTAACCCAACCTTACCTAACCTAACCTAACCTGCCCCTGAAAAATATTCCTAGTAGTTTATCTAAATTTCAATCGTCAACTCGAAAAATAGTATCTTCAATTCCTGCATTTTAAACATTTTTGACACTTTTTTTGTAAAATGCCTTGTATCTGATTATTTCATGCATTTATTGATGCAATTTCCTTAAACCAATCTACTGTATAAACAAATTTATCTATAGATTTACACAGTATTTTCAAACGTAAATTCGTTTGTCAATAACGAGTTAATAGATACATGTGAATAAAACTGAAATTTCATTTTATTTTATTTAGAAAAAACAAAATTGCATAGACAGGTCATTAGTTTTTTATTCAATATAGGACAAAATAATTAACAAAGAAATCCATTGAAGCACTGACAGGTACACAATAAATAAATCAATGTTCTCTTTAAAAAAATCAATAAAATAAAAACAAGGATTAAATAAAGCAATAAAGCTAAAGTTTCAAAATTATTTTAATAATATAAATGAGCTACAATTGTTGCCCGATGATACCGCAAGGCGAAACAATTGTAGCTCATTTATATTATTAAAATAATTTTGAAACATTAGCTTTATTGCTTTATTAATCCTTGAATATGGAGTTTCAACAAGAAATATCTTCTGTTACGTTAAAATAAAATAAAAACAAAATTAACGCAGATTATAAAATATCTAATCATAATTATTTATAGTTCAGATTATGATTATTCAATCTTTGTGCATCATTTATAAAAAATAATTCCAGTATTTACTAATACATAAAACTTTATCAGTTAAGTCTCATCCATTGTGACCAAGCTTTAACTCTCGTAGAGGTCCCTAAGGGCGGAAACATATACTTCTTGGACAAAAAGAGGACATATAACTTGTTCATTTTATTGTCAATATCATGTCTCCACAGCAAATACAGAGTCATAAATATAGAAAGAAATAAGTGGATGTCTAGTCAGGTAGGTGCTTGTGAGAACATAACTTGTTGTGTATTTTAGAACACTATTTTATCACTCTCTTGCGCATTTTCTTTTAATTTTTTTATCTTTCACCTTCTACGTTCTTAAACTATTTTCTTTACCCCTCTCCGTATTCCATCTCCACCTCTCTTTGTCCCGAAACTTTCTTATTTTGTTCCTCTATCTTTTTATCCCTCATTCTTTCATTACTTTTCTTTCATCTGTAATTCCAGCTTTCTTTTAATACGTTTGGTTGCAAGAGATTTTTCGTTAGTAAAATTTGAACAAAATTGTTTGAACTAAATTTTTATCTTATATGGCCTTTTTTCTTGAATTATCAGCAAACTTAACACAGATTCTAGACATGGCCAAATTGTGTTTACATACTAAATTTAATTATAATAGGATCAGTTGACCATGATATAATAGATTCAAAATGGGTTCATCTAACTAAACCTAATTTAGATTACAAATATATAAAAGAATGTATAAATTATATTTCGGGCAAATGGACTATGGGAAGACGATTTATAGGGATGAAAATCATTTGATCCATTTGTGGTCTTGAAGCAACAATTCAGTTTTCTTTAAATTTATTAAATACATTGTATGTTTCAAATAGGTCTGCACCAAACCTTCAGTACCTCCCCAAGGACGGGGTTGGTAATTCTGTATCTACAAATTCTACGTAATATTTGGTTAGATCCCTCTCTTTCATCTTTCCTATCAGTTCTCTCCTAACGAACTCTTGTTCCTTTTTGACCCTGACGCTATTATGTTTTATTCTTCCTTTTTTATAAGAGGTTTTTCACCATTAAAGAGCAACAAAACTGAAAGGTTTGTAATAAAAGTTATTAATATTTTTTTCGAAATGTTAAATAATATCTATAAACTTTCAAAATACAGAATTTATTCTGATATTTTTTTATCCATATTTTATTAAATAACTATTGATAATTTATAAAATCTAAAACATGAATTAATATTAATTATGATGCCACTTAAGGTAGGACAGAGAAGTGAGTTAGGCTAGTTAGGCATAATCTAACCTAACTTAACTTCCCAAGAGTGCCTAAAGGGTGAACATAATTAAATAGTTGCATACGCTACTTTATCCACGACTTAGAAAATATGATTACACACGGTGTTCCAAAGATTCTGTTACTGTGAGATAATTGAAACGCCTTTTGTGGAACAGATGTATCGCTAAAAATTATCATAATTACATAAATAAACTTGGAGAATGAGCAATAATATAAAAAAAATCATTTTATAAATTAAACACTTCTTGCTTACAAGACATAACACTATTAAACCAAATTAGATTTCTAATCTTGCTAACTTTGTTGTACTATTTATCGTACTCGGTGTTAGTTGTAAGTCATAATTACTGGAAGATCCGTCTTTTTAAACTAAATTTCTAAACTCGTTTATAGAAACGTGAGCACAATATATATATAAACACAAATGTTTATAGGTTACAACAAATCAGCAACGTAAACAATCCAAAACAGCTGATGAAACCTATCACCTTTCACCCTATCTTAAAACCTGCATTAAACATTATTCAAATTCAAATTAGTATAACAAACACACAGAACACAATTCTCATAAAAAAAATACGCCTAAGTCAGACGCGTTTCAACGACAAGGTCGTCCTCTTCAGTGATACACGAGCTACACCAACCAAACCACAACTGGTTGTGGTTGTGGAGTTGTGGTTTGGTTGGTGTAGCTGGTGTATCAGCTGAAGAGGACGACCTTGTCGTTGAAACGCGTCTGATACTTAGGCGTATTTTTTTTAATGAGAATTGTGTTCTATGTGTTTGTTATACTGTATAGTTTTTCTCATAAGTTAAGCTCAACGTTTGATACAAATTCAAATTGTAAAATCAACATGAATAATTTTCAATAAGCACATAAAGTTCAATTAATTAAAATACAATATATCACAAAGAACATAAATAATAGTGGCACATAAAATACAGTCCCGGTATGTTAAAATTAATAACATTCACAAAGTAATAACAATACGATAGTGGTATTTTATTAAAGGCATTTGGATACATTAGTCATGCATTTATTCAATCATTAAATTACCTGAATAATTATCAAAATAACATAAACTTAATTAATTAATATACGCTAAAATGAAACTAAATATTAATACAATAACAATTTTCGAGAATGCGTTAACTGTCATTATCAAGTGATAAACAAAGAACAAACAAAACATAAAAAGAGCGAATGGAGCCTAAATCTCTATTCTTTTGTTCAATATTTTACAAATGATAACGAAATTAATTTGATTGATACTTTTCAAACGTTGTCTATTAATTGTTATAAACGCAAATGATAAGACCTAATAATACGCCTACCGCTGGGTTACTAATGTCCCCACGTATCTTCAAACAGTGCGAGGTTATTTAGAAACCGGAATTATCAACTTCGCTAAAAAAATATAAATGTACAATTGTAAATCTTCACGTTTCCAATACAGGGTGTGCAATAAGTCGTGACACACCTCCATGGATTGATAAATCAACGTAAAACGTCTACCATACATATGATAAAACTTTTTCTGGTGACAAAATTAGTAATATAACTATATTACCTTGTTATTTCGTCAGTGACTTCCATTGTTGTTCGTCCGTCAGACGGGTTTCGGGATCGCGATACCATCTTCAGTATTACCCATAGAGTTCGTCATTGTTGCAATATTAAAACAAACACCTGATACATTCCTACACACATATGAGTATATCATGACATTCATAACGGTACACATGTATTTAAACGTTTTAATATATTTCTATTTTATTTATTCATTCTTTAGTGTGTGTGTTTGTTGGTATGTTTTAATATGACAATAATGGCGATCTCTATGAGTAATAATGAAGAAGGTATCACGATTCCGAAACGCGTCTGAGAGACGAATAACAAAGTGAACCAACTAAAGGGGGGGGGGTTTCACTTTTTAAATGGCAACCTTTACCTTTTAACATATTAGGGAATTATCTATGCAATATAAAAATAATGCCAACTTCAAAAGTTTTCTAGTACATCCCTGACAAAAGTTAAATGAATAAATTAGTCATGACTAACTTGCGTATCTCTTATCTGTTATAATATAACAAGTGGTCGAAAGGCTTTAAGTGTTTTAGTGATGAGGCTACTTTCATGTTAATAGGCACAACTGTCGTTATTGGACGGATAGAAATCCACATTGGTATGTTCAGCAGTGGCGGCGATAGCGGGCCCGCAGGGCCCACGGTGTGGGGGGCCCGCGAGCTGGGGGGGCCGCGAGCTGGGGGGGCCGCGAGCCTTGACCGTGATTTTTCGGGAAATTTTACCGGAACCCGGACCCGCGACGGGCCCTGCCACACGGCCCCCCTATCATAACAATATTTTTATGAGTATTGTCAAGAAATTACTAAAATATGGTAAAATGTCTTCAGACAAGATTGTGCATCGTGCATCCAAAAAGGCAATAACCATTATTTTTTAGAGAGCAGTATTTATTTATTTATTTTTTTTTTTTTATAAAGTATAATGTAGTATTTTGCAGTATTTATTATTTAATGTCATGATACAAAGTATGTGTATTGTTTACCGTTAGCCGATAAGTAATGCAGCTATCGCTACGTCGCGCATCGCGGTGACTCACCGGCGCCGGCCGGCGAAAAGATAAACATCCTGGAAAAGATTATTGGGAGAGGGGGGGTCCGATGAACAAACTTGCGGGGGGCCGCGGGTTCTTATCGCCGCCACTGATGTTGAGGCTCGTACACAACGCCCTTCAGAAGTAAATGTGTGGGCAGGAATAGTAACAACCAGTTGGTTGGACCGTTTGTAATTGAAGGAAACTTGAACTCCAAGAAATATTTAGAGATGCTTGCCAACCAGATTGTGCTTGGACAGGAGACAGAAAACATTTGGTTGCTACTAGATGGAGCACCAGGACACTACCGGCCGTGATGTACGACAATACTTCGATAATGTTAACGAGAAGATGGATGGGCAGAAGAGGCGCTGTGGATTGACCAATTGATTAACAGTGTTTTATCGTGGTCTTGGGAAATTCTCTTTCATTGGATATTTCAAAGTTTAAAAATCGATTTCGTAAAACGTCCTATAATGTTAACCAATGTACCAAACAGTAAAATAAATAATTTAAAAAATCGACAAATACAACTGTATAATTTTACATAGGATACAAAGCAAACTCAATTTCATAAAAATCAATTTTTTCAGTTATAATACAAGCGGATTTCTACCGTAAATTCTTTGTACGAGAGTGTATCATAGACTAAGCTGTAAAACCAGATCAGTGGGTAATGTACTGGAAAGACGGTGTGTCCTGATTAGGGGGGCTGTAAGGGTGTGGGGGCTCCACATTAAAGCTGGGAAGAAACTGTTAGGCGTGGTTTTGAATAGAAATATCCCCCCCCCCCGTCCAACGATACATTACTATCACTCAATACTCTTTGAAGACATAATCATCTGAAACTGTTTTATAATATTGTAAAACAATTTATCATATAGGTACACTTCGTGTCTGTTATCAGACATATTTCTAATAATATACTAACAGCCGGTTTCTAGAACAATCAATAAATAATTTAATCCATCATTAAACTTAATCTTTTATTAAATCATCGATTTCAGTTTCTAGGACAATCATTAACTGCTAATCGACCATTAAACTTTCTAAAATTTAAACTCCCAATTAAATATTTAATTGTATATTAAAGTTTGCTTTGTGTCTTTTTGTTGAGTTTCTGATTTCATTAGATTTTCACAATTTTTTCAGGTTAATATTGCATGTGATTTCAAGTGGTGTTTATATTCAAAAATCTATGAATTGTTTAAATTTTATTTGTTATATTTTTAATGTTCACAAGATTATACAAATTTATCTCCTGGCATCAAGAACATAACCTATAAATTAATTCATGAGTATAAAATTATGATAGTAGTCGTTCAGATGAAAAATTAACAGAAGTCATTGAGTTATTAAGTAATAGAATTTATAGAATAAGACAAGATTTATTAAATTTTCGGACGAAGAATTCAAGATTAGATTTAGGTTCAGTAAGAAAATTACTGTTCACGTTTTAGGAACAATTTCAAATTATCTGTTCCAGAATTATGTCGCCCAATGGACAAATTGTTGAAACTAAGTTTTTATGAAACAGGAAGTGTTCAACAGATGATTAGAGACCTTGTATGTGCATAAAACTACTGTTTACAAGATTATAAAGAAGGTTACACATCATCTTGTCTAAACATTTCATAAAAATGCCTATAACTGCAGAAGAGTTAGTAATAACTCTAAATAAATTTTATATTAGTAGCTCCTTTTCAATATCTTTTAAATTATTTATTATTTCCTGTTCCTCCATTTCAAAAACTGAAAACTGTAGCAATGTAACTATGGAAACAAACTTGTAAACAATAGCATAATCTAAAAGTTACAACATACATTGATTGAGTGTTTGAAAACCGCCATTTTTTTCTATAAAGTTTAAAGTTATTAAACTTAAATTTAACTGGAAAATCTTTGATTAACTTCTAGAAACAAAACTTCTTTATTATACTTTATACAACAGAATAGAAAGAATAATAACGCGTGATTTGTATTTAATATAATATACAAATATTAACAAACACACATAAGGATATAAAGTCTGAATTCTTTGAGAGTGAATGAAATAAATATAATCAGTGAAAAATAACATAATTAAAATTAAATATTAACGTCTACCAGAAACATTTAGTTTTGTAAAGCAGCTGTCTAGAGTTATTATTAGAATCAAAACATGTAAACAAAAAGATCTCGTTTAGAAGAAAATCTCGTCGTTTTATCCCAGCATATCAGCTGTTTGTCGAGTATATTATAATTACATTAATTCCAATATTTAATTAAAAGTTACAAAAAAATCTTCTCTCTTAGATGAAATAATTTCATCATTTATGCAGTTACATAATTTGAAGAACTACAGCTAGATGACAGTCACCCAGTGTTATAAATGAAAGCAGTCAGTACGCGCCATCATTTAAAGCCCTACTGACGGGAGCAGAACTTTTAATTAACGCTGATTGTGAATTTATCATTCGCTAATTGTGAATCGTGAAGGCAGAGATTGATTTCCGGTCATTTCTTATTATCAGGGGAGACAAAATTGCGATGCGAATCATCCCTACGTTAATTTGACTAGTGAGAATAGAAACGTTTTATGATTATTCTGCATGTGAAATTGGAATTGAATAGTCAATGTTTCTAGTTCAAATCCATTCCGCTTGGATATATTTTTAAAAACCTACAAATTTGACTTATTTGAGAGTCGTCAAAGTGAATGTATATTCAGATCCATTGTAGAAGGTCAAGGACAAGTGAATATAGATATCTTTGAGTGTTTTAAAAAGTGCATTGAAGGGAGACATGTTTCATAACAGTATAAAAATATATAACGTACGTGGCAGGACCCATTGGTTGTAGAAAGTTTTAACTGTGGCAGTACATATTGAAGGAGGAAATCTATGATGTGTATTGAAATGGAATTTATAGTGGGTGTTAAAGGTTTTTTGGAATTGAATTAAAATTATTATATTGTGGTTTAGTTAATCCGTTCTTCTGTTTTGTTCTATTCTTTTAAATTTTTCAACAAGTCTGCAACAAAACCCACTGAATGACGCTACAATCTAACCAATCCTTCTGGAGATGCTCCAAATATAGTATTAAAACACTACTGACTACTACTACTATTATTACACCACAAAAAAACTAACAAAGCTAATCATCACCAAAAATGACACTCTGATAGTTGTCTGCAAAAAAGTGAAAATGAACCATACATGTCTGAAAACGTTTACATAATTAAACAGGTTTTAAACTTCGCTTGGGCCATAAACACGTATCAACGCAAATCCTATTTGATTATCAAACTTTTAATGATAGCAGGCTTCAATTTATTGTTTTGATAATTATTCCTAAACCTTAATGCTTTTACAAGCAATTTTTCAAACGGTTTATTCTTCTTATGTCACTCAAATTTCAACGCAATCTTTAGAATACATTTTGAGAAATTACATTTATTATAGTTTCTAGGGCGTTTATTGTAAAGTTTACCTATAACTCACGAAATTTTCAATTCAAAACTAAAACCTTTAAAAACTAAACAAAAATTCTGATTTTAAAAACATAATTCACCAGGGAAAAATTAACTTATATATTACCTACACCATTAAAAAAAAAGACTACGTTAAGATGATACAAGAAATTTTTTTATTGTTAATAACACCCTAAATATCTGTCTGTCTACTGATCCTTTTTTTTATTTTACTTACTCGTTGTTCATACCTTATTAAACCATGGTTTTGGACAACAGTCCATCTTCAAGAATGTAGAATTTAAACACATTTTAAAACAACGTACATAGTTTATTACTCCGTTACTGTTCAAAAAAATTATAAAACACGTATAACAGAAACACACGCATAACAGGAACACACGTATAACAGGAACACATGTATAAGAGGTACACACGTATATCAGAAACACACGTATAACAGGAACACACGTATAACAGGAACACATGTATAAGAGGTACACACGTATATCAGAAACACACGTATAACAGGAACACACTATAACAGGAACACACTTATAACATGAACACACGTATAACAGGATCACACGTATAACAGGAACACACGTATAACATGAACACATGTGTAACATGTACACACGTAAGTCAGAAATACAAGTATAACAGGAACACACTTATAACATGAACACACATATAACAGGATCACACGTATAACATGAACACATGTGTAACAGGTACACACGTAAGTCAGAAACACAAGTATAACATGAACACACATATAACAGGATCACACGTATAACATGAACACATGTGTAACAGGTACACACGTAAGTCAGAAACACAAGTATAACAGGAACACACTTATAACAGAAACACACGTATAACATGAACACACATATAACAGGATCACACGTATAACATGAACACATGTGTAACAGGTACACACGTAAGTCAGAAACACAAGTATAACAGGAACACGCTATAACAGGAACACACTTATAACATGAACACACGTATAACAGGATAACACGTATAACATGAACACATGTGTAACAAGTACACACGTAAGTCAGAAACACAAGTATAACATGAACACACATATAACAGGATCACACGTATAACATGAACACATGTGTAACAGGTACACACGTAAGTCAGAAACACAAGTATAACAGGAACACACGTATAACCGGAACACACGTATAACAGGAAAACACGTATAAGAGGAACTCACATTTAACAGGAACACACGTATAACAAAGAACACACTTATAACAGGAACGCACGTATAACAGGAACACACGTATAACAGGAACACACATATAACAGTAACACGTGCATAACAGGAACACACGTACAAATGGAACATACATATAACAGGACCACACTTATAATAGGAACTCACTTATAACAGGAACTCACGTATAACAGGAACACACTTATAACAGGAACACACGTATAAAATGAACACACGAATAACAGGAACACACGTATAACAGGAACGCACGTAATATCATTTTACATTCCTGATGAAGGGCTGTTATCCGAAACCATGGTATAATGAAATAAATAATACCAAATTAGAAAAATAAAATCATTAGTAAACATTAGGATCTAATTTACAACTAATCCGTAAGTTAAAACTGATTAAATCTTGAATAAGCTAAATTTATTTCTGCTAGTAAAAAACGAAGGACCTTACTAGAGTTAACTCCACTGAAAAAAACCCAAAATTTAAGCGACATAAAACCAACTAATATAATATGCTAATTTTAGATTTTGTTCCGGAAAGAACTGAGCCTATATCCTTAGCAAGACTATCCAGAGTTGAATGTTTTACACAATTTATTTTTATGATCCATCTGCAACAATTTACTGCCAGGGTGTTACGTAATCCTATCTAATTAAATATGGAGATTTTTTTATCAAATAATGTTTACTTCTGCATATTTTGGCACGATATTTTTAATATGAGATATAAGACTAATACTTTTAATCATATTGTTTATTTCAATATTGATTTTTCAAAATATGTATATAACACCCATATATAGTGTAAAAAAATCAAGGTTTTTTTCACTACCTGTGAAAAAGTTCATTCTCAAAGAAGAATCACTCTCCAAAAGTTCATAAACTTCCTGTACGCCGATTGCCTAACCAGCGCCTTCAAAGCCAAAGAAAAAACCTCTACTGGTATACTCGCATTAAATCCAAATAGACGTTACATTCACAGTTTTGAAATAAAACTTTATTCCCAAACTCTAAAACATCTTCAGCCTACAAACATAAATCAAAAACGTAGGCCCCGGAGGACGTAAACTCAGCACCCCTTCTGCTTTATTGAATATTTCTTACCCTCCACAACTGCAAGAATATAACAATCTTGCGTTTATGGCCGTGATTTATGCTGTTTTTATGACTCGAACTGTTTTTATTACAGCCCCCCCCACCTCTGCAATGATCAACTGGAAACTTTACAAACAAAATACAAAAGCCGCCCCTATATTCTGTCTTATATAATAATCTTGTTGGAAAGTCAGTTTTAAGGTGAGGGAATTTGCAGAGCCCTGTCTAAGTGTAAAAGAACTTCCAGTAACAGTCTAAGAGGAAATAGACAATTTACTATTTTATTGAAAAGTTAAAGAGTTGAAGGTATATTTTTTATTTTTAAATAACTGATATTAATTTAATTTCTATATTATACAATAAAATTTAATCTTCGCTATAGAAAACAAGTAAATGCGCGTTATCATAGTATTTGCCAAGTCTCATCATACAATATAATACAAGCAGATCATCTAAAAATAAACACAAATGTTAAATTATATTGTTTGTAACACGAGTTACAACGGTGTTTTGAACCTCGTAATTGTGTATAATACTACTTTCTTGACGTCGGTTACGCGCTTACGAGCTTCGTATATTTACAAATATTCTACTCGCTCCGCTCGTTCGTTGATTCCGTTCTGACAGGTCTTGTAACTAAAAAATATTACATTTTTTTGGGAGGTTAAAGTACGAAATTACATTTTAAACAATAACTTCGATATTTATCATCGTTGGTACCATTATATGCAGAATTAAAATCTGAAAATATGTATCTAATTTAGTGTGTTACAAGTTGAATTTGGATGCTTAGGAAACTTTTTATACTAATAGGCACCAAAACGTAATTGTAAATATTGAACCTATAGAAAATTCTATATTAATGTAAAATGTAATGTATAATGTTAAATGTAGGGTTAGTTCGATTATTTTGTATTAGTTATATGTTAAATCTTAAATAGTTAAATTGACACGAGACGCGTACTATCGCCTTGGCAGTGTAAAATAATAAGCCACGGCCCCCTTGAGTTTGTATAAATGTATAGACTTTTTTGTATTAATAAGTACCAGGACATAATAGTAAATAATGAACTAGGACCTATACAAATTTCTATATTAATGTAAAATGTAATGTATAATGTTAAATGTAGGGTTGGTTCGATTATTTTGTATCAGCTATATGTTAAATCTTAAATAGTTAAATTGACACGAGACGCGTACTATTGCCTCGGCAGTGTAAAATAATAAGCCACGGCCCCCTTGAGTTTGTATAAATATATACACTTTTTGTATTAATAAGTACCAGGACATAATTATAAATAATGAACTAGGACCTATACAAATTACTATAATAAAGTAAAATGTAATGTATAATGTTAAATGTAGGGTTGGTTCGATTATTTTGTATCAGCTATATGTTAAATCTTAAATAGTAAATTGACACGAGACGCGTACTATTGCCTCGGCAGTGTAAAATAATAAGCCACGCCCCCTTCAGTTTGTATAAATGTGGGGTTCAGCGCAACGTTAGATTCAGTTATAGTTTGAAGAGGACGACCTTGTCGTTGAAACGCGTCTGATACTTAGGCGTATTTTTTGTGAGAATTGTGTTCTGTGTGTTTGGTATACTGTATAATTTTTCTCGTAAGTCAAGCTCAACATTTAATGTAAGTTGTAGATATTATTTTCATTTAAAAGTTTAAACCGCTTTTAATGGCAGAGGTTAGGTTAGGTTAGATTAGGTTGGGTTAGGTTAGGTTAGGTTAGGTTAGGTTAGGTTATTTTGGTTTAGGTTGGGTTAGGTCAGTTTGTTTTGGCAATTATTCGTGGATCGTAACAATGTTTTAAGTTATGATATTCCACTATTGTTTAGGTCGTTAATATTCAGATTTCACTTAAATTTGAATGAAAACTGTAGAGTCGTTTTTGAGACATTTAATTTATTTGAACGATTTTTTGTTCTTTTTTGATAATAACTCATGATGTAGAGAATTGACGACTTAGTTTTGTCCCTACAGCCTACACATTAGCAAAATTTTATTTCGTTCAAATTGTAATTTTTGTTCATGTCAACTACCCTCAAATACAGAGTAATCCTTAAATATGAGCAAAATACAAATCACGTTTTATGAAAATCGTTTGACGCGTTTAGTCTGTAAAGCACTGCATATACGATGGACAGACATCATAATCAAAATCACACTTGTATGGTTTTTAAAAAATTACGTACACGCACGGAATTAAACAGAAAAAAATGGAGACTCGCTCATGTCGGCTCATTTATTTCTCAAAGAGCCTTGAAGAAATACAGTATCCAATGCTCTGCAAGTTCCTGTAGTCCGATTGCCTATCCCGCGCGGCGCCTTCAACTTGCTGGTATAGTCTCATTAAAACCAAATGTATCACAAAAATCTTGCAATTCAGTTTTCGATCCATCACTATATTTAGATGAAGTAATAAGAAATTATTTCATTAAAATTGTTAAAAACAGCCAAAATGATTTCGTTCAAATTTTCACAATGTATAATTATTAATCGCAATCACGTTTTAAAGAAATCAAGTGACATTTATAAACCTTGACCTGTTCTCAGTTAACAGATATCCCAACCGTATTGTCACATAAAACCCTACCCTACTCTACATCTTCACCCCTTGTTATTTCCACACGTCCCCTAATATTCGCACCCCTCCGTCTCGGAACTAGTATACCAGTAACCTACATTCACAGTTACCAGTTATTACACCAAACTTCACTGAATATTCCAAGATACGAAAACAACCCCTTACAGTCGCCAACTCACCCTCCACAACTGCAGAAATATAACAATCTTGCGTTTATGACCGTGATTTACGGTGTTTTCATGGCTTTCTCGGTTTTTATTGCACCCTTAACCATCCCCTCCCCCCCCTACTACAGACTGCTTCCAATGATGAACTCAAAGTTAGTATCCTTAATTCCAAACCTTCTCAATCTTAGTTAATATTCAAAATGTTGCAGTTTAGTCTTAAAGATTTGCGAGTAAAAAAGTTAAAAAATGTGCTTGAAATGAATAGCGTTTTTTTTCTCCCCTCTAAGGTTTAAACTAGGATCTTTTAAAAAAAGATAAGCACAATTATGGTACTTACCCTGTCCCATCATATGATGTTAACACCCTCTTAATTTAATTCCCAAAAGTATGTTTCTCATGCCTCGTAAGAAATATTAAATTGTTCGGTAGGTCAAGGAGTCTTATCCAGTAGGGAAAGTTTGTTTACAACAGTTGGTACACAGATTTTCTGAACCACATAATTGCATATATCACTATGTATCTTCACACCGGTTAAAAGCTTCCCACTCGTTTCATTTATGTTAATATTTGTTTCTGATCGACATCAAAGTTGTACATCTGTAAGGAACTTTGTTGTGTGTGTTTTTAAATTATTTATAACACTTACTTTTATATTTTTTTATCATCTACAGGAATATATTTTACCTTATCAAGTTTTGATTTAATTTTAGATATTTCAAAGAAAAATTAAAAGGTAATGCTTGTAATAAAACCACACGTCTTATGTAGTGACAGTTATTTTTATAAATTCGAAGTTTTTTAGGCGTCCTAGTCCCAACATATTATTATCTTCCTCAAATAAACAAAAATATTTGTAGAACTTCTACTGGTATTTGATACCCCACATATATATATATATATATATATATATATATATATATATATATATTTACCTATATGTGGGACAAACAAAGAATACAAATACAAAGTTGGAAATATATAAGATTTGCCGTTTTAAAGACTGGTTGCGACTTACAGACAGACACGCATGTAAAATTGTAAAACTCCTTGGTTTGACGGAGCCTTATAAAAAAAAAATCAATGAAAATGCAATCCATGTTTCAATGGCTATTGATTTGTATGTTTCAGATCTCCAAAAACTTATTTTAACCCATTTCTCTTTGTGTATTTAAAAAAAAAAATCAAATCGATAGTTTTGCCCTTTAAATTGCCTCATAGTAATTTTTTGTTATCGATATAGTTTTATTTTATATAGGACAATTTAAAGAATATAAAAATGCAAAGATTGAAACATATGTGATTTATCGTTTTGTCTGTATAAATTTAGACACGCCCTTGAAATTATAAGGGTGCTTTGGTTTAACTACTGACCTTAAAAATTAATTCGGTACACTTAGGGATAATTTACACTGTAATATCATTAGGACTTGTTTGATCTAATCATATATTTACTGAAGGAATACATATTCAAACGCGAGCTTATTTTCCACTGACTACTAAAATGATTGCTGTTCCTACCAGAAATTAAGATTTTAGATAATTAGCTACTTTTGATACATTTAAAATATCTGTCTCTATTCTTTGATAGTAGACTTTGCATTATTATTTACTATAGCAGGATTTACTGGAGTAATTTCAGCTAATCCATGAATTGATAATGTTATTTATGATACTTTCAATAATATTTCAAGTGAAAATATACGACCTAAACACTGGGAATTGAGCCGAGGACCTTTGGCTTTCCGCGTCAATGATCTTCTACCAACTGAACTATCCTTAGTAGCTTCCCAGTATAGGGCGTACACTTCTCATTTGGCTTTTTCCTTCTGTTTTCGAGTTGTCTTATTAAATACCTCGTTTGAAATGACATTAAAATTATTATTTTTACACAAGTTGCATCCCTTACGTATGTATTTACTGATTTTAAATTTATTGATTTTAACGTTTGTGCAACGTATAAGCGGTTAAATCAATAAATACATACTCTGTTGTAGTTGACTTTCATTTGATCCTGTAGCAGCCGTGCTTGCAATTTTAGGGATGTTTATTCCACGAAATTCTAAAATTGTGTTCTCACGTGTTCTAATTTAGTGTTCCGCCCCTCCCAAAGTTTTGACTTATCGAGAATTTTTTTTTAAAAACCTTCTAAGATACGGGGTTTAAAAGAAACATACCAAATTTGATTAAAATCACTCCGCCCGTTTGTACTGTATAGACGATAGACTCCAGACCGATACAGATCTTTCCAAACATCTTTGGTAAATTTAAGGGATTTAAATGCATCGTACAATATTCTATATACTATGTATATTTACCGGAACGTACTAAAAGCAACAAAGCATCCAGTTCAAAAACTCTTTGGATTTTTTGTTTAGCAATTATTTTGAATAGTTTCAGGTACTGGAGAGGTTTTAAGGTGATTTGGACCAATTTTTAACGAGTGTGTGTTTGAGACAGGGAGTGGTTTATTTTATTTTATTTTTTATATCCCTTACTACGTCATTGTTGTTATTTCATTTGTTATTACTATTTGTTTATTCTTTTTTTTTTATTTCTTCTCTGGATATTCAAATATACATTTATTTAGTTTTTATAATTTATTTTAGAGAGTTTTTTTTTAATTTGATTTTTATGTACAGTATTATTGTTTTGTTTTTGTTGTTCATGTATTATAAAAAAAAATATTTTTTCCTGAGTTTAAATGGTCATAACTTTGTTTTATTTATAAAACTTTTTACTATATGCCAGAAAGGTAAAACACAAAATTTAAGCTTTTCATTACGTAACGATTTCAATGATACTTTATTATACTAATTAAGTTGCTCTGTCGATTGCTTTTTAATGTGAGACTTATGCCGTCCTCAAAAACTATTTCAGTTCAGAATGAGAAACTTTAAAAGCAATAACAATCTCAAACATATTCGCTCTAAAATTAAACTGTAAAACAGTAAAACTGTATTCGAGTGCAGCGACGAGAGAAATGTTTTACGGATGTTCGTATTGTAATATAGTATTAGTACAAAGTTCCGGAACCGGAAATAATGTCAAGTTAACCAGAGCGGAAACGAAAACCATTTCATACTTTAGATGTTTCCACGTCTTCATTGTCGAGAAATTATATAGATTCTAAGGTCTTTTGTAATATTTTATAGGAAGACTTCAACGCGTGGATGTAATATGTTTGGAATTATTCTACTGTATTGTAGGACATATAAGACGAGGCAGGAAGCCACACACTTCATATGTTCGTCGTTAAATATATACGATATTTTGAAATATTTATTCTTGATGCTCTTAGGTCATATGACAAGCTGGAAGAGCGGTAAGAAAACCACTTGTTAAGATAGTCAGGAGTGGACGATTAAGACTCCATCGACTTCTTCGTTTCACAGAAAGTTTCACGGATCAAATATAAATATACTGATCCCCTTAATTTTCACCATATTTTCAATATTTTTTTCAAAGTTGTGTCCATGGTTTATTTTAACTTTTTGAATACTGAAATGACATTTGGGAACGAATAGTTTCTGTTATTTTTGGGGGGTGGATGTATAAGAAACTTTATGCTTTTATTTTAAACAAATCCCTCATGAAATCTCGACAGATGTTTAATCAAACCCCTCAATAATCATTTTAACACTCTGATAACAACTTGTGAAATCGGATCACAAGATAGCAACAGACAAAAATCATTCAAAAAATCAATTCATATAGAACAGATTTAAAATAACATGCATTCAAAGAAATTCTGAGATTAGAAGGATAAATTTTTTTCAAACAATATTACACCAAGTCTGTTATCTATGGTGGAGATGCGTGGACATTGACAAAAAGAGAGAAATTATTAGTCAAAGATGGAAGAATAAGGTCCTGATGAATATATATGAAGCTCAGGAGACCAATGTACAGCTGATATGACATACAACAATGAAATCGGTTGGTTAAAAACTTTGTTTGTCTTGATTAAAATTTTATATTGTTTGAAACAATTGAAAAACTGATGATGGTAATTTTAATTGTTGAAACCAGTCGTTGAATAAAATTATTTCAAATAAGTATTGCGACGGAGCAAACAAAATTTAATAAACGGAGTTAAAACGATAAGCTCCATCCGAAACATGGTCAACCATTAATACTGTTCGAAATAAAATAGGCAAGACTAAGATGTGAAGGTCAATTACAAAGGACATCAGAAGAAAGAAACGCTCAGGATAAAACTAAGAAAATCTAGGCTTGATGAGCTTAAAGAGGACTTAGGAGGAATGGGTATCCAGAAATGGAGACGATTAGAAAAAAATATAATAAATGAGAGTGAAGTTCAAGATCACACAGGTAGTGTAGAATAGTTATTTGTGCAACTAGTGAGCAAAGTGGCACTTTTACGAGAGAAAAATGTTGACGTACGAGACTTGCCGAGTGCGTCAATTTTATCGAGTTTAAAAAAGACACTTTGTTCACGAATTTCACATTATACTTTGTCTACAGTTGTTATTTTGTGACAAATAAAAAACATACTTCAGCAGTAACACAATTTAATAAAACATTAATTTAATACAATAGTGTTCAATCAAACAATCAATTACAATTCGATCTTTAATAACCGCATTTTTCTTATTTTTCAGATTATTTTAAAATCTGAACTGTCCACATTTTAAAACTAACTACACAAAATATAGCAGTAGTGCTAAACAACACATCAACACTGAGTAGAAGTTTTCACGTCAAAACTGAGGTTATTTATGAATATTACAAATAACTTAGGTTTATTGTTGAGGAAACGGGATTGCCAACTTCAAAAATCGGCAAACGAAAAATACTCTCCGTGAACATACACTGTCAATCATTTTTATGAATAATTACTTCCTTTTTCAACTTTAAAACGTTGTTTTGTTGTTTATTTATGTTATTTTACACTGTAAGAATTAATCTAACATACATACGGGGCATTTCCTGTATATTATAAATCAATTCAAATAAACTTAACATAAATTTCGTTTTGTTCGGTTGCCATTCGTTGTGAGCAAAGTAGTGGGCAAAGTGAAACTGTTGAGAAATCAGCTGTTTTGCAAACTAATTTTAAATGAACAAAATGCCACTTTGTCAACAACTGTAGACAAACGATATTTTTCCATGTTAAAATATCGAAACACACAACATCATATCACAAAGATATTTAAATTAAAACGACATCAGATCCAAATTAACACGTAACATTATTCAACTGAAACAATCCCTCTCATTTAGGTTTAATAACTTGTGAATTACAGATTTGTACAAAATTAAAACATTGTTTTGTTTCAATTTACACAAAAACCACTTCACAAATTCCGCGATGCAATTTCCTCTCATGGAGGTTGTCATAACAGCACTTCTAAAATCCAGTTCATTTCAATTTGATTCCAATTACCATATATTATTTTTCAGCATCAGTTATTACTTTATAACAATTCTGTAAAGTAATTTTAGAATTACTGCTTTGAATTAGACATATTCAGATAATCAGTAGAGTGAGAGATAAAATGTTTCTATCTCATCTCGAATTTCATATAATTTTTTTTTCTAAATTTTTAGTTTCCAGATTCGATAATGCTATTATACATTCCAATAACATCCATATTGCAATCCAACCACTTTGCTTCTAACTTTGTTACATATGCGTTGTATTATGAAAGTTACGTAATTAATAAGAAATAGATGTTGAGTATTGCTCGGAAATATAATTTTTTAGGTCGCATACGTGCGAAACTGCCCGTCATCTGTGCGTATCTCTGCAAACAAAACGAGTGGACCAACGTTAATCAATATTTCCTTTTTTTTTAATTTAAATTTTGGAGTAGCTGTTATAAAAAAAAAAAACACCAATTTAAGTTTTTCTCAATTGACACAAACGATTTTGATAAAATTTTCCCTCTAAGAACCAAAAGACGTCAAAAACATACAAAATGACGATAATTTAGGATTAAATAAAAACGAATTGGTAACCGTCTCTCCAAAAATGCTGTTTAGTGAGTTATCAGGAAATAATATAATCGTCCCGGAGGCTGTTAAATATATCATTTATCAAGTCGACCATTTAATTACACTTTATATTTATGAAACTAACAAGTGTGCATAATCACGATTTAAACAAAAACATATATTAATGAACTTTGACCGGCCTCATAACAAGGTTAATTAAATATCTAAATCGTATTTAATACAATACAATATACTTTGAGGAAGGTAAAAAGATTAGGTCTCATTATTTTTTTTTCATGAAAGATGATTGGTTCATTATTTTTATGGGGGGGGGGTATAATATTCTACCCTTTACCCTATGGGGGATAAACTAATTTTTACGTTGGTCTTAGCACTTTTTGTACACTTTAAACTTTCATATTTCGTCCCGAAAACATTTTTTGAAATATTCCTTCTTTTAAGACAGCTTACATGTTTAATCTTCACTATTCTTTATAGATAATTCTCTCACTAATATCTTTTCATATCATTTTCTTTCGTTTACGATGAACGAGAAAGATTCTGTACAATTTATTTTGATTGAATTCCAAAATTGTAAAACAATTCAATATTATGAATATGGAATATTACTTTTTCACTGAAATCGTTCGAAGTATCGTAGCTTTAACACTCAAAGTAAAACTTTGTGAGATTGCAAAGATTGTAACAAGTGTTTTGTCTCGCAGTTTGTATTTTTACTATTTCATATTGCAGACGTCGTGAGTGGGAAATATCATTTCTCTAACTTTGTAAAAGTTAAGAGTATTTCTATTCCTTCTCTTGTAACAAACGTCTTTAAGATTTGGTTCATTTATTGAAGTATTCTTTTTATTTTCGTCTACATTTAGACAGTATTGTGATAATAAAAGTTATTAAATAGAATTTATCTGTGGTGTACAAGTTACTATTACAATATAATAATTGCTAATATAGTAACTGTTACCTAATTTGTGACGTCTTTAACAGTTAGACGCGTTTCAGAGTTGGAACTCCATCTTCAATAATCGCTCCTTAGAGGTAGTTTTTACATTAATACAATAACGCGTTACGTAAAACGCATTGTTTATTTTATTAAAATTAATAACAATCAAGATTTCTTAGATGAATTAAACACCATTAAGTACATCACCAGAACAAATGTATACCAAAGTCAAACGATCGACGTATTGCTAGAAAATCATAGGAAAACAAAATTAACAAAAAAAAAAAAAAAACAGCTCGTTATGAAGACTGGAATAGATTAAAAGAAATATGTTACAGTCGATTACACAATAATGCCCACAATTCTGAAAAATGCTTCAACAAACACATTGTTACACATCCCGATAAAAATAAAATCTAAAAATTATTAAAGATAAGCAGTCAGGTGTTTATAAACTAGGTTGTAACGACAAACAGGCAAAACTTTAATAGAATGATTTAATACACATTTGATACAAAACAATATGCACGGTGATAAAATTGATAACTGTACACACAATCGAATTTTGAAAGTCAAATCTGTAAAAAAAAGGAAGAATTATGAATACCGTTGAAGAATTTGAGATGAAAAGCATTTAAACAATCGCCGGTAAATATACTCAACTATTAATTTTCATTTCAGTTTAACTTTTTATGCGAGATAGCTGTGAGATGCAACAAAATAAGCCATTCATCTAAACTCTTAACCCAAGCCTCACTGCGGTAACCAGTGACTCGCGGGACATGTAAAAGTGCGCAATAATATTAATAAAATAAACAAATAATCTGTATATAATTTTTTATTACGTGTAATTAATGTTTTTTAGACATCTATCGAGCGATTACTGATGATGGAATTCCGATTCTGAAACGTGTATTGACAAAGGAAATCACAACGCGGAACCAAATAACACAAGAGAGGACTGGAAGGATGGTAAGTTACCGGGATATCCAGGTCAACTTGTTTGTTGTACAGAAGGATCACTATTGTTGTCTTGATACGGAGGATACTGTCAAACCACTGGGGAAACTTTCGAAGGATGGCTAGGAAGGTATTGTACAGTATTCCAAGCTGAGATTTGTGTAACCACAGCATGTGTTCATCGAGGATTAGAAGAAACCCTTAGAGAACATTCTAATTCTCTTAGATAGCCAAGGGGCAATTAAAGCCCTCAGCTCTGTAGAAATCTCATCCAAATTGTTATGGGATTCTCTCCGTTCTTTATGTGCCTATGGTGCACTTGAGATTGGTACCTGGGCATTGCTGGATCGAAGGTAATGAGAATTCGGATCTGTTGGTAAATAAAGTGATCTCTGGCTGTCTTGTAGGACTAGAACTCGCTTGCGGGATCAGTTATTCAACGGCAAGACGAACAGTAAGAAAATGGGATAAGGAAGACCACATCGTACGATGGAGACATTTTCCTGGTCAGAGATTGGGTAAACATCTTCTCTTAGACGGATCGTTGCCATGATTACTGGAGGTCCTGGAGCCCAAAGAAGGTAAATCTTTGAAGCACAACAACCAGACATAAATTTTGACAAGAACACCTCACACAAGATCCTGAAGCTTATTAGAGGCAAGAGAATAGGTGTAAAGTGAACAAGAAAGGGGAGTACAATAGACTCAGCCGAAGTCCCGAGGCCAATTAGAGCTTCAGCAATATGTCCCCCCCCCAAATAGTTTCTATATTACTAAATATTATTATAAATAACTAGACTTAAATAAAATCTATTTTGGGTTCTCCATATTGACCATACAATCTTTATACAAGAAAGTAAACATTCCTTTTAAAACTCAACTTGAACCTGTTGAGTCATTATTAAACTAACTTAAATTCTGTCTGAATAAAAACTATATATTAACGATATTTTCTCCCACTAAATGTTTCCATAATTAATCAACTTCACGAACGTCTAAAAAAACACACGTTGAACAAATCTGTCTTCTAATCCTTAAAGTATCCTTTATTTTAAATCTAGTATTCAAAGAAGTAGCAAAACTAAAACATATCGGTTTTAAGACAATTTAGCAGTCAAGAAACTTACCTATAAATTCCAAACATTCAAACTGCACATACCTGAAACAAAAATGATTGTTATAAATACGGAATTTGTTCTTACAGTAGAGATAAAAGTACCTTATAGAAATAGAAATAATTTATATCACTTAACATTTTACAAAACCAGATGGTGAAGAGTTAATGGTTATCAATCCAAATTACATTATTGTAACAATTACAAATCATGTTTATTACTTATTACACTAATCACAAACTTACAAGCGAAAGAAAATACAATATTTCAATATCAGTATGTAAACTATGAAAAAAATAATTCAAAATTTATTTTCTGAAAGAACCCATTAGTCAACAAAATCAAAAAGAAAAAACTCCTTGGGGCTGGAAATTGTCAACCAGATTTTCTTGAACCAATAAAACCCTTTTTGTGTTAAAATCATTTTAATACCTGTGTTTAATTATTTTTCGTTTAAATTTTTTACATTTACAGGCAGTTTATTACCGATGTAATAGGGTGTTTCTTCAAAGAAAGAAAGCCGTTGTTTTGGGTAGTTTATATAACTAAGTACTTCCTTTTTACAGGTTGAATATGAAAAAATTTCAGAAAATAAAAAGAATACATTTTTAATGAACAAACAAAACCGTTTTAAATATTTTTTTCCTTAGTTAAAAGATAATATAGTTTTCGGCTAAAAACTAAAAACATAATTTGTTGGTAGTTAAATTAGTTTGTGAAATTAGTAGAAATATTTTTTTCAGTTTTTAGATCGATTATCTATTGAGCTACGTGAATAAATTAAAATCGATTTGTTTGTCATTAAAAAGTAACTGTTTTTTGTTCCCTGAATTGTTGCATTGATAGAGAGATTTGATATTGAAAATTTTAAATGGCCGCAATTTTGAAAATATACCAAAGAACGTTCTTGTTATCTGCACGTGAGTTAAAGGCTACGTAACTAATATGTACAGCAAATTTGAGCTCAATATCTTTTCTATTTACAAAGATATTAAGTGTTTAGTAAAAACACAAAATGGCGGATAATTCGAAAACTAAGCATTTCCAAACTTATTGGAACATATTTTTCATAATGTCACCTGGTGAAATTTGAGACAATAATATCTACACACTCTGTACACTGAAACTTCTGACGATACATTACATCAGGAGTCTTTACACTGAAATATGGACAATGAATAATAAAAATGTGGTATTTGAATAAATCCTGGAGAAATAACACATGGGATATATTCGACAACAACGAAGTACGAATACCTTGACGAAAAAGACTTAGCCGTTATCTGAAACTATGAAGCAAAGTGATTAGTCACAAAAAAGAAGATTTACGTGTTTTTGAGGGCGTAGTGAAACTGCCCCGACATTTTGGGTACTTTTGAAACGACGAAACTGCCCCGACATTTTTGGTACTTTTGAAACGATGAAACTGAACCGACATTTTGGGTACTTTTAAAACGATGAAACTGCCCCGCTCATTAAAGAGGATCAATAAGGGTCGCCTCGCAAGACCAGAAATGCTGAAATTGCCCCGAGCGCCCAAATAATATTGAAAATTTGATTTTACATGTTACGCTACAGGACTTAACCTAACCTAACCTAATCTAACCTAACCTAACCTAACCTAACCTTACAGGCTTATATGCTTGATTGAGGTTAAATTTATACACATACTCCGAAATTGCGCTCGAGGCAATTTCAGCATTTCTAGTCTTGCGAGGCGACCCTTCTTGATCCTCTTTAATGAGCGGGGCAGTTTCATCATTTCAAACGTACCTAAAATATCGGGGCAGTTTCATAGTCCCCGTTTTTGACGATCTCCAAACTTACTCTTTACTTCTTATACAGGGTAAATAATAATTCGTTCCCATTTCACCAAAAATAATATCTCCATTACACGTGACACAGAAGGAAATATTATTTTCATTACTGAATTTTAGAAGCTTTCTGAATACCAATACATCTGTCATACTTTAGAAAATATACTTAAGTTGAGTGTAAACTTGGTTTGCTTCTCTCAACAATTCGTTCTAAGGGTAAAACGTATTACAATAAAATAGAATTTTTATTTACAGCGATCAAGGTACATTTTGTTTTGCCTGCAATTTGTCACTTTGATTGGGAGGAAAATTTTAACAACTAGCAGATTTTTTAGAAATTATTTAAGTTTGAGATTTTGTGAGAAATGGTGGACATTTTTTTTGGGTCCTAAGAGACTGCATTTCACCAAAATTTAAACAAAATCATTAGAGCCGATTTAGAAAATCTTATTTTTGTTTATTGTAGTTACCTTCAAATTTTAAGTTGTAAAAGAAAATTAAAATAACCTAGTAAATCTAAAATATATATAATTACTAAAATTTGAGAAAAGCTGTCGATTATGCTGTATAGCTCATCACTGACTATTATTGTTTTAAATCCTTTAAGTATTTTAAAATATTTTTGCGAAAAAGTGATCACAAATTTTAAAATATGCATTATTACATAAGTATCTCTAAAATACATTACTGTAATTCGATAAAGTTTCACAAATTATAACCTGTGTTCTAAACAAATCCTAAAAACAAAATAAACAATTTTGAGATTTGAACTACAGAGAAACTTCATAATACTCACAGATTACCTCCAGTCTGGGATTGCTCTGTTTGCATTTATTTGTTAATCTTGCAAGTATTAGCGTTGTACTTAAAGCGTTGTTTAAGTTGGTAACCCTTAATGTTTGCCAAACTATCAATAATTATTAATGTTTGCACCACCGATTAGCAAACTTAAAGGAGAGTATCGATTTATTTTAAGGTTCTTATTAGTGGTTGAACTTGGCAAGTTTTAATGCGGAAGAGTAGTCCATATTTGTTAGTAATTGTTTAACTTTGGTATGATTAATTTGTTTTTAATTTCCTACAAAAAAACAATCTGTGAATTCTTTGGAGGATATTCAGTTTTGAGATGACTTGAGTGTTTATTTTTAATGATTTATATTTGTCAACTGTTCAGTGATCTAGACTCGAAACGTCTCAGCAATTTTAATAAAATTTAGTATGTGGGCATATTTTGGCCACATATCGTACATTTTATTATTTTTTCGATAACTTAAAATTTAAGGGTAGCTCCATAAAAACCCAAACTTACGATTTCTGAAAATTGGCTCTACCGATTTTAATGAATTTTGTGCTAATGCGTAGCATATAAGAACTCAAATAAAACGTATTGACCTCTCCAGAAATCCTGGTTCATGAGTTATCGGTAACGAAAAACGATCTGGCGAGGGTAATAAATACGTCATTTCTTAAAAGCGTCTCTACAGATTTTGTTCAAACTTTAATGATATGTATTAATTACCTTAAACATGTGTGTAAATTAGGCTGGGAACGTGTTTATAGCACTTTTCGTATAAAATTTAAATATATCAATATTTTTCAAAGACGACATTGGTGATTTTAGTTTTTTGACTGACAACCTCCAATAGAGGCTTCGGTATTATAGGACAAGTGACGTCACCTGGCGTTAACGAATGACGTCATAACCTGACGTCATACTATTTCTCCTACAACATTTTAATTTTGGTTAGTTATATCAATGACTACATAAATACTATAAGACACGACATAGGATAGGGAAATAGTCTACGCTTTACGGGTGCTGTTCGTCACAAGTTTGACACACAGCTATCAGAAAGCGCTAGCAGCAGGTGCTTGACTGTACGCATCCCACTTGGTTGAGACTGTACAACTGTTGACACAGCATAGTCAGTGTTGTCAGTTCGTGCGCTGAGATAAGCGATTCTCGACCTTCCCTCGCATCTCTGGTCCCATATGTGGCATCAGTGCGCAACTGAAACATTGTTTGACCGTAGAGCCACCTAGCGCCAGTCACATCAACTTCTAGCAGAGCGACAGCTCCACATCCTAGCGGGTATTGGTCAACTCAAGATTAAGCGTAGAATATTTAACATGGCCATGTCGTGTTTTATAGTATTTATGTAGTCATTGGTTATATTTAATATAGAGATGTGTGACTAGGAAAGTTTGTGCAATGTTTGTCACCGTTATTATGATTAGATTGATATCGATTATATAATAAATAACACACAACTTTCAATAGTATGCATCAAGTCTCGTTACTATATTTGATACATACTCACAACACCAAATCAATTAATTTTACATAGAAAATAAATTCCACATGTTCAACAGTATGAACAATCCATCACTGTCCAATAACTTTAAAACTTGAAACTATATCACAGGTTGGTAAACATTGATTACAAATTTACTAATAATTCAAATCTACTCTAGACAAACAGTTTACCGATGATAATTAAGTTGATGGGGCCGTTAAGGTACTTACTCAACCCTATTTCCAATGTAATACAAGCAGATCCTTTGCATGTGATGACCAAAGTTGATTTAAGCCTTGTAGAATGTTAAATCGTATTATATCAAGGAATCTCATTCAGAAAGATAAATTTGTTTTGTTACACAGGTTTTCTGAGCCTCGTAATTGTGTCGTTACTTTCTTGATGTCGGCGAGACCGAAACGGGCCTTAGAGAAGTGTATATGTTCAAAAACTCCAAGGTCTTCTCGGCTCCAGCTGTCCTACATCGAAGCAGTATATACAGGGTGATTGTTAAGTATGGGAACAGCACTGCTTAACCGAGAGATATTTGAAGGCAGAAAGAAATACTGATCTACGTGGTTTAAAAAAACTTTTTTTTTTACTTTTAAAATTTTTCCACCATTTTGGATCCGCCATATTGAATCAAACGTAGTTTAATTTTTTTTATAGGAAAGTGGACATGTGATACATGTTTTTCATGTACAATTTGACAAGGAAAACGATGGTGAAAGCAGTTTCTCGATAAATTACTTCTTTTTTGAATTATAAGAATTAAAAGTTGCAATGCGGACAAATATTTCAAACTTATAAAACAGTGTAATATTTTAAACTATGTAGATCCTCAATTGTTTATGTTGCAGTATCATCAAGTTATGCAGTATAAAG
>OY740776.1:5015463-5141919 GCA_963513935.1 Aphrophora alni
CTTATAAAGGAGGTTTTTGTAGAGCTCTCTATCATATTACTATACTTTCGAACATTTTGCCTTCAATTTCAACATACATGTAGTTGAGTGAGATTAACGAACCTTAAACCTTATTGCAGCACATATATTATATTCGTAACAATGCTCTTCTCTTCTCTTTGTATTTACATATTTTGTTTGAAGATTCATTACCAGGAAACGACAATTGAGAGCTCGTTAGCCGTACAGACAGTCTGCTTATTTGCTTAGATTTGCATAACTCTTGTTAGGGAAATATATTTTCCCCTACTTGTACTGATTGGCAACAATGATACCGCTTTGTTTTGTAATTGATACGATCTTATTGTCAAACGAATATTTTAATTGTAATTATAAAAGAATAGCAAAGGGAAATTTCCGACCTTGGAGGACCAATTTATGATCTCATTTCATTATAAAGGACTTGGAATAGATTTAGTTGTAATAAATAAAATCAGTAAATATTATTTGTAAATATGTAAACTACCCAGGACAATGATAGCGGCAACAAAAATCAAAATACAGTAAGAACGTGACATTTTATATAGGGCAGTATACCGTAGCCATATTGTGAAGCATATTGAAATTCAAAAACAATTTATCCCACATTGTCGAAATGGCTGACATTTAAATTTTTTAAATTTTTTTATTCAACTTATAAATTAACAAATCTAAAATTCAACTGATAGATCTTATCCGGTTGGTTTAAAACAGTTCTTAAACTGGTTTTCTAAACCTCGTTATTGTGCAAAATACTTTTGTCTACAGTTGTTGACAAAGTGGCATTTTGTTCATTTAAATTAGTTTGCAAAACAGCTGATTTCTCAACAGTTTCACTTTGCCCACTACTTTGCACACTCCGAATGGCAACCGAACAAAACGAAATTTAGGTTAAGTTTATTTGAATTGATTTATAATATACAGGAAATGTCCCGTATGTATGTTAGATTAATTCTTACAGTGTAAAATAACACAAATAAACAATAAAACAAAGTTTTAAAGTTGAAAAAGTAAGTAATTATTCATAAAGATGATTGACAGTGTATGTACACGGAGAGTATTTTTCGTTTGCCGAGTTTTGAAGTTGGCAATCCCGTTTCCTCAACAATACACCTAAGTTATTTGTAATATTCATATGACCTCAGTTTTGACGTGAGAACTTCTACTCAGTGTTGATGTGTTGTTTAGCACTACTGCTATATTTTGTGTAGTTAGTTTTAAAATATGAACAACTGTAGACAAAGTATAATGTGCAATTCGTGAGCAAAGTGTCTTTTTTAAACTCGATAAATTGACGCACGAGGCTTGAGTTTAAAAAAGTGCCACTTTGCTCACTAGTTGCACAAATAACTATTTCGACGTCAGTTAGTCTCGTTTATATATTAAAATGTCTCCACTCATTTCGCTCGTGTCCTAATGAAGCCTAACATATGTGAAGAAGCCTTCACTCTCTAACTCATATCCTGCCGTATTTTACTACACGAATATAATATGTTCTTTCAAAGTCAGGGTTCAAAATTAAAATCTACAAATCGTTATCTAATTTAGGGAATTAAAGTCGAACAGCAACAACTTATAACAAAGACAAAAATTGTTTTAAAAAAACTGCAGTGTTGACATTTTCCATTCGAATTTTAAAATTTCAATATTTAAGCGTACACTAGATATCTGTACAAAATTTGAAGGTCCTATCTTATTTCTGCGGCGGCTATCGTGCTTACGTACGGAAGACAAAACGACGTACGAAAGACTTGTCGAAATTCACTTTTTTGATTTCCTGATGCTATGAAACTTGAAGATCTGTGAAATAATAGAGGTTGAAAATTTGTGCTATTTCCAAACCTACCCTATGCTTCGTAAATAATATACAATAATTCTATATATATATATATATATATATATATATATATATATATTTACATTGGGAGAGTCATCTATGCTAGGACCAATGAAAATTGTATAATCTCTAGCATTTCCATAAAACAAATCGCGACATCTGTAATTATTTATATTTTAGAAATTCCCCCACGAAGAATTATTTTACTTTAAATATATTCATCCCCTACTTAAACAATCATTAAACCAGTATTACACTGCGAAAAACAGAGCTAAATAAATCCTCTAAAGTACACCACAGCACCTAGAAGCACAGATAAAAAAGGACATTTTCTTGTATTCAGTTGGCACACCTGGCAATATATTATCATTTATCTTGCTTCAAGTTAGTTACGCTATCAAAATAATTAAACTTGTACCTAAAAGGAACGCCTCTTGCGACAGTCGACCAGATAAAGAAACGCCAACTAAAAGTGTTTTCTTAGCAACGCGATTTACGATCTTTAAACTTTCTCAATTGATTGCAAATTAAATCTGCTGAATAGATGCTGCAATACGACATCGCAATGAATTATTTAAAGTGGTAGACTGAGAGGAAAAGGTTGTTGGTAAAACAAATAAAGAAATTAGTGTTTCTTCATAAATAGTAGACATGTATTTATATTTTGGTTAACAATCCAAGCTATTTATTAATTCCATAATTCCTCATATCAATGATTAAATTATCAACATCTGCCACAATCGTCTTCTCCACTAGCTGAAAGAGTGCCTACCGCGTTTCTGATGTCTTTGCATTCATCTTCAGGCGGAGAGCACTATACTTCATTCAGTTTGTGTTCAGAGTGAAGCACCGCTCATCCCCTAACGGGACACAGGGCTCCAGCCAATACCGGGAAAGGATGTCACATGGAATGTACCCCCAATTCACAGTCATACTCCAGTCAACAGCCAGTTCTCGAGTGTTTTAGTTAGTTCGTTGAGTTAGGTGTCCGATTTAAGGGGACATTAAAACACACCCGCTTGTGAATCAGCCTGACCCTGACGTCAGTGCCATAGTGGGCGGAGCTTCACTCTCAACGCTCGCTGCATGAAGTAAAGGTAAGTTATTTTGTCACAAATGGACGTCAGAAAACAATTATATTGTTCTGCTCATTTGATTGGATAACAACTTGCGGACTTTCAGACCAACTTGAAAGTATTCCCACCATGACAAAATAGTCGATAAATGAGTTTCGCTGTTTAGTTTGAAATTGTTTGCTTCCACTAGATGTGAAAATACACCCCTAATGATGGAATTCCCACCACCTGTACCGGCACGCTAGCTTAAGTCTGATGATCTTCCCAAAGGACTGTCCTTTAAAAAAACACCTCCTACCCTCCAGGTATCTTCTCCTTGGAACCGCTTTGCAGAATTACTTCAAGAAGAGCGTCTATCCTGTACCATCTGGTAACTTTTTTTTTTTTTTTTTTCAAATATTTATTCATCGGATATAAACTGGTTTTCAACTTCTGCTGCGGAACTCTTTCCACAAAGCGTGGTTCCAGAAGTCCTTATCCTCCAGCATCTTGTTTACAACGGCATCAGGAGTCGCTGAGCCAACTGCGGTCTTCAGTTCTCGTCTCTCTTCAAGCCGTCAGCATTATACTAAAAAGTAAACCGCGCGTCATCAAAAGACACTCCGAGCTTTGCATCTTTCCCATCCTGTTCAAATATGCATTAAAGTATGTATATAAAAAGATATCTCGCCATGTCTTCTATTAGCCCATACTGATAGAACTGTGTTCAACTCTGCAGTCCTTAGTCCTCTCATATCCTGATGCCATCATATCGCCTCATTGATATATCTTTAATTTTAGCCTTAACTTTTAGCTCTACTTTCCTCTAACAGGACATAATTCTTCCAGCCATCTGTAAAAAGTTTGAAATGAATAAAGTCGGAGTTGGTGCCAATCAATACACCATACCAACTACAATATATATTGGAACCAATAAGATATGTTAATCTCTAGTTTGATTTGAACATCATTTTTGTCATAACCATGCAAATTACGAAGTGTGACTCCAAGAAATAATAATGTACGTCAGGTCAGCATCGATACTATTTTTATCAGGACTGACGATCGAAGTATTATTGTATATATCGAAAGAGAAGTCCTATAGCATACGATAATGGAACTCTTCAACATTTGAATCAAAGAATTTTTTTTCCACAAAATACAAACCACAAATATTTATAATAATCATACAACATAAGAACATAAAAATAAAATTAAAACAAAACTTAAAAACTAATCTTTATCCAATTAACTAAAAATAAACTTATGAAACAATGTTAACATGTCAAAATTTAAATTGTAAACATAAAGTAAAAAAACTCTGCGGAAAACATACCACACACAGAAGAGCAATAAAACACCCTTATACGTGTGCGGGAGCTATCTTAAATATTTATTAAATCTCATTCATACCAACATACACACAAACAGACAGACAGACTGTGATTATATCTACAAAATACATTTATTTTAAATTAGAATACATTTCAATTCAATTGGCCTATACAATGCATTCATACATTTAATTAAGTTCAATCAAACTCAAATACATTCACCTTACTAAATACAATATTATGCCCTTTATTGTCATTCACTCAGAACAGTCATTGAACAGTTTTAAACATATTTTTCAAAGCCACCGGAGGAAGAGATAATAACCAATATCTAAGTTTAACCTTGAAATGAGTAATAATAGAGATATTCCTTAAATAATATAAAGGCAATAAGTTATAAAATTTTGACCCAAAAAAGAAGAAGATTTTTTGAGTAAAGGTTTTGTGACATTTGGGTAACATTACAAGGGAGAGGGAGTCATCCTGAGAGTTGTGGAGGGAAAATATTTCACCAAGACAAATAGACTACAATGGCCAATTTTACTAATTGAGAGGAAATTCCAGTGAAAATATCTATGGATTTTTCAAAGTCCAAAATGAAGAACTAAACGTAAATGGTGGAAGATTGTCAGATAAAATTCCTATTCAGAAAGTTCAAAATTGTTACATTTAAAACATTAAAGTGCTCTCCGTAAATGACAGGACTTACTGCGGGCTATATCTTACATTGTCCAGTGAGATACCAACTAAAAATAATGGACTTGGTGCAGAGTGGGCACAAGTAAATTTGGCAAACGATCAGGGTACTCTGCAAGAAAACTGAAATGATCGTAGATTTCGAAAAAAAGTATTAAACAAAACACGATGTAGTAAGCATTACGTATTTATAAATAATATATAATTCTTTAAGTAGAACTGTATATATAATACAATATTTAAGGGGCCTAGTGTAAATTTTCACATAAAATATCCCTAAATTTGTTTTTGTTTTTACACAATTTTTCTTAAATCGTAATATAATTCTACTTGAGATTTTCATATGAATTCGGGTCATTAATTTTCTTATTTATTAAAAACTATAACAAAATCGGTATAGCTGATTTTGAGAAATTAATTTCATTAAAACAGATTCATAACAATTGTTTTTTATAATCTATAAATCATAAAACAGGGTTTTTAGAGAAATTGCAATCAATACGTTTTGTTTCGGACCTCATAAGCTACACTCAAATTTAATCAAAATTTTTTCCGCCAATTTTGAGAACATATATATATAATGAAAACTAACCCAAATTTTTATTTATAAAATAAATTTAATCTAACTGTAATATTACAGTTGTGGACATTTTAATAAACAAATGAATGAAACACAATTTTCCACAAAAATCACACTCCACTGTCTGTAGGGTGTGTGTGCATGTAGCAGCTGAGGATGATGACAGCTATTGAAACGTCCTCTTCTATTTGAGTTGCACAAATTAAATGATTTTTGTGTTTCATTCATCAGTTATATAACTTCTTCTATACTGTAAGTGCCAAAGTAAATCGAAAAACTACAAGCGGAGGATGATTATTTCAAGAAATAAATAACTAGTTCCAGATTGAATGTGAACACTCGGTGGTATTCATAAACCGTGCAACGAGAACGTAAACTTAAAGAAATTAGGATGTTACTTATCCCAACTTCAAAAATAGTTGTTTTTTGTTGACTTAAGCAAAACTTTTGAAACTTAATTACAACATAAGTTAAGTAATAAGTTAGTTCTTTACCAGAGTTTTCAAATTATTAAGCTCTCCAGCAGTTACTTAGCAACCGTTCCCCTCCGCTCACCTCTCTCCATAACCACCGTTGACGGTCTTTAAATGAATTGTTTAGCACTCGGTTAAAATTAAACAAAGCTTCAAAATACAAGCACCAGATTAACCCGAATGCGTGGAGATAGAGGGTGAAGGGGGAGGGAGTAATTTTACAGCTCCATCGACCCCTCTCTGTCCCATCTCGCTGCGACACAGTAAATGACATTTTTGTGTAAATTTAGACATCTGTTTTAACATCGTTCAGTTACATATATCATACACGTTACCTCCATCCTACGTTAATAATAACAAATTAATATTAACACTGTTTTTAATCCACATTAATGACAGTTTACTTATCCTGAAAAAAATACGCTGTGCAAGAACATTGCACACATTTTGTCCCTCAACCATTCATAAAAAAAAAACATAATTATTCATCACCGAAAATTTCATTTATGTAGAACTCAAGATTTGGGGGGAAGCTGCCATAAAAAAAAAACAATTTTTCTTAAAACCGGATATAACAATTTTGATCAAATTTTACTGAAGTATACTAAGAATCGACACAAAACATATTGGTCACCATCACTTTAACAATGAAGTTTTGTAAGTTATCGACAAAAACTCAAATAATTGGTCGTGGGACTATTTAAAAAAAACCAAAGACGGGTTATTTTAGTCGGTTTTGGGGAGAGGAGAAAGGTCCGATTTAAATAGGAGAATGGTCATGGAGATAGGAGATAGGAGAAAGGTCACCTATTTATTTAAATTAAAACAAAATTAGAATAAACAAAATCTTAACTAACTCAGGAAAAAACAATCATTTCCCCAAGGAATAATATTCAAGGACCGAACATGGTCCGATTTCACTTAACCCGTAATTTTCTACCGTTGTTTTTTTTACTGATCTTCCCGTTTAATGAACAAAAAAAAATTGAAATGGATATTCTACATATCGTCAATCTGTATTGTTGTTATCTGTATGAAAGCAAAATAGCGTCCACAAAAAATAACAATAGATGCTTGAGAAAATGAAATTTGATATAGGGGTCTACATTGTACTCACACACTACTGGAATTGAAAATGTCAAAATAACTGTCATTTTAAGTAGTTTTTGTAAATACCTCGTTTTTATTCAGTTAATTTTATCACACTAAGTTAAACTTTGGATATTTCAATTCTCCATCTAATAGTACCAACTCGACTTCCCTAGTTATTATTAAAAGTGTAGTTTCGAAATTTGACCTCACAAGAAAATGTGATATTCGTTACTGAATGAGATTCAACAGGACTGAGTTACTGACACAGAGTTCGCTCTGTGGAGTTCGCTCTGTGGAGTTCGCTCTGTGGAGTTCGCAAGTGGAGACTTTTACTGCCCAGCTGACGTCAAGCAGATTCATAAACCTATGAACAACTGTTTCAAAGAAACTTACCCTACTGGGCAAGACTCCTTGATCTATCAATATAATTTACAAGGCCTACAAAAGTATCAAAAGGGGATTACTTTAAGTTTGTATTATATTGTACTAGCAGAGTACCCGTCCTTCGTACGGGGTTGACGTATATTTGTTTTGAGTGTTAAAGGAGTTTTCAAGGCCAGTGGGGCGGCGCCCTGATGTAATTTCTAAATATAAATAGGCCTATGTGTTAACCAGGGACCCTAAGAATGTCCATGTACAATTTAAGCTCAATGGGTCCAGTAGTTTTTACGTGATTGAGCAACACACACGCACACACACACACACACACACACACAGAGAGAGGGAGGGAGAGAGAGAGAGAGAGAGAGAGACCATTAGATTTTTATTTAATATTATAGAATTAAAGATAACGTAATACCATTAGAGCAAATATCAAATTGCTTTACATTTTATAACTTCATTAAGGACACAAATACATTATATAGTATGTTTATAAAAATCAAATTAAACTTAAATTTGTTTCAAATTTTAATTGACAACATTTATTGTAACGTTTAAAACAACAAAACATCGCTCTAATGGAGGTTGACTCCAAGATGGCGATTTGAACCTTAAAGTTCAAATGAAAGAATTCATTTGATAGATTCAATATTCTCTTTTATTCATTTCAGTACAAACAAGGAAATTCCAACTCACTATTGTATAAAGGATACAAAGATACTCAAGTTAAACTATGTTAAGGTACAGAGAGTGAAGGAAATACGTTTGACAAACGTTGACGTTATTACACATTTCTCATTTACCCTGTCTGTGCATCATTGAACACGAGTGAAATGAGGCAATTTTAAAGTCTGAATACGCTCGGATGCATGGAAATGTTACTGTCTTTGATTTCGTTTTTGATATGCGTCGTTTTAGTTTTTGTTGGCACTTTAAGAAAAATCATTTTATGTTTTGAATTTGTAAATATGTAAAGTTTCTAGTAGCTTTGGACACCTTCATTGTATGACTAAGATATTTATAGTAATAAAATTAATTAAACAATTTAAAATAGGAATTAATTTTATATAACTAGTTATTCATCATTATAAACAAATGTATAAGATTTGTGCATTTAATTCGTTAGAGTTACTGCACACACAGAGCAACGTACAATGAGACGCAGCGGCCCGCTCTGTGGAGAGTGGAGCAAAGGTTAGGTTACAAAAGAGCGAAGCAGAAGAATACTATTAGAGATGAGTAAAGAGGAGCGGAATGGAGTACAGCGGAGGCAGAGCAGTGCTGTACAGGGAGGAGTGGAACAGACTTGATAAAGTTGAACGGAGCTGAGAAAAGAGAAACAGTATGTAATGGAACGGAGATAAGCAGAGAGGAGTGAAACAAACCTAATTAGAGATGAGTAAAGAGGATCGGAATAGAGTACAGCGGAGACAGAGCAGTGCTGTACAGGGAGGAGCGGAACAGACTTGATAAAGTTGAACGGTGATGAGCAGAGAGGAGCAAAACAAACCTAATTAGAGCTGAGTAAAGAGGTGCGGAATGGAGTACAGCGGAGACAGAGCAGTGCTGTACAGGGAGGAGCGGAACAGACTTGATAAAGTTGAACGGTGATGAGCAGAGAGGAGCGGAGCAAACCTAATTAGAGATGAGTAAAGAGGTGCGGTATGGAGTACAGCGGAGACAAAGCAGTGCTGTACAGGGAGGAGCGGAACAGACTTGATAAAGTTGAACGGTGATGAGCAGAGAGGAGCGGAGCAAACCTAATTAGAGCTGAGTAAAAAGGTGCGGTATGGAGTACAGCGGAGACAGAACAGTGCTGTACAGGAAAGAGCGGAACAGACTTGATAGAGTTGAACGGAGATGAGCAGAGAGGAGCGGAACAAACCTAATTAGAGCTGAGTAAAGAGGATCGGAATGGAGTACAGCGGAGACAAAGCAGTGCTGTACAGGGAGGAGCGGAACAGACTTGATAAAGTTGAACGGTGATGAGCAGAGAGGAGCAAAACAAACCTAATTAGAGCTGCGTAAACAGTTGCGGTATGAAGTACAGCGGAGACAGAGCAGTGCTGTACAGGGAAGAGCGGAACAGACTTGATAGAGTTGAACGGAGATGAGCAGAGAGGAGCAAAACAAACCTAATTAGAGCTGAGTAAAGAGTTGCGGTATGAAGTACAGCGGAGACAGAGCAGTGCTGTACAGGGAAGAGCGGAACAGACTTGATAGAGTTGAACGGAGATGAGCAGAGAGGAGCAAAACAAACCTAATTAGAGCTGAGTAAAGAGGTGCGGTATGGAGTACAGCGGAGACAAAGCAGTGCTGTACAGGGAGGAGCGGAACAGACTTGATAGAGTTGAACGGAGATGAGCAGAGAGGAGCGGAGCAAACCTAATTAGAGCTGAGTAAAGAGGAGCGGAATGGAGTACAGCGGAGACAAAGCAGTGCTGTACAGGGAGGAGCGGAACAGACTTGATAAAGTTGAACGGTGATGAGCAGAGAGGAGCAAAACAAACCTAGTTATAACTTAAAAGAGAGGAGCGAAATGAGTAGACCTGAGAAAAAGAAAAGCGGTGCAGAACAAAGAGGGAATATCGGAGCGGTGCATTACTAACTAAAGCTGAGTAGAATGGGACGAAAAGGGATAAAGCGGAGACAGAGCAGTGCGATGCAGAGAGGAGCGAGTAGAGAGAAACAGACCTGATAAATTTTTGACACTCAAACAGTAAAAATGAAACATGGAGACACTCTAAAAACTTGTTTTAAAAGATCTAGACTTACTTCGCTTGTGCTTTAAAAACGTTCTCAGTGTAAATTAATTGTAGTAAATAAAATTTGAAAACCCAAGTGATTCATTGCTTAACGCTCTGGCGAGTGAGAATTTCGGGATTCAATCCCGGTGAAGGCCTTTACAGTGTTGCCTTCTTTACAGCTTCGTGGGGAAAATTGTAAAGCTTCAATTAGCAGCAAGCTCTGGTTGAGAACGCTAGAACTACGATTAAGGGAATTTCGATTTACTAACCACAAATTATCCGATTGAAGAGCAGTTTAGCACCGTTACGTTTTTCAAGAGATGGTTGAAAATTACATATTTCACAACCTTGTGACTGATTTTTTGTTTTAACCAATAACTCACGAACCAGATTTTCTGGAGAAATAGTGACCACGTTATCCTTACTGGATAAATTTTTCGATGAAAAATTTTTACATTAAAATTTGAGAATAACGTATTTTTGTGTTTTCAATGCTTTCATACTCTAGCCCCAAGTTTTGTGTTATCAAAAATTAAATAAATAAAACAAGTTACGAGATATTGTTAAATATGTCCGTATAAAAAATTTCATTAAAATCTGTACACCCGTGTAAGCTGTAGAGCACTGTACCTGCGACATACAGACGAAAAACATGCATAACTCCAAATACCACTTTTTGTACTGTAAAATAATAAAAATATGAACTAAAAAATCCATCGATTGTTTCACCCATCACATAACTTTCTCTTTATTACGTATAAGTGAACGTAAATCATCAAAGAGAATAAATCTGTCATAAGGAATAAAATTAATTAACTTCACACCCCGTTAACCATTACTCTAAATTCTAACGGTAAGTATCGGAAAATAAATCGCATTATTTAGTTACATAAGTAGGTTAATACATCGTCCCGGATGCTAAAATATCGAGCATGAAGAACCCTGTCAGCAAAGACAACCACCCCTAATACTGCATACTTACCCCTTCATTAACCTGTAACTACGTCCAGATTTATTACACCTCCTGTTCTACTCCACCGTTCATATCACTTACATAGCACTTTAGTGTCTCTTTATATGCAGCTATATCTCAGGAGCGACGTTAGGAGCGTCGTTCCTTCTGATGTCTCATATTTTTACATAATACTGTTAAGAAAGATGAACGTAATTTATTAGTAAATGTTGGAAAACTTTGCATCAACTTTCTGACACAACCGATATAAAAATAATGTGTAATCAAATCAAATTAATCGTCACGGTGTAATTAAATCAAAGTACAGTTTTTCTCAAATCGTCTCCAACGATATTGTATTAAATTGAAGTCTCTACACACAAATAAGCTAAACGAGACATCCTATCCAATTTTCAGATCACACGTTTCAGACACTTATATATTTTTTAAGTTAACGATTTTTTAAGACCCGGAGATTATTTAAAAAGCTGTTAAAATACCATTATTAACCACAATTATTACATTCCAAAGCTTAGGTTAGAAATTATGATTTTTTGACTACTATTTTATTTTTATGTTATTTTTGTATTAAATTAAACGGTCTTACTGAATATAGTCTCGTGAATTATACCAGGTGTTCAAAACGTATGGAACCCCTCCCGTAATTTTTAGACAACGGAAAATAGAAAGATGAAACTTTGGGAATGTCTTTGGATAATTAGTAACTGCATTACAAACTTTCAACAACACCCCCTCCTCCGGGAGAGTCCTGTGAGGGCAACTCAAAATTTTTAAATGTAATCATAGGGTTTGTGACATCACTTTTTGTCCTTACACACAAACCTTTTAATACCAAGGAACGTAAGGTACGACAATCCTATGCAAATTAGTGATTGAAAACGTTTTTCGGGGAGGGGGGGTTGAATGTTTGTAAAAGCAGTTTTTTTTTCTTTTCTATTTTTGGAAGGAAAAATGAAAAAATCTTTATGACTTTGTCCGGGGACTGAAGGTGGTGGGCGGCCTCCCTACCCCGGTAAAACCAAAACCTTCCATCCTCTTCTTCCTCCTCTGCGGGACCATCTTGCGACATTACTTCGCAGAGAAGAATTAACTACCCCACAGGGTCATCCACCATCCCATCGACCGGTTGGTCGAACACCGAAACTGGAGCTCTATCTCCGCTCACCTTAGCTGTTTTCCTCGTTTGCCCATAATTCTATTAATGAAACTCTCTATTGCCTTCCATTTTTCCTCATCCTCTATCATAATTTCTATCATATTAGTTGGGGAAATAGGTGAACAAAGCTGCGTTGATAGCTCTTCCCTCTCCTGACTCCCCCTGCTGCAGTAAAAGATCGCATGCTCTGCCGTGTCTTCTTCCGCTCCGCAATCAAGACAGCTGGGATCTTCTGATCTTCTAAATCTATGAATTTATGCCCGGAAGCTTCCATGCCCTGTTAATGCTTGAGTTAAGAAAATGCTCGTTTCACCATGTCCTCTGTTCATCCATTTTTTTATATTAGGGATCAGAATGTAGGTCCAGCAACCAGAATCCTCCTTGTCCCAGCTTTCCTGCCACCTCCTAAGCAATCTGTCTCTTGCACCTCTTTTTATTTGAGACCCTGTTCTTTCTCCATTTCCTTCCTCATCATACGTCTCTCTCCTTTACTCCGCCAGCAAGTCGATAGGGGTTATTCCGGCCACCACCAATATCGCAGCTTGGGAGACTGTGTTGTATCCTGCAGTGATTCTAAGTACCACCTTTGAAAAAGTAGTAACTAACTATCCAAAAACATACACGATGTTACATTTTTCTATTTTAAATTGTTAAAAGATTGCGGAAAGGGTCCAATATTTTTGGGGAAAAAAGTTTTTCAGTCGCCATTTTCTTCGAGGTTCGCCACTTCCGAAACGAAGCGAGTTACGAGAAATCAGAATTACGAGGAAACTGTTTTAAACAAACTTAACTTACTGGTAAGACTTCTACTAAACAATATAACATACGAGGCCTAAGAAATCAACTTTAGTGAATTACATTTAGAGAATCTCTTTACATTATATTATGAGGCTGGGTAAGTACCATGATGGCACCCATCAACTTCTTTCTTTGGATTTGTATGATCGAGTGAAAAAGCTTATGCACAGTTATAAAAACAACTTTATACTTTCAAAGAACATATTAGTAGGAGAATTTATTTCAATTAAACGAATATTTAAAAAAAATAATTTTCTTGAACTTTTTAATCACAAACATAAGACAATTCCCTAACATTACCCTTCTTATGTAAATACTCATACTTGAAAACATCTTTCCGGACTTTACATAAATATTTCCAAAGAAACGTTTTCAATATTGACATTTCAATTTTTTTCTTTTTTTTATTCCACACATTGAATATTTTCTTGCCTTCCATTTTCAATTACTTTTGCCTAAAGGGAAGCCCGCTTGTTTGCTCTCTCTATTGCATTAATATTTATATTACTCACAGAAGGAAAAATAAACTTCCATACGCGCTCCAAGGGTTGGGGGGGGGTTGTCAATATACAAAATGATACATCTCATGTCATGGTACTTTTATTTGATTGGTGTTACACCCACCTCCTCACATATCATAATATAACAACGTCCATGTTTGTTGTGTTAGAACATCTTAGCTTATTTGTTATCTTACTGTACTTTTTGATTTTAAAATATTAAAAAACTTGTGGGAAATGTTTAATTTTGACAATTGAAACTCACTCAGCAAGGCTCTTAGTTACGTTTTGCATAAAATATACGTAGTATAAGATGAAAACCCGATTTAGAGTTGGTTGTAAATATCCGTTTGAGGCCAAAAGAGTGTTATTTAGGATGTCTGTCTGTCATCTACGATCCAAATATGTGGACTGATTTAATAAAATTTGGTATTTTGGCTATAAGAGGGCACGTTTTTCACTTTTTTTTACAACTCAAACTTTAGAGTTTTGTAAGAAACAAAACATAAAATTTCACTTTCTCATTATCGCCAGTAAACAATTTTATTGCTCAAATGTAGCCTCTAAGACCTAAACAGAGGGTGCTTTATCAAACTTATGCTTTGATATTAATTTAACTAAAGTATGACAAAAAAGACAAAAATTAAAAAAATAATTTTTTTTTTATACTTACTTTTTATAAAGACAAAAAACTTTGAAATCAAAGATAATCAATTTTGAAGTACTTAAAACAAAAAATGTAATAAGAAGTAAAATTCAATTGCGTTGCCAAATAATTAATTAATTTTAGCAAATTGTTTATCTATGTACAACTGCAGGCAAGCACGGCGTGCACAGTTATATACAATCACTTTATAAATTCTTAAATTTTGACCTAATATTATTAAATGTAATTATACCCTACTGTTAAAATTTAACCATATATAGCTATAAATCTCATCTAAAAGCTTCTTTCTAATAATAAATATGACTTGTAAAAAGATATCTCTGGTCTTACTTTAGAGGGTCCCACTATCGTTAGACAAATTCTCCTAAACCTCTGAAAGGCTTATGAATGGTGTCGTTGAGATGCTCAATATTTTAAGAATAGCCTATATATAAAAAAAAGTTAATGAGTATTACATAATATTAAAATTCTGTATACATATTGAATGAATACAATAAATACAATTAAAAGCCCAATACATTGTTATATTGCGTCAGAATATAAGAATTTATTAAGTGATTGTATAAATGCACACTGGTTGTATTTCTACAGTAGTGCATAGATGAAATATTTGTTAAAGTAATTAATTGGCAACGCAATTTTTTTTCACTTTTTAGTACGTCATTTAAAAGTTTTTTTTTTTTAACTTTCATTTAAAAGTTTTTTGTATCTTTGAGAAAAGCAAGTTTAATTTTATTTTTTTATGTAAGTATAAAAATTTGTTTTTTAAATAAATAAACGATTAAACTACATCACTGTTATGATTGAAAACACAAGTTTATGTTAAAAGAAACGCTTTATAGGTAACTAGTGATATAAAAATAAAACAGGCAAGTGATGGCTTGATATAAACCCCCTCCATTAAGAATAATTCTGTAATAAATTCCACCAAGTGGGATATTATATATTTGTATAATGGAATTGCTTTTTTATTGCTCTCTTGTTATTGTGATTACTTGGAATACATAAGTAAGCTATCAACATTTTACGCACAAGTAAGTGGTCTATCCAGGTGTCGGTGGTGTAGAATATATATGTTTAAATTATTACCTATAACTGGTATTTAGTAAGAAAATAAATTAATGCAAGAGACGGTTCGAAAGTTTGAATTTACTTCGTAAATAATGTAAAAACTAATGTCAGTTCTGCGAAAAACATTTCAGGGTTTGTTATTAGAACATTTTTTTTTTAAATTATATTTTATTACAACTAAGTTAAATACAACCTAACAAGCAATTTATTCTGAATACATGGTTTTAACAATGATTTGGTTCACCCAGCTCTAGTTCATTAAACAGAGTCCAGTTTTAGTCTCGCACCAAGTCAATGGGCTTTGTCCTCTTCAGCCTTCGCAGGTCCTTGCTGGCGTTGAGGAGAGGGAGCATTTCTATATCCTCATGAGCTTCCAGTCTCTTACTGTGTCTTAAGGAGCATACCTTAATTTCCTCAGCCACGGTATTGATTTTTAAGTCACGATGGATGTTGTCGCTCCTCACATACCATGGAGCATTATTAGAAAATAATATTTTTTCACATACGTTGAAATTATTATTTATTTTTCGCCTAAATCCGTAGTAAAATTGTATATGGAACGTTACTTTGGTATCCATATCATAAAATTTATAATAGTAAAATTGAAATCTTACAAAATAAGTGTTTACGTTTCTTATACTACAAGAAATTTAAAAATCCCTGTCCTCTCGAGCTGTCTACGGCTCTCCTAAGATTATTTCACAAAATTATTGTTCAAAACACAAAATGTGGGAGGTTTGGCAAAGGTTGAATGAACATTTACTTGTTTAGAAATTACCTAGGGGCTGCAAGACTGTTCCATTCTGTGTATATAGTTTATAACAGACAATTTTGTTTAGGTTCTAGTCAGTTTCAGTTTGGGTAAGTGAGGTTTTTGCAGTGTTTTTTTTTTTTTCATAATTTATTCTACTTGTTGTAGACTTGTTCTACAATCTTGATTAGTTGTGAATTAAAGTTGGAAGATCTGAAGATAATTACAATCCTAGGGAAGAACATAAGACAGTGAAAGACATTCGTGTTCAACAAATTGTCGCCACTCTTCAAATGTTTTGTGAGTGAAGAGTACTAGAACGTTGCCATAACCTCTTCAACTCTTTAAATCCATTAAATGTTTCTATTCCTGACTTCTTTAACAACGACAGTATTTTATTGCAAATCGTTTTTCTAAATTGATTTCCATTATTATTTCTAGGGAACGACAAACATAACTATGACGTACTTCCATTATATCATGTGTCCAAAATGTCCCACCCCCCTCTTATTTTTTTAATTAATAATGGATATAGACAGATTTGCTTTGGGGAAAGTTTAGATAACCAAATGAGGAGTTTTTTGAAGTATAGAAATTTTCATTCCTTTCCCCCAAAATGGAGTAGTTTGGGGGTAAGTCATAAATTTTAAATAGCAACCCCTATTGAGTGATACCTCATTTTAAAAAGACCTTTTAAAAATAAGAATAATGGCGAAAACTAGAGGTCTCTATGTTCATCCTACCCAATATTGGGGGTAAGGGTTGAAAATTTTGATACTTCAAAAAACTCCTCCTTTGGTTATCTAAACTTTCCCCAAAGCAAATCTGTCTATTTCCATTAATAAAACAAATAAGAAGGGGTTGGAACTTTTTGGACACATGGTATAACACCCATTGTTATTTACATACTATAGTTTAAGTTTGGTAAAAGCAAAACAAATGCAACATCCGTTTTTTCAAACCTCCGGAAAACCGAAAAAGTAATTTTCGACCGTCCATCCATCATTCACGATAGCGAACACAAAAATTAATATAGGAACATAAAATTTTGTCTACAAGACTATAATGTGCTCAAACAGAACCCTATACTACAATAAAGAAAAAACTATGCTTTAATAATTTCATAACATTGTAATTTTTCAATTGTTAGTAGCTTTTTAATCTTAAGTTTTATCAATTTCCTTTACAAGTTGGAAAATGTTAGCCATTTTATAATGGACAAAATAAAAAAAGTTTTCAAATCCGCTAACAATCAATTTATTTACGCCGGAATTAGTTACATTCAAACAGTCTGATTTTTGGTATAGTTTAGATCTAACTAAATCAGTCTGGTTAAATTCAACATTTTTTAGCATAAATTGGTTGTTCTTTGCTATCGGATTTGAAAACTTAACGTAACATTTTGTTCATGATAAAATTCTTAAAATTTTCTACCTATAAAAGGAATTAGATAAAACTTAAGATTAAAAACCTACTAACAATTGAAAAATTACGTGGCCGACATTTTGAATGTTTTTATAGTACAATTATGATTTTTTAAACAGTAAATAACTGTTTAACAATTTTCAAAAAGGTATCTTTAATCCTTCTCAAGATATAATTTGTTTCTTCAAAAATACAAAATGGCGGTCAGATAGAAAACATCGTTTTTACACCTTTGTTAATTGGAACTTTTCGTCTTATTTTTAACTAGAACAACCATCCGACGTATGTCTACACAATCATATTCAGGACATCCTGTATAAATGAAGGATCGATCCATGTTATAAGTTCAATCCTTCCACGTCTTTGATTGCTGGAATAATTCTGTTTACCAACTTGTAGCGGTAACTTACTCCATCCAAATTTCCGATGATAATAAAAAGGAACAATAATTTATTGTAACGATCCCTGCACACTAACCTAACCTAACCTAACCTAACCTAACCTAACATAACCTAACCTAACCTAACCTAACCTAACCTAACCTAACGTAACCTAACCTAACCTAACCTAACCTAACCTAACCTAACCTAACCTAACCTAACCTAACCTAACCTAACCTAACCTAACCTAACCTAACCTAACCTAACCTAATGAGAATACTGACTCCTTCATTAACCACTTCTGAAAGAATCTTTGTCGATTGAAAAGAGTGCAATTTGTATATCGTTATTAAAGTAGGCAGACTTTTAATTGTTTCTTAACAATTTTGATGTTTCCCCCTACATGCATTTTTTTTCATTAACTTTAAACCACTATAAATCTGAGGAATAAATTAATTTTTTAATGTAATTTTGAACTACTTTAAAAAAAACACAAAAATAATGTTTACAGTTCCGTAAGACAAGGAGGAATAATCACACTTTATACATTTTTGTGAGATTCTGTACAAGATAACTAACTTTTAGCTCACTCTGTAAATAGAACCAGAGATATTAAATTGTTCTGATTTTTTTCTCGCTATACTCTGCAGAGTTCTATAGCGAGTACGAGCGGTAACAATCCCGAAGAAAGCGTAGCTGAATCTACACTTATTGTCTTGTAGTATTGAGTTATAACCGGGATGTTTCGTGTCTTTAAGCAACGAGGAGAAAAAATACTTTGCAGAGAGCACAGTCATCACAAGGCTTTAGAATTAGTTTGTACTTCAGAGTTGAGTAAGTACAAAGATAAACCTATAAATTACACAGCTAGGTTGTTAATCTTTTGTTACATCACACTAAATAACCTCTTCACGTCCTTCCTGTTTGTACATAGATAAATATATTCAATAATGCATAAAGCAACTTCAATTGAGTTGAGTTGTAAATTTGTCAACCCAAGGGATGGTAGTTTGAATTATGGGAATAGGAAGGAAACCACAGGGGTTGGGGGGTGGAGTTACACACGTAAATATACTCAACTGAGAGCCTAGTTTTCCCCTAGAGGATAGTTGTTTCTATGGCTAGGATATTCTTCCGTTTTGTCAGAATTGCAAAAACATACAAGCAGAAAACAAAACACTTGATGGTACTCAGGGGGCTTCATGGTTTGCAACTACTGTTGTTATACAAACCAACTACATTGATTCAGTTTATCTCGATATTATGTACATTGATTATATCGAACTGTGGGAGCTGAAAAATTTTGACATAATCATCGATCTTTTCCTTTCAACGGAATAAATTGGAGGTCATATCTTAGCTCGAGCAATATTCGCAGTAACTATCTTGTAAGTTGGATATCTGCTGGTATGCGCTTAAATCGTGTCATACTGGTTAAACAGGTATCAGTACGATAACGATATCTATCGTAAGATATATGTATTAGGCGAAACGCTCTTTATCGATAATTCAAAATCAATGCTGTTAATAATTTATTAATAATCTGTGACGTGTTCCATACACAGTAATCCGGGCTTATCGTGGTTGGGATCTTGGTTGAATACAGTTTTGAATTTTCGCTACACTTTAAGTTGCCAGTGCAATATTGGTTGCAACGGGTAACCGCGATCACCAACCGAATTACCAACACCGTTGTTTAGAAGGCAGTGGACAGCTGTAATGTCCTGTTTGAGAGAAAAGTCTGTGACGTCACAGAGACAAGAGAGTAATGCAATGTTAGTAACTGGAAAACTTCTTAGTAGAGCATTGACACATTGACTAGTTTATTTTATTGAAGGGAAGTTTTCTAAAGTTGTCAGGAAGTTGTCAGGCTCTGTTTCAAAAATAGCGTTCCTGAATTCTCGAAAAATGACGATCTTGAATTCTCGGAAAATGGCGTTCCCAAGTTCTCGAAATGGCGTTCCCAAATTCTTTGAAAACGGCGTTCTCGTGATTTTCGAAATGGCGTTCCCGAGATTCTCGGAAATGACGTTCATAAAACACCGGGAAATGGCGTTCTCCAGATTCACGGAAACGGTGTTCTTAAATTCTCTGAAAACGGCGTTCTCGTGATTTTCGAAATGGCGTTTCCGAGATTCTCGGAAATGACGTTCATAAAACACCGGGAAATGGCGTTCCAAAATCTCTGAAATGGCGTTCTCCAGATTCTCGGAAATGGCGTTCCCAAATTCTCTGAAAACGGCGTTCTCGTGATTTTCGAAATGGCGTTCCCGAGATTGTCGGAAATGACGTTCATAAAACACCGGGAAATGGCGTTCTCCAGATTCACGGAAACGGTGTTCTTAAATTCTCTGAAAACGGCGTTCTCGTGATTTTAGAAATGGCGTTTCCGAGATTCTCGGAAATGACGTTCATAAAACACCGGGAAATGGCGTTCCAAAATCTCTGAAATGGCGTTCTCCAGATTCTCGGAAATGGTGTTCCCAAATTCTCTGAAAACGGCGTTCTCATGATTTTCGAAATGGCGTTCCCGAGATTGTCGGAAATGACGTTCATAAAACACCGGGAAATGGCGTTCTCCAGATTCACGGAAACGGTGTTCTTAAATTCTCTGAAAACGGCGTTCTCGTGATTTTAGAAATGGCGTTTCCGAGATTCTCGGAAATGGCGTTCATAAAACACCGGGAAATGGCGTTCCAAAATCTCTGAAATGGCGTTCTCCAGATTCTCGGAAATGGTGTTCCCAAATTCTCTGAAAACGGCGTTCTCGTGATTTTCAAAATGGCGTTCCGAGATTCTCGGAAATGACGTTCATAAAACACCGGGAAATGGCGTTCCAAAATCTCTGAAATGGCGTTCTCCAGACTCACGAATAGGTGTTCTTAAATTCACTTGAAATGGCGTTCCCAAAAATCTCTAGAAACGGCGTGCCGTGATTCTCGAACTGGCGTTCCCGAATTCTCGCTAAAAGGCGTTCTTGAGATATATATATGGTGTTAAAGGATATGTTGCATAACCACTTTCTCACTGCAACTTTCAAGACAACTCCAAAATCTTAAACCTACTGATACCTAGAAAAGTGTAAAACATGTTTATTCAACCACCTTTTAAAAAAAAAAAAACTATTAAACGATATGTCGCATGGCAACTTTTGCATGAAGATTAACTCCTACTTCTTGGACCCCAGAATGATCTCCTAAAATTTCCAAACACTTAGACAGTTACTATTTTAAATTTATATTATAAAAACAATATGTTATTGAATGTACAAAAAATAGGGGGAATGGACTCTAAAACCACTTTTTACATATAAACCACTCATAATTTCTCCTTATTATAACACCAGTACTCCACTAGACAAGCTAATTTTTTAATTGGGGGGGGGGTTTAAAGCGAAAAACCATTCCCGTCATTTTCACAATTAGACAAGCTCAAATTGATCCAGTGAGCGTTTCAAAATCAAATAAAGCATTTTCAAGTACAAGCTCTTGTTATACCTCACATATTTTATTTAATAACATGCTGAAGCAATTAAAATGTAATTAATCGTTTGCTGTGTTTGTATGTAAAATAATTATCAAGGAATGTGTGTACCAATGTTGGGAGAGAGGAGATTGAGCAGGTAATTAAATCTGTATATAGGTAGAAATTTTATTCTTTTTTCTGCGTGGACACCCACGTCAACAAATTCATCTTTGTTAGATTGTTTTGAAGGAAATCAATGTATTTATTTATTTAAGTTTTATTATAGAAAAACTTATGATGATATTACACAAACTTTCCTGCATTTATTCAAGCGGAACTATTCCAGTGCCCATGGATTCCTTAAATTTATTAATAGAAATAGATATATTTTATTTCACTTAACATTTCACAAAACCAGATGGTACTGGTGAAGAGTCAATGTTATCAATCCAAATTACATTATTATAACAATTACAAATCATTTTCATTATTACACTAATCAAACACTTACAAGCGAAAGAAAATACAATAGTTCAATATCTATTCTAATCTAGAACAAAAATAATTCAAAATTTATGTTCTCCAAGATCCCATTAGTCAACAAAATCAAAAAGGAAATATTCGTTTGAGCTAAAAATTGTCATCCAGATTTTCACGTACCGAGTAAAACGTTGTTTGTAATAATATCATTTTTTTAAACGGGTTTTTAATTATTTTAAAATTAATTTTTTACATCTATAGGCAGTTTATTAAACAATTTAATACCGATGTAATGAGGAGTTTTTTCAAAGACGATTTGGGTAGTTTAAATAACTAAAGACTTCCGTATTTTGGGTTGAATATGCATTGAACCTCTGCTTTTCAAGGAAATATTTTATTTTGTCTTTGCCAACAACAGACACTTATATATGAAAATGGCTTGGAACACTTCAATTATAAATCGTTGAATATATTCTTACAAAAACTTTTTTGTAACTTAAAAATCTCTGCAATGTCTGATGTCATCTATATCGTATTGCATTTTAGAGAAAAACAAAGCATAATAAACAAGTTTCCTTACTTCAAAACTGACAACATCTCTAGGCATATTCATTTGATAACAAAGTAAAGTCGATTTGTTAATTTTTGTACGAATCGTCTCCTAGATAGAATCTTATCTATTAAAATTCCTATAAATATTGACCGTGTTTGTACAATTTAGTTACCACTGACAATGTACTTCAGACTTATTTTGACTTTATAATATTTTAAACTGTATTTTTTGGGGGTTTTCCTTGTTCAATTTCAGACCATTCACAGCAAACCAATAAGAAATTTGAATAAGTATATCATGAATTACAGCATTCAATTGCCGTTGTATCGTCAGCATAAAGGATAGTTTTACAACTAATAGTTGGAGGTAAATAGTTAATATAAATGATAAAGAGCAAAGGACCCAAATTGCCCGTTGAGTAACACCACAATTCACTCTCATCCAGCTAGATTGACAGATCAAATTACGAATTGATATCTGTCTTCTAAATACGATTTAATTCAACAAATTGACATTCCATCCAAGTTATATTATTTAAATCTCACATCGTGATTTAAACAGTCAAAGGCCTTGGACAGGTCACAGAAGAGCCCAACTGTGCTGTAAATATATCTAAATAATATTTTATAAAGAATTAATTAATAAAAATAAGATATAATTTTATTTTAAGAAAAGAGCGAAAAATCCGAAACAACGCACACTTGCATTTCATTTTAATGTATATGTGTAAATCGTTCATCATACAAACATTGCACAACCAAAGTAATTTAAAAAACGTTTAAAAATTTTCGCGACGTTTAATATATTCAGGGTTAGTATTGAACAAGAAAATTATTTTTTCACAACTGCTATAACTGACAAAATATAACTTTTCGGAAAATTTCCTTAATATAAATAATCTCACCGCGACACACACGAATGAACTCTGGCTTCTGATCGATAGACCTCAGAAAATCCTAAATAAATATTCCAGCAGATTTTTATAAAAGGAAAATATAGTAGGAGGGGGTGAAATGGAAAGATAACATTGCAGCAATGGTTGCAGTCGAGACACAGGGTGGAATCAAATTAGGGTGTCAAACTAGGGCGACCAGCCCTGCATCAAGACGTTACTGGAATCCTTAAGCGCGTTAAGATCATGTATATTTCCCTGCGGTGACGCGTTCAAAAATACAGCTGCTAACAAAGTAGTCGTTCTGTTACCATGTAATGATTATTCATTAGGGGATGATAAACACTACCCTGTGAACACTCAGCAAGTTTTACGAGTCGATTCCAACATAGTTACAATATCCATGGTGTTACACAATTCATTCTTGATCACAATTTTAAAACAAGTTTATCTAGTCATTGTGCTCTGTCTTGCAAAACAACCCCTACACTGCCTTACTAATTCTTGTTTCAAAAAGAAAACGAAAACACATTAGAAAATAAAAAATACGTCCAAACATTATTATCTACGTGTTCGAACCAATCACTTTTTATATTGTGAAGCTAGTTACCTGGAACCGTGGCGATACCAGTCAGTTCTTGAGATATAAGAAATGGTTTTAGTCATTGGACCCAAATCAGGATTATACTATGAATTTTATTATTATACATTTTTCGGACATTCGCCATTATTTGTGTGTTAAAAATCAAAACACCTAACATTAAATAAAACATGAATTGACAACAAAACACCTGGGTTTTCCTTCTGACACGGCTGTAGATGTAAATGAAAGCGTTTGTCCGGCTTGAAGTAGACTCTACACTGTAAGAGAAGCTAAACGTATGGCGAACTATAAATATATTTATACATTTGAATTTTTTTAAACACACAAATGATGGCAAATGTTGGAAAAATGTATAATAATAAAATTGAACTTCCATCATTCACAAATAACTTCAAACAGAGAATACTGTGAATAATGCAAAATTTCAAATGATTGTCAAAAGTTTGGAGTCTATTGATAAAATGTTGAAAGGTTATATAAGACGAATCTGTTGAGGGACAAAGCAGTACGTAAATAGCTTTTGAAGATGGAGTTCATCCGAAACACCTCAGAGGTAGTTAAAACAGTTGTATGAGTGGCAGAAGAATAAATTAATTACGTACTTAACTATAATTTTATTATTTTTCGTGATCTTTATTTGAAGAAAATAAGAGAAAACTATTTGCGACATTTCAAGCTACTAATACACGACGTTTCGACAGTATAGATCAACTCTCGTTATCAAGTAAAAAACTTAAACCATAAAAGAGAAAAATACTAACAAAGCCTAGAAGCTAAAACTAAATCTACAACTTAGAAAGAACTCAAGCTAAAAAACTAGCCCTTAACAGACAAACGTAAGACTAAAATATAAACTTGATAACGTAAAAACACCACACTCAACCTTCCCTACACAAAGGACGGTAAGCAACTGATTGTAAAAGATGGAAACTTGAGAAAGTAACTGTTTATCAGGTAAACAACCTTTTAACCCCGTCTTTCGAGAGTTTAATAGAACTGAAATTTTGCAGCTTCATCCACAAATGGGAATCATGACGCGATTGAAGACTAAACACTTGAAATAGCGGGGGGAAGATTTTTTAACCCCAATTAAAAATTAGGACAGCTTTTTCATTGCTGCATCCCTTACAATTAGTTGCAGTCATTTGTGTATTGTAAACCTTTGTGTTGTGGTTTAATCTGATTACATTTGCATTTATAGTCTTAATTTTGACTATTCAGGCCTAGTTTTAGGCTTGAATTCTTTTTAGGTTATATATTTGGTTTTAGTTTCCAACAAAACCCTGTGCCATTAGGCTATATTGGTGTTTTTGTCTTTTTACATTTGATAACGGGAGTTGATTTATACTCTCGAAACGTCAGTATTTGTTTGTATATACACAAATGTTGGGAAATGTTCGTTTTAATAATTTAAAGTTACACACAACATTAATCCTAATTTAGAGGTTATTTTTTGATATTATCAATTTAAATTGTAGATAATAACTTTTTTAATACTTCCCAAAAATAAACTTCTTGCAATACATGTTTCACTTTTGGATTGACAACTACCTAATTAACATTTTTAATGATGATTAATTTTTATTTGTATATTTGATTTTTCGGATGAGCGAGTCAGAAAAATTGTAAAATGTTTTTGCACAGTTTATATTACAATATGAAACAGGTATTTCAACGTAATTATGTAACCCAAAGAAGGAAAAAAGTTGGATGCTTTCCTATGGCAACATTGGGAACCTAATTCATTAATATTCTCTTATGTCAATACAATTTATTGACATCCTTTCTATCCTTTCTGGCTTGCGTCAAGTTTAGGACATTGCAGGAGGTGATCTCTAACTGAATTTGTTTCGTGACGGTAGTGATAGAAGGAACAATAAATTTCCACTTTTCATTCATATATATCTTGGCTAAATAAATATGCAAACCTTTTAGGAAATATATAAACCCCCTTCGCCCCACCATAGTTTAATCAATAAACCTGTACATCTACAAATCGTTAAAGTTCAAAACAATCATTAAAATTCCCCAATATACATCCTATACACTATACACGTAACACAAGTTAATCAATAGTTAACAAATCTTAATTGATTCAATGCACTTTTCCAATCACGCCTCAGGTAAACAAGCTCGTTAGGCAAGTTACGTCTTTACCACCCCCGTCATCCCCGGGTTGTTATGACAACTGTCCAACAAATCTGATTGGTCAATATAGATTGTAGGTGTGGCTTTTATGTGGAGCAAAAATATTTAATTTGTTAAAATTACACTATACAAAATGTTTACATCTATTTACAACAAAAGTACCGACAGGGTGGAACAAAAAATACTGATAGCGTATAATAGATTGAAACAGTGTAAGTGTTATTAATTATAATAAATGATGTATGAAAATTGCACAAACTTTCTCACAGTTTAAATATTAACCAAACAACTATTCGTTACTGAAATTTCAGTTCGGTGGTTATGTGTAAAATTTGAACTCGAACAATGGGCGCTGTTTTTCAAAAACTACCCATGTTTAAACTTGCTTTTGTTGTGCTGTAAAAGCGTCAACAGTATAAAATTAAAGTCGAGGTTTCAACACATTTGGGTGCTAGCGCCGACTTTAGTCGGCGTCGCTCTTACTGCCATGAGACGCGCGCCGACAAAAGTCGGCGCCAGACCAACTGAAATGATTTGACATAAAAAAATTTAGCCATAGGTGATGATATATACTTATTTTTCAACAGTGAACGTGTTAACAACACCGATTAGGTTCATTTTAGTATTTTTGCAAATTGTTCCTGAACCATAGCGATTCTACACACGAGTTTCGACTATTAAACTATATCACTATAGTTTTAACGAAATTGGTAGAACTGATTTTGAAAAATTGCGCATTTATGACAGCCTATGTTTGTTTTTTATCGCTAACTCATACGCCATACGCCATTGTTTGGCTCCATAGAGAGACTACATTTGAGCAAAGTTAAAGCCAATCTTGAAAAAATAAAAACTTTTCTTTTTCACCCACAAATTTTGATTTATCATGAAAATAATGAACTCCCAAGAAAAAAAACTCCACATACCAAATTTAATTAACATTGGTCGACGCGTTTAGGCTATATAACGTATGACAGACAAACATCATTCCAAAACACTTTATTAAGCAGGGTAACCTCAAAGCAGATTTAAATGAAAAAATGGAAGTCGATTTTTTGTCCCTAAAATAAGTTTCTTATGTATATGTGGGGGAAGTAGTTTACACAACAAACTACAGAAATTAAACTTACTCAAAATCTACCTGATAGAAAACAGATTATTATATATTTTTATTTATTTATTTTCCCTTTCTTTTTAATTTTAAAGGCGAAAACCTTTCAATCATCGCCTAATAAATAAAAGAAGAAAATAAAATAAAGACCTTTAAGCTTTCAATACTGTCAGGGTTGGAAAAGAAACACAGTTGTTCAAGCATTCAGTTAAATCCATCCAATTTATAAAAAAAAAAAAAAAAAAAAAAAAAAAAAAAAAACACTACTTTTCGCTGTACTACAGATTAACATTACTGTACAAATAACAGTTGATACTTTTGTGTTACTTTTACATTACCATGTACTTTTAGATATTTCAACAACAAAGTCTTATGTACCATCAAATTACAGCCGCATTACAATTACATTAGCGAATGGAACAAATTACAACCACTCAAATTAATTACAGCAATTAACGGAAACAAAAGATTATAATAATTAAAATTACAATTGTTTGTATGTTGCTAGGAAAAGAAACAAGATGGTGGAACCAGATCTCATTAACACTTTACGTAAAGGATTTAGTCGTGGAAAAATATAATTACTTTGCCCAGAGAGGGAGGTTGAGGGGAGGCTATACGCTTGAAGAGAGCTTCAATTGAATTTAAGCCTACTTGGCTCCACTGGAGAGAGTGGAGTGGGAGTTGTTAAAAAGGATGTTAAGGATAATCTAAAGTTTACATCTATTTAGATCCTTTAACTTATTGGAAAAGGTCTCTGTAGGGTTTGAACTCTTTATTGATATAATAGGGTGAAACTGTTTTTAGAGATTTCTGATGTTGATTGTAAATACAAGGATACTCATTTTTTTCGTGTTGTTTAAAGACAAAAAACTTTCTTGGTGGTCACCGTCTGATAAAAAAACTTCTCAAAAGCGTCAAAGTCGAGAAGAAAAACAAGTTTGACAAACGGAACCAGCTAGGAAAGATGAAAGGTAGAGATCTAATCGAAGACTCCATTGAAAAAGTGTAGAGCTAGCTAAGGTCTTTCGGGATTGCTAAGCACAAACTCACTACAGAGAGCCCCTGGGGATACGGAACTTCCAATACTTAAGTTATATCATCAAATTTTCTCGTAACAATTAAATTAAAACAGCTAGGTATTTTCTTCGGGTTGATCAAATTCTAACCCTATTTACAATTAGTTCAAGCCTTCATAACGGCTGGAAATCTAAGTTTTGAGGAATGAAAATGATTTTTTAAAGAAGTACTGGACCTGTGACAATTCTGAAACTGTTATGCAACTCGGAGGAAACTTTTGGAGCACAACCACAGTACAGATTTGCAATTTAGAAACTGCGAAATTATTTTTAAAAAGGGCGTTTTTTAATGCAGTGAAATGTAGTTGATATCAGTTACTATTACGACTGAACATAGCGCATTGTCGGTTTCTGAAGGTTTTAAAGAGAAATCATAAATACGAGCTTCGATTGAGGCCTACGAGCTAGATATGTGGAAAATAATTAATTACACAGATTAAGACAAAACCATTGAAAACTATCGTTATGAAAAATACAGTTCAGTAGTTGAAGAAGAATGGTCGCCATCTTTGACAAAAATTGATACACTTAATAGGACCTAAACTTGCTTCGGATGTGCCATAAACTCGTACTATGTGTTAATAGTACCTAATAAGATGTATATTTAATGAGGCTGGAGGATGGTCATAATGTTTTGAACTAAATTTACCACTCGGATTAGAATCATTATTCTTTATATTTCCCTAAAGTTTTAACGAAATCGATGGAGCTGATTTTGAGACATTACGTATTTTATAATCCTTTTTGAAGACTAAAATTGTACTTTTGATTAATGTATGTTTTTTGTCTATTTAATTGGCGCCCGTGGTCTGTGAAGTGATAAACAGGTTTGTGAAGTGAAGGCTAAACGAGTGAAGTGAATTCAATCAAATTTTCTATGTGGACATATTTCGGCCATATCTCGGGAAACGTTTTTATAACTCACAGTACTTATTTAACTTATTAGGGTTTTTTGTGAGTAAAAGCGACTTTGACGTTTGAGGTGTCGTTGTATAGGGGTCAGTCTAAAGTTGTTTCTGCCCAAATTTCAAAAAGATGGTACATACGGGAGAAAAATGAGAAGGGATGCAAGTTTTTACCATTATTCCCGTACTGATGTTTATCAAGGAATTTATAAATATCTATAATTTAAATCATCTGTAATTAAAAAAATTTTACAGGAATTTATACACATCTGTAATTAAAAACATCTGACAGGAATTTATAGGCATCAGAAATTTAAAACATCTGGCAGGAATTTATAAAGATCTGTAATTAAAAACATCTGGCAGGAATTTATAAGCATCAGTAATTTAAAACATCTGGCAGGAATTTATAAATATCTGTAATTAAGAAAGAAATTGGCAGGAATATATTAACATCTGTAATTGACAACATCTGGCAGGAATTAATAAACATCTGTAATATTTAAAACAATTGGCAGGAATATATAAACATCTGTAATTAAAAACATCTGGCAGGAATTTATAAAGATCTGTAATTAAAAAAAAATTGGCAGGAATATATTAACATCTGTAATTTAAAACATCTGGTAGGAATTTATAAATATCAGTAAATTTAAAAAATGGCAGGAATATATTAACATCTGTAATTGAAAACATCTGGCAGAAATTTATAAGCTTCAGTATTTTTTAAAAAAAAAAAGCAGGAATATATTAACATCTGTAATTTAAAACGTTTGCCATGAATAAAATTTATAAACATCAGTAAATAAAAGCATGTGACAGAAATTTATAATCATCTGTAATTAAAAACATCTGGCAGGAATTTATAAACATCTGTAATTAAAAACATCTGACAGTATATTATACTACACTAATCAAATAATATCAGCTCTATGTTAACATACATAAAAATAATTTTAAGAAAAATGTGGTTTTGGTTTTGTGTTGTGATTATTTGTTTCTGACAAAATATGGTATTTATCAATTTGCTTTGTCAGACTTACGAGTATGCAGTGTTTTAAAATAAAGTTTTTTATGTTTGTTAATAATTTTTTTCAATATTTTTTTCCATTTTTTTTTAATTTATGTAATTAATTCCCATTGTACTTATAACAGTAACAATGCTTCCAATTAGAGGAGAAAACCAAGGCATGTTTTCACCGCAACCAAATGAGAATTACGCGTGGACTTAACAACGAGGAAACAAACATTGATTCGTATAAACAAGCATTAAGGACGCCATCCGAAGTTATACCATTTACAATTATTGGGCTTCAAATCAATTCACAAAAACGTTTTAATTTAAAATGTTCATATATAACTACATATTACACAATTTCCAACAACAATGTACACAAGTTTAAATTATATAGAGGTATCTTGTCCCAAGACAAAAACACAACATCTTGATTTCATCAAAATCGGCTGTAACTGTTTTGAGAGCTCATAAACACCAAACGAAATATAGCCTATTGGCCGTCATCTCTCAGTTACCAGTAAAAAATAAATCCGTTATGGAGTTGTTGTAAAAGATGTAATTTCTCAGAATCAGTTTTACCGATTTTATTAAAATTTTTAAACAAAATATATTATTTACATCTCAAAACAATTTATAACAAAAACGAAACCGATTTAGATCTTACAAAAAAATAATCTTAAAAATCTAAGAACTGATACTTACGGCAATGAATAGTTTTCTTTAGTAAGTATTTCGATTGCTGAGTATGTTGGAAATGTTCTGTAATATTTTTGCTCTGTTTATTAAAAACTCGAAAACAAGTCGCACGGATATTTGTACATTGCAAATTATTTTTTCCCCGGAACAGGATTTCTTCTCACCACTCCCCCCCACCCTTACACACGCACCAACTAACGACATTCCAAATTAACCTAAACTTTCGCAATACAAATTAAATCCAGTACCGATAATAATGAAATGTAATAACCTCCCTAATTGCAGCGTAACAATATGTGCGCTGGAAGGGGGGTGCGCCAGACGTTGAAAGTTAATATTATCACGACTTTACCGATATTTTTCCATCGCCTCTCCAGAGTTTTCTTCCCCCCATCACAACCTCTTCTCACCTGATAATTACTTTTTAAATTGAATCCTACCCTTGACAAAGCGAAGACCGACTATCTTGAACGAGCAGATTTCAAAACCACCAAGATATCGTATCGGTGGTGGATTATTTATATACTACCTTCCATTAAAACTTGAAATTTCTTCATCAATTGATGAAAGAAAATATCCGCTGTGTGGGTTAGTTTTGTTGATTTTCTAATCGAGATTTAAAAGATTTTGAACAAATTTAAAATCATAATGTTTGAATAAATTGAAGGTATATTCCGAACGTATTAATATGTATTGACTAATCAAGATACTTAGAATTTGGTTTTGAACAACCGGTTTATGGTAATTTAGAAAACTACTATTTTCCAGATAAGCAGCTAAGAAAGAATGATTATAGCAGCAATCAAATTTTACCGTATCAAACAACAAATAAATACGAAAATGAAAGATTAAGCGAACATCTTCCAAAATAATAATATACATTTACAACTCCCATTCATTCAATACTAACACACATAATCTATACAGTTTTCATTAGATGTCCACGTTTATCATATTCAACGCTCAGCAGTTTTAACCCCCTTAAACACCAGAAAAAGTGTTATAATAGAAGGTAGAGGTTTTAAGTGATGTAGCCGTTCATTTAAATTATATCGAGATGTATCACGAATTATTTGACACCCTGTATAATGAACTAATGTAATTTAAGGAGAAAAAATGCATGTTTATACAAGGTGATTCGCTGCACGGTAATATTTCAGGAAATGTTTCTAAACTGAAAATAACATAAAACTTTTATATAAACAACCTAACCTAACCTAACCTAACCTAACCTAACCTAACCTAACCTAACCTAACCTAACCTAACCTAACCTAACATAACCTACCCTAACCTAACCTAACCTAACTTAACCTAACCTAACCTAACCAAAACATTTTTTCGGAGTTACGCCTATCGAAATATTTCCACCGGTAATATTGACTTTCAAAGGCATAAATTAATATCCAAATTTGGTGGTCCTTTACGTTTTGTGATCTCAAAAAATGTAAAAAATAAGTTGATGTAACTTTTAACGTCGAATATGTTAAAAACCGTTAACTTTAAAACAAATTATAACGGGTGCTATTTTAAAAATTATAAAAATAAAGTGTTGGCGTTTTGTAGACTTGTAACAATACAAAATGCTTACATCAAAATTGAAGTCAATATCTTATCTATCTGGAGTTCCAATCAGTTAAAAAAAAACAAAAACAAACAAAAAAATAAAATAAAATAAATAAATAAAAAAAAAAAAACGGCGGAATGCGACTAAACTAAGGCGAATTTGAAAACAACTTTGAATGAATATTGTTAATTTAATTGGACATTTTTTGTGACACCTTGCATACTGGACCGATCAAAATGTATTCTAAGAATAATAATCAGTGCACGTTTCCTGGTCTTGGAGCATACTGTAGACTGTAATCTTATAACCGAACCTATCAGGTTATTTTTTTCTGGTGACAAATCAAGTCTTATGATGAGTACTAATGAAAAAAGTTCTTTGTACGAGGGACAGTTTTAGCCATGAATTATGAGAAACCAGTGTGTCTGATAATAAATATTGGTAGAGGGGATTTTTGTCTCATAAAGTAGGCATGCGTAGTACATCAGCTATGCAATAAAACAGACACATACTCTCACTCTCTCTCTCTCTCTCTCTCTCTCTCTCTCTCTCTCTCTCTCGCAATATCAATTACATTACATCCCCTTTGATCTTTGTTCCAGCACTTCTCCAAACTGTGTCTGTAGCAATGGATCTGAATAACACTCCTACAATTGAGTTATAAAAACAATTTCGATTTATTTTTTCAGTGCAGTATTTTCCACGTCTCCCCCACTCTCAATAGAGGAAAAGCAGAAAAAGGAGGTCCCGATTCTTAACTTTGTGCTAAACGAAGAGAGAACGCTGGAGAATATTACAATATCAATTTACAATCCTCTAAAATACAAGTACAAAACTATAACTACACAGTTTTGGTGCAGGTAACATGTTCTTGTTTTCTAACGACCATTTTACCCTCATTTTAATAACATGAACCTAACTACAAACTAATTGGTTGATCTGTGGAGTGGAAGAAGTGTTAGGACTGTTATGATAGTTTAGATTTAACAGTTATTAATCAATAAATATTGCCAGAACATAAGCTGAATAACAAACTCAAATATAGTTACTAAACAATTTCCAGAAAACTATGCAATCAAATCTACAATACATAAATAAAACTATGCAATACAACAAATAATAATCAAATCTACAATACTATAAATACAACTATACAAATTATACGATACAACAAATAATAAAAAGTTACCTGTCGCAGGGCGGTAGACAGAAGTGAAAACTTTACTATCAATTTTAAAAATTTTAAACTTTCAATAAATATAATAAAAGTATTAATTATATATAATGTTGTTTTTTTTTGTTTGACTATGAATGGGAGTCTGAGAAAGTTATTGCAATATTTTTCATAGATTTTTAGTTTTAGTATGTGAGAAAGTTTGTGCAATAGTTATGCGAGAGGACATAGGTCTGGGAAGGTAACTATGTACAGTGTGTTAAATAAGCCCCGGGACGGCTTAATATTTTTTTAACAATAACAGATAGAGCTACAATGCTTTGCATATTGTTAATGGACACCAAATCCTATTTTAGTATGTATTCAGTGGACCGCTACCTTTCCAGAGAGACAGCCCATAAGAAGTAAGTAGGATATTTTAATTGACAGCAATAGTTCGTGTTGTACGTCGAATTGAAGGCCTTTATGATTAGAACACGATGTCGCAAACCCGTCCTCAAAAGGTTCATCCTAGCTAAAATAGATCCAGCGACCAAGATGCCTTCAAATCGGTCCATCCGTGCGGAAAGCGGTAAAGGAAATTCCGGACCTCGCTGAGGTAGTGCATCAGTGCGCCATCTTCCAGGAAGTCTACACCACTTCAATGGATTTTCTTATCAATCTGTGGGATTTATAGGTTTTCCATAAAATCAAGGTCCTTTGATGGTTTTCTCAGCAGTGAACTTTGAGATCTTGCTAAGGGACAAAAGACGTTAACTTTAGGACTATCACGAACATCCAAGTATTTTCACCGCCCTAAATCCAACAGTTGTGTGTATTCCCTTTACCACTTACATAGAAAGCTGATTCATTCCTAAAGATTATGTTTGCAATAAATTCCTTGCCTTCATTAAATCCACGTAACATTTCCCCCTAAAACACCATACTAGCAACCCAATCAGTGTAGTTTAGTTCTCGCACCACTGGTAATCTGTACGGTTTAAGATACAAAGGTTTTCTCAACACAGTTGCACGTGGAACGCCAAGAATCACGCCGGGTTGATTTTGTAGGACTGTTAACAAAGTCACTCACTCACTCATCGACATCGTCAGACACCCTGAGGATTTCTTATGGCATACTGGACACTCGGTTTCAAAAACACTTCTGTCACTCATAAATGGTAGGCTTACTGGGGAGATCTTTGCCATATTCGGTAGTAAAATTCTGTTGCAACAATTGTCGCAGACTTCGATTCTTCAAACGAAAACACACGCGACCGCACTCACAACCGGTGGTGCTATTCGGTACTATTAACTATGTTGGTTCAAATTGTGTGAATCCTGTGCAAATGATATACCTAAAATCTGAGCCGCTGAGAGTGTCATCTAGTGACTCCAGCTTCAATCCCAGCTGAGGACAAATAATTTAATAGGGACTTTTCGAAATAGATTAATTTTGAGTCTCGATGAAGAGAAATTAATTGTGGTCTATCAACCAAGAAAATAAATAAAAATCTAAAATCTCATGGTAAACAATACCAGAGTTATTTGACCCATTTAGCAGTTTGCTTCTTATAAAATAATGTAGCAGTTGGGAGTTTGTTCTAAAACATCCAAACAATCATTTAAAGAAAACACAAATTAAAATTTTCAATATCAACTAAGATAAATATGTATGATAGAAAGGACACTACTTTAAGCTGTAGTAAACACTGGTTTTGCAATTCCTACGTAACATCGCTGGATCTGCACTGTGTTCCACTTGGGTTACATCCCTCTCTTTCATCTTTCCTATTTTCCGACTCTGAAGTTATTAGAATATTCGAGAGCTATAGGTCTTAATTTTACGTTATTATCTTCCATTTTTGTATAAAGAGAATAACCAAGAGTTATTGGCCAAGAGTTTGTTAAACAACAAAAATTCATGAGGGATATATAGCAAAATTTCTGTATTATAAGTTAAAAAATAATATATTTCTTAACAGACAGCATTTGATAAATTCCGCATAAAGTTGAATATAATGTTTTCTCTATTATATATTATCAAAACTAATATAATTCGTTAAAGTATACATTATAACTACAAGTAAAACAAGCTTACCACAATTCGAGTCAGATTTCAACAGAGAATAGTGTTTCCCTTACCTGTAAACAAACAAAACTGAGTAAATATCTTGTTCTAAATTAAATGTTACATTTCAAAAGGATATTTACATTACCAGAGTAAACGCTCCATTAACATTTCTGCATTTACTTTAACAATGAACACATTTCAGTAAATGTGTACAAACATTTTCACAAGGAATCCAATTATTAAAGTGTGCAATAGTAACAGGATGAACAAAATAAAAGTGTTTGGGCGATGGCGATGGAGATGAGGCGTGGATATTTCAGCTGATGTGATACGCGGTTTTGAAAGAAAAATCAATCGGTTTGTGTGTGCGGAGAGTGGAGAACCGCGAGGAATGTGGAAATTGACAGTATGCTGAACAGTGAGGACATCATGCCATGTGTGAATACGATGAGGTTTAGTTGGCTAGGACATGTGGGGAGGATGCGAGAGGAGAGGTCCCGGAAACAGATTCTGCCACGGAGATGGATGCAGAATATTTTGCATGTGCGGAACTGGGAGAGAATTGACGGGGAAAGAAGAGGGTGAAGAGGAATTGGTTAGGTTAGGTCACCAATGCCTGTACAGCTTCGGAAGAAAGAGAGAAAGGGTAAAGGTTAGGTTAGGTTAGGTTAGGTTAGGTTAGGTTAGGTTAGGTTAGGTTAGGTTAGTTTAGGTTAGGTTAGGTTAGGTTAGGTTAGGTTAGGTCACCAATGCCTGTGCAGCTTCGGAAGAAAGAGAGAAAGGGTAAAGGTTAGGTTAGGTTAGGTTAGGTTAGGTCACCAATGCCTGTACAGCTTCGGAAGAAAGAGAGAAAGGGTAAAGGTTAGGTTAGGTTAGGTTAGGTCACCAATGCCTGTACAGCTTCGGAAGAAAGAGAGAAAGGGTAAAGGTTAGGTTAGGTTAGGTTAGGTTAGGTTAGGTTAGGTCACCAATGCCTGTACAGCTTCGGAAGAAAGAGAGAAAGGGTAAAGGTTAGGTTAGGTTAGGTTAGGTTAGGTTAGGTAAGGTTAGGTTAGGTTAGGTCACCAATGCCTGTACAGCTTCGGAAGAAAGAGAGAAAGTAATCAGGGACGAGGATTGTTTCATAAATATACATACTGTCATCTTTAGAAAACATAATTTTTAAATGTCAGTATTGGACATATATATACAGTTTTGGATTAACGTGATGACTTGACTTATTTCCTTTTATCTCCTATTGGAGCATAGGGCGTCCAGAAGAGCTCTCCATCTGTCCCTGTCTCCAGCAAGTGCCTTCACTTCTCTCCAAGTCTTAATAACCTCTTTTGCTTCTTTAATAACGGTCCTCTTCCAGGTTTCTCGGGGTCGACCTTTTCTTCTGACACCTTGCGGGTTCCAATCTAGGGCCTCTTTCTAAATAGTTCCGTCTGGCTTCCTCAGTGTATGTCCTAACCACCTCCACTTCCTCTCTCTAATCTGCAGTTTGGCCCGAATTTGACCTGTTTCTCTCTATAAATCCTCGTTTGTAATGATCTCAGGCCAATGAATGTTCATGATACGGCGAAGACACCTATTGACGAAAACTTGCAGCCGAGACGTAATTAACGTAATGGGTTAAATATAAATATTGTTTTTCAAATAAATAGTTATTTTGAAGTTTTGGAATTCAAAAATTACTTCTCTGTCGGCTGTCGTACGTGTAGTGCCCTAGAGGCTAAACGGGTTGATTGACTTTAACATCGAAGAATATTTCTCATGTTTTGGATAACTGGAATTTTGTAGAAAAAAATTTAGATAATCAAAATACCTTTTTTTTCTAACTTTATGAAATATTTCACTAAAATCTGTAGAAGAGATTTTGAAAAATTACGTCATTTATAACAGACGTATGCTGATTAATAGTTTTTTTTACCGATAACTCAAAAAGCGACATTTTTTGGGAGATGCTACACTTGAGCAAAATTTCACCATTTGAACCGATTGTATAAGAAAATCGTAATTTCGTTTTTTCTAATCTCAGCTCTCTCTAAACTTTGAATTATCAAAATATTCCCGATATTTATTAATTTTGTTAAAACGAGTCACGTGTTTAGGCTGTAGAGTTTGGTCTGCACATAGGATAGATGGACAGACAACATAGAGACGTCATTCCAAAAACCATTGTAATTAGTCTCAGGAGACCTAAAATCGGATAAACTCGTTTCAATTTATTTACCCATTACACTACTTTCTCTATACTACCAACATGTCAAAAACTAAAAATGAACTTGTTAAAAATCTAAACTTTCTAAAATCAAAAACACATGTACTGAACAAATATCAATTTGAGAACTACGTTACAAGCAAGGGGTGAAAAACACCCTGTCGTAATAATTTCAGTTGTCCTCTTTATTACAAGGGTAGGGTAGAAGACATCCCATCCCCCAATCTTGCCTTAACGATATGACACTTTATGATGAGGCAGTAAAATCCTCCCTTACCCTAATTTTGTTACTATCTGTATATTCAGTTTTAATTTTGCGACGGAAAATGTTTCCGGCTTAGTTTATAATTTTATGAAAATGATTCTTTTAAAGCCACATTTACGATAAAGAATTAGTTTTATGTGCCACCAGGGTTTCTTTTTTTTTTTTAAGGCTGTTAGGGGCTGCACACATGGAATTTGTACTGAGATGAGACTTTCATTTTCAACCTTCTCCAATCTCTCTTATTTTATTTTTAATTATGTCTTGTTTATTTATTTGTTTTTCTTCTAAATTTTCTGTTGCATTTAAATTAAAGTTTTTATTCTTTATTATTTATATGATGTATTATTTTGAAGAGGTAAGTGGAAGTAACCGCCACAAAATAAAAATCAATTATTCTCTCTCTCTCTCTCTCTCTCTCTCTCTCTCTCTCTCTCTCCTCTCTCTCTCTCTCTCTCTCTCTCTCTCTCTCTCTCTCTCTCTCTCTCTCTCTCTCTCTCTCTCTCTCTCTCTCTCTCTCTCTCTCTCTCTCTCTCTCTCTCTCTCTCTCGCTAATTACGATTATCTCCTATGTTATTATTAATTTTTCTAGAAGAGAGGATATTTTCCTATTTTCTTACCAAAATAAAAATCCATATTATTTTTTTAGTTATAAATATTATTATATTAGTTAAATATAGATAACAAATATTAGTTTTCAGCTATTCTGATATTATTGATTTGTGTTCTACTCAGAAAGGCCTTTAATTCAACGTACAACTCGATCTATGGCCTCATTTAAGATTTCCTACTTACTCCTTGTGGGCCGTCCCCCTGGAAAGGTAGCGGTCCACTGAATACGTACTAAAATAGGTTTTCTTGTCCAATAACAATGTGCAAAGCTTTGTAGCTCTACGTGTAATGGTTAGAAAAATATTAAGCCGTCCCGGGACATATTGAACACGCTTTATATCATATTAAAAATATGTAATTCTGATACAGTCACAAAAAAGACCTTGCTTAATTAAAATAATCCCAGTAATATCAGTGCTACCAACTTGACATTTCAAGTCTGCTAGGAGACAACTTTTATCCTAATTAAATATTTAATTAGTGACCACTTGAAGTTTCTGGTTCAGTGTCACATCCAGGAGAAGATAGCAATTAAAATTATACATTCTGTTTTCTTATACGTTGATTTTTCTTAAAATCTGAAAAACAACCTCAACTCGGATTGAACCCCCCTGCCCCTCAGCTCACCCTTTCCTTCTATGCGTACGACAACCCATTTCCATAATTGCTCTTTCTAGTTGGTGGTTGTTCTTGTTCCTTCGTTGTACTTAATTTTCTAAAGGGGATAAAAACATGTCTTTGTTTGTTCGGTCATTAAAGACTCTGAGGAACAGGTTATGACGGGGAAAGACTGTCATCTCATTATGAAGGGTTTGTAAGGGGAGGTGACCTTATTTATTTTTAAATGAATAATTTACGTTTTTGTTTTTCTTCTGACAACCTGAGAAATGTGGTTTCAATTTTGTGAATAAGATTTCTAGAACAGATTGTGAATTGTATAATATCTTAGTCGCTTCATCCCACATTGGTAAAGATTAATTTAATTTAAAACTCCACTTTAAACCAAAATGGATGCCAAATGAATGAAGTTAACCAATGAATAAATTTTGAGAAGATAAAAGTGGAATTCAAGAATTATTTACGGTGTTATATTTTCAATTATAAATCAAGATAGTTGATTAGTGGTAATAGTGAATAGAATAGTGGGAATCATTAATATAATAAATGGTGCAGAACACTGCATAACATTTCTCCAATAATCCTCTCCCCTCCTTGTGATTACTCCAGTTGATTAATCGTAAAGATCACAATAAAATTGTCACATAAACAAGCGAAGAGAAAAATCTCAAGGTCACATTCGCCTTATACCAATGGAAGAAACGAACAAAAAATAAAGACCCATAGCCCCCGAATACTGTAATAGCTTCAGGGTCGAAATATAACCAGATTTTGACAAGAGAGACTTCATAAGAAAGTTGAAAGAGATGGTTCTAACACAGGATTACTTGATAAAGGTATAGATACAGCTGGAGTGCCACCCCCTTATTCATTGGTCTGAATTGAATGACTAGAGGCACAATATACTGGCATTGTAAAAGTACAAAGTTAAACTTATTTATTAGTATTAACATATCTTTGTTCATAGTTATATTTTAGTAACGTGTTATACTAAGTTATAAAAGATTTCTAGAACACATTCAGTACTGCCAACTTGACAAATTCTGCTAGGAGGGAACTTTTATCCAAATTAATGACCACTTCAATTTTCTGGTCCAATGCCACGAGAAGATACCAAATAAATTAAAATTATACATTTTGGTATCTTGTACGTTGATTTTTTTATGAACACTGTACCTCCCCCCTCAGCTCACCCTTTCTTTCTAAAAACTCATTTCCATAATTGCTCTTTCTAGGTTGGTGGTTGTTCTTAGTCCTTCGTTTAACTTAATTTTCTAAAGGGGATAAAAACATGTCTTTGTTTGTTCGGTCATTAAAGTCTCTGAGGAACAGGTTATGACGGAGAAAGACTAGAATCTTATTACGAAACGTTTGTCGAGGAGAAGGGAGTGACCTTACTTATTTTTAAATAATTTCTTCATGTTTTGGTTTCTTCTTCTGGATAACAGAGAAATGTAGTTCCAATTTGTGATTAAGATTTTTAGAGCATTTGAATTGTGTGATAATAACTTAGTCCCCTTTGTCCCACTCTGGGATTTAAAGTGAACTTATTTTGTGAAGTTTTAGTGGAAATTGGAGAGTTACTGCTGTTGTGAGGACAAAATATCAAGTTCACAGGAGAGAGAGAGAGAGAGAGAGAGAGAGAGAGAGAGAGAGAGAGAGAGAGAGAGAGAGAGAGAGAGAGAGAGAGAGAGAGAGAGAGAATTGAATTTCTTTATTTAGGGGCGAGGTTAGGACTATATAGTCCTCTCTACCACCTAACCCCATACAACATAGCAACATATATAAAAATATAAAATACAACTTGATAATAATAAAAATTTAAAAGTTTAAAACAATTAAAAATAACTAAGATAATATAAAAAATTAACAAACTTAAATTTAAACTAGCTACAAAATGAAATTAAGAATTTAAAATAAAATAAAAATTAACAATCTTAAAATTAAAGTGACAAAATGAAAGTTATAACCTAAAATAAAATAAAAATTAACAAATTTAAATTTAATTTAAACAACGTAATAAAATTTAGAATTTAGAAACAAAAATAAAATAAAATGAAATACTGTAGCTTACACGTGTTGATACAGATAACTACAATCACACATACACACAAGCACATTCATACATAATAACATTTAAAAAAGACACCACATAATTAAAATAATCACTATTATTACTACATAAAAGCTAAAGAAAGTAACAAATACTAATTTCAATCATTCACACTTATTACAAAAAAAATAATAATAAAAAATAAAATTAAAAAAATAAAAAAAAACACTATTCCGCCACACCCAGGGACGAGGACACCAAATCCATTCTATTCAAAAAGAAAGTCTTAAGTAATTTTGAAAACTGGACACGACTGTCAACAGATTTAAGTGCCTCTGGAAGTAAATTCCACAAGCGGCAAGCGGACACAGTAAGAGAGAGAGAGAGAGAGAGAGAGAGAGAGAGAGAGAGAGAGAGAGAGAGAGAGAGAGAGAGAGAGAGAGAGAGAGAGAGAGATTATGTGTGTTAATCATTCCCTTGAGACATTTACGCGTTCCCAGGTTAGGAGACATTAATATTTTTTTAACTTGTTATTTTTCAGACGAATTGGGGTTTTTCTAAATTTTCATTAATATTTTAAATAAATTGGGAAATATTTTTCATTTTTTTACATTATTGATAACTCATGATACAAAATTATTGGTAATACAAAAATGGTGTTTAGGGACTTGAGACGACGCCTGTGTGAAATTTGATCAAAATCGATAAAGCCGATTTAGGGAAAATTGTAATTTTACACTTTTTTCATTACGGCAGCAACCACCGATTTTGATTTTTCGATAAATAGTTTTTTTTTAAACCCGTGATATGCTCAGGTCATTTAGGGTATGCCGACATATTTAATTTAAAACTAAAAGTGTAAAATGTTACAGAAAAACCGACGTAAAAATAATATGTTAGACTACTAATGACTAAATAGTTGTCAATATTGTTAGTGGCAATACAAAGAGGTAGTTCATAAAATTTGATGAAAAACAATTCAGTAGTTCAGTAAATAATTGTACTTCGATAGATTAAAAAGGTAAACTTTCGGAAAACTGAATTAATCCTAATATTGAGTTTGAAATTTCTTAATAAATACTTTAAATAATTTATTTTAAACATAAGTACAAAAATGAAACTTGCAAAATAGGTGTTTTCTGTGCACTTTATTTATAACTATCCCTGTCAAATTCCACTCAAGACAACCAACGTTTATTTATCGTGAGCCCTCCCTACACTGTAGCACACTGTAGCACACTCCCTGTAGCACATTCCCTACACTGTAGCACACTGTAGCACACTCCCTACACTGCAGCACACTTTGGGAAAATCCAAATTGCACAGAAAACGATACGAACCCACAACCGGGAGTCTTACCCTTGATCAGAGGATTACCTCCTATTTGTACAATTAAGTCACTAAACACATAAGTATACTATAAAATTGTTCACCTTCAATTGATAACTAATGAATATCATTGTTTACGTAACGTTTTTATTGTGGACTGATGATGACGAATTAGTAAACTGCTTTAATCACAAAGGGTGGAAGGGGGCAGGGGTTAATGAACTACGGTCAGTTAAATTTATAAATAACACCAGTACAGATTTCGTTTATCCTTACATTACTTAAAAACCTCGTAATGTTGAATTTTATACCAGGTTAAGAATCTGTGGTTCCGGTCGAGTAAAACAAAAATACGATCTTGCATAATTAAAATAATCCCAGTGCTACCAACTTGACATTTCAGAGCATCTGCTAGGGGGACAACTATTATCCTAATTAAAGATTAATTAATGACCACTTCAAGTTTATAATTTAGTGTCACTTCCAGGAGAAGATAGCAATTAAAATTCTGTTTTCTTGCACGTTGATTTTTCTTCAACTCTTAAAAACAAACCTAACTCGGATTTTCCACGAGGTTGTCTCCCCACCTCTTCTTTAGTTTACCCTTTACTTATAGGCGTACGTGAAACCCATTTCCTTAATTGATATTTCTAGTTGGTGGTTGTTCTTGGTCCTTCTATTATTTTCATTGCACTTAATTTTATAAAGATGATAAAAACATTTGTTTAGTCATTAAAGACCGGGAGGAACAAATTATGAAGGGGAAAGAATAATCTCATTTGCGCGGTTTATTTGGACGAGAGGGCTGACATTATTTATTTTAAATGTTTAATTTACGTTTTGGTTTCTTCTTCTGGAAAGCCGAAAAAATTTAAAAAATCTCGTGGTACGCCCAAATATATTTAATTGAAGATTAAAAGTGTAAAAAATACAGAAAAACTAACGTAACATTTTTATGTTAATAATGACTAGATACTGCTTTTCATTCTTAGAGGCAATACTAATAAGTAGCCGTTTAAATTTCATAAAAAACTGTTCAGTAGTTTAGAAAATAAGTGCAAGGGAAGGGAGAATGAAGTAAGTTTCCTGAAAACTCAATTTATCCCAATATTGAAGTAATAGCTAAATCGTTTGGTTTATCATTTTTTGAATCTTTAGAATTTACATGGTTCCTCTAAATGAATTATTTTAGACTTAATAATGACTGTGCCATATAAATAACACTTGTAAAAAGGATGTCTGTGCAATTCCATTACAACCAACGACGTAAGCTTCCATTCAAGCCAACCACCGTTTCTCTACAGTGGGCCTTCCCTACGCCATACCACTCGTTGGGAAGAACTAAACTGCAAGTGGCGGATCTAATCCTTGATCCTTGATCCTCCTTACGCCCCTCAGTCACTAAGACACATAGACATACTATACATTTACATCTTTAAACACACAAAACAACAAAAAGTCCCTTCGCCTGGTTAACTAGTCAACCCATTTGGTTATTTGACGCTTTTATTCTGCATTTGATGATGGGTGAATTAGTAAACTGTTTTAATCACAAAGAGGGGAATTAGGTAACGTAACGTCAGGTAAATTTAGATACAATGTAATATTTAAGCCATGATTTTTGCTTCAGTGTCACTTCCACGAGAAGGTACCAATTATAATTCTATTTTCTTGTACGTTGATTATTCTTCAAATATAAAAAACAACTTTAACTCTGATTTTAGACTCGGATATATGCCCTACCACTTCTTCAGTTTAACCTTATCTTCTATTCGTACGTCAACCCATTCCATAATTCCTCTTTCTAGTTTGTTCTTTTCTTTTAGTTGCACTTAATTTTCTAAAGGGGATAAAACCGTGTCTTTGTTTGTTCATTAAAGTCTCTGAGGAACAGGTGCTGATGGGGAAAGAATTAAATCTCATTAAGCAGGGTTATTAAAGAGGGGGTGACCTTACTTATTTTTAATGTTAAATTTACGTTTTGGTTTCTTCTTCGGAAAGGCCGAAGTTGTTTAAACTTTGACTAAATAATAATAGTTTAAGCTTATCATTTTAGGGTTTTTGAATTTTACATGGTTAAATTATTTAATTCAGAAATAATATTGACAGCGCAAAATAAATGTTTACTGTGCAATTTCTTTACATCCAACGACGTTAACTTCTACTCAAGACAACCAACGTTTGTTTATATTGGGCTATCCCTCTCTCCCTCCATAAATTGGAAAGGATCAAACTGATCAGAAAAACCTTGTATCTTAAGTGGGGTTCGAACCCACAACCTGTGCCTTCTTGTGTTCCTTAGTCACCAAAACATTATACACTCTTTCACCTTTAAACAGAAAGAAAGGAAAAAACAGAAAGTCGTATCGGTTTTCTAACTAATCGACATCATTGTTTATGTGGCGTTTTTATTTGGGATCTGATAAGTAAACTGCTTTTATCACTAAGAAAGAGAAAAGGGGATCAATGCAGTCAGTTAAATTTACATAATATATTACACATCCCTATGTTGTTGAAAAACCTCGTAATGTTGAATTTTATATCAGGATAAGAATCTATATTGCCGGTATAGTTTCAAAAAAAGACGGACTTGCTTAATTAAAATAGCAGTAATTTCAGTGCTACCAACTTGACATTTCAGAGTATCTACTAGGAGACAACTTTTATCCTAATTAAACATTTAATTAGTGACCACTTGAAGTTTCTGGTTCAGTGTCACTTCCAGGAGAAGATAGCAATTAAAATTATGTTTTCTTGTACGTTGATTTTTCTTCAACTCTAAAAAACAAACCTAACTCAGATTTTCAACTCGGTTGTATGAACTCCCCTCCCCCACCTCAACGTGAGTACAACCCAATTCGTAATTCGTAATTCTAGTTGGTGATTGTTTTTTATTCCTTTTCTTTTCACTGCATTTAATTTTCTAAAGGAGATAAAAATATGTCTTAGTTTGTTTGGTCATTAAAGTCTCTGAGGAACAGGTTGTAACGGGAAAGAGTGTAATATCATTATGCAGGGTTTATAAGGAGGGGGATGTTATTTATTTTTAAATGAATGTTTGTTTTGGTTTCTATTTCTTGAAACTGTAGAAATACGGTTTCAATTTGTAGAACAGTTTTTAAATTGTATGATAACTTTCTACTTCTCATCGCACACTGAGAATAAATTAATTTAATTTAAAATTCCACTTTAAACCGAAACGGGTGTCAAAAGAATGAAGTTAACCTTGAATTTATTTTGGAGGAAATACTGTGAGTACAATTTACAGTATAAATAGAGAAAGTAGACTAAAAAATTATTAGTGTGAATAGTCGTTAGAACAGAGAGTATCATCATTATAATATATAGTGCAGGATACTACACAAACTTTCTCCACTAAACCTCCCCCCTCTTTGTGATACTGCAGTTGACTAATTCGCTCATCATTCGATCCACATTAAAATTGTTATATAATTTATTGTACATTAAAAAAATGATTACTTAAACCAGCAAACAAACAAAGAGGCGTTCTACTTATGTTTTCTTGTAGTTTTAAAGACAAAAAACCTTTTGGTCTTCATCGTCTTATACAAAAAGAAGAAAAGGGATAATATAGAACTCCTTGCCCTCTAATACTCTGAAGAAAACAAGAGTTGTTCAAGATATGATAGATAAATAGAGAAATGTAACCAAGGACTACATGAACAAAGAAGTAAATCCACTGGATCACCACATCCATACTTCTTATTATACTGTACAACTAATCAATCCAAGGGAGAATTTAATGAAAACTGTGATAAGCAGTTGACACGTTTGTATATTCTCGATTTAGTACTAAATTAATCACATCTATTAGCATTGACATTTGCTCTGATCTTTGCCATCTACGTTTTTCTATCGCGCAGATAAAGTCGTGAAAGATTTCAAGAAAACATTTTTACAAAACGTCTAAAAGAAGATTTCATTTTCAATATCTCAATTTAAAAAAAAAACACACAAAAGGAGACAAAAAACTATTTGAAAGGAACCGGAATCGGGAAAAAAGTAAATCATTTTAAAAATTGTAGATTATTATAAAGTATAGTTCAAGAAGTCATACACTCTCCATTTCTCAACTTCAGACCACTATTGAGTATGTCCAAGACGGGTTTTATTTATTCATTTCAAAGTGACTTGACGTAATGTGTTTTAAAAACCCTTCAAGTACGTCATATGCAATGTAGATAAGTGTTAAAACCTGACCTGATAATAATACCGCCCATATGATTATGTTGCCAAAACATTCTATCGACGGGAACTATTCTTTACAGTTCATATTATTCTTAAGTATTTTTTATTATTATACATTTTTCGGACATTTGCCATCATTTGTGTGTTAAAAATCAAAACACGACGGGGTTTTAACCCGCTCTCGGGCTAGTAAGCTTAGTACAACTAACAATAGGCCACTCTCCTAATAGTTTGTCACGCCTTCTGGACCACGTCACTTGTTGCTGTATCTTTGATACAACAACACGTATTTGACGTTAGTTGTGTGTTACCGTGATTGTGTTTTTTGACTTCTCAGTTTTAGCTCTGAGATGCACGCTTAGATATTAAGGTTGGTGGCATTCTTATTCAATTTTACTTCTTACATAGGCTTAGTTTCTAGTTTCATGTTTCTTTAGTTTTTAGTCACTTGATAACGGGAACATATTCTTATTCCCGAAACGTCGTGTTTTGATGTTTTAACACACAAATGATGCCAAATGTCCGAAAAATGTATAATAATAAAATTGAACTTCCATCATTAACAAATAACTTCAAATATAGAATAGATTCTTAAGTAGTTATAAAACTTAGCAGTGATTGTGGAGAATAGAGTTACATTTGTTTTCAAAGTTAACAATAAGAAATAAATAGAAAGAGTAGTTGTACTTTATATTACAATGCCAAGAAAATAATTTGTAAGCACTTAGGATAAGACTTCTGGCAATCTAACCTAACTTTTTAAGTCAAGACAGAAACGTTGCAGAAAACTTCATTTAATTAATAGTATAAACCAGATAATCCCGTTGGCTGTTTTTAGGGACTGTAGGTGAAACCAAGGAGTCTTATAATTTCACCCACGTGTATATCTGTCTCTCATGTCTACCCAAACAAGACGATAAATCCATATATATATATATATATATATATATATATATATATCAAATTTAGCATTTATATTCTTTAGATTGTGCCACATAAGAAAAATATAGCGGTAACAAAAAAAAATACCTTGGGTTACTTAAAGGAAAAACTGTCTAGTTGAATTTTTAATAGTATATGTGGGGTATCAAATAAAACTATATGTTATTCTGATTAAAAATATGTATGTTTTTTTGACGAAAATATTAATATGTTGGCCAAATTTAAAGTGTCATATATCATGTCCTCCTCACTGTAGTTTGAACACGACGTAACCTACAAATCTGATTTTGGATTTAAAATTAAATTGCACTGCGAAATATTTCTTAAATTTTTGTACGACGAATACAATTTAATTTAACCACGTAATTTTAACATATAAGTTCTAAAATCAGTTTTTGTGAGATGTGAGAAACAGTTTTATTAATTAAAAGAAGGATTGCATTTACATTATTCCTCTCATTAAAAGATCATTTTGTGGAGAAATAACCAAACGAGACACTAATGTTGTAGGCTACTTAAAAACACAACCACACTCGTTCGGTCCTGAATGTACCCTGGGACGGTAGAGGTACGGACCTTACGAGAACCAGAATCGAAGGTTCTAGAAAAGACTGTACGACTAACAAAATATCCATTTAGGTCGAGTGACAAGAGGCTAGTTAGTCTCGGACACCAACAACACTAACAAACAAGCTCTCTATTTAGTAGATTATGCAACCCGCAGTTCACAGATGTATAAAAAAAAGTAGTGGATGAAGGGTGTACAGCCTTTTTGTTGAGATGGCGAAAAATCGTTGTTTTTTTTTTGTTTTTTTTAATCTTTATAGAAAGCTTAGTTTTATTTCTATTTTACCAAAACATTACCCCTGATTTTGCAAGAATTTAGAGATATGCCTACTGCCCAAATTTTAAATTACAACCCCTCGAGATATCTCCAAAACGAGTTCAAGCACCCACGACGACATACAGACAAATATTCCCAAAACGATTTATTTCAGCTCAGAAACCCCAAAACCGATGTTTCACCAACAACCTCAACATAGTTTTTCCAACTCATCACATAACTTTCTCTCTTTCTACGTATATAAAAATAAAACCGTAAATTTATATCTTGGAATATAATGAAATGATAAATATTTGAAATGTGATTTCAGGTGCAACAACTTTACAACAAAATAAGGCAATTTCTTGAGAGTGTGCAACTGCGTCCCTAAGGTGCTTGAATAAATTATACCGAGAACTTCTCATCTCAAACATATAGACCTCCTATATACAGGGTAACCAGGAAATTAGTTGTATATGTTTAGATGGTCGAAATAGAAAAATCCATACGAAAAACGTCCGAAACTACTTTGGAATCTGTGTTTTTAATTGAAAATATTATCTATTTCTACATTCTCTCATATAGTATGTGATGAGTAAAAATTTGTCGATTTTTTAGAAATATACACGTTTGAAAAATGTATGTATTTAAATTTATTTCCTCTGTGTCATAATCTTCAATGTAAAAAGTATTTAATTAAAATCTAGCTAATAATTACGGCTATTATTAATATTTTTTGCCAATTATTCTTGAAGAGTGAAATTGTTTTGTTTGCGATATTACACGCGGCTTTCATTCATTAATCTCCACATTTGAATAAAATCTGAACGACATCACAACAGCTGATTTTGACAGTGCGTATTTTATAACAGTTCATGACCAATATTGTAGTCTCTTACCAATAGCTTATGAACCAGTATTTAAGGAGAGATAAAGACCACGCTATCAGTAAGTTATATATGGCTGCTCAGGGGCCGCTTAACCAAAATTTAGTCAATATCATTACAATCAAAAGTAATAATTTAATGACAGCTATCCACCAATTTTTAGTTATCGTACACAATTTAAACGTTCCAGAGATATGACCAAAACACGCCCAACAAATTTCATTAAAATCTGTCCACCCGTTTGCGTTATAGAACACCATACGACAGACATACAAAACGTCCTCAAAACGGATATATTCGCATAAAACTCAACAGATATTCTCCTATCTCTTAACGTTTTCTTTGCACGTTTGGTAGTAAAAATGAAAATCATAAAATTCAACGGTAAAAAGGCGTAAAATTCAGTCCTTGTATTTTGTATATTTTCTCCTGTTCACCAGTTCATATCATCGTGTTCACCAATACTACGTTTTTATTAATTCTTTCTTCATATTTTCTAAACAAATTGTGGCGAATTGAGCATTTCACACTTCTATTTCACAGGCGACTTGCATACATCTTATAGGCGAGAAGGTCTGACAATTTATACGCTGCGCGAACGCCACTGCGTAGCACAATCGCAGTGTCCAACTTCACGCCGGAGGCGTTAGACGTGTTTATCAATTGTGCGTAATTTTATGAAACATACCACCCTAGAAAGCTCTAGACTAATAACGCCAGAGGGATAAAATTAATAATTCACTCGTGAATCAGGAAAAATTCAGATTGAATTAGACCTAAAAAAAAAACGTTACCGTAGACAGAACTGAAAAATTTAAACTTTCAATAAATGTAATAAAAATATTAATTATATGTAATGGTTCATTTTTTATTATTTAATACATATTTAAGTTAAAAACCCTGCAATAAAGAGGCAATAATTGGAGAGTGTTCATACTCTACATGTATTTATAATTTTAAAGAATGTGTAAAGAAAAGTTAAATTTATTTTCTTTATTAAATATTAGTAAGAAAGTCAGTGCAATATTTTTGTAAGTGTGAGAAAGTATTTACATATATATACATAGTTATATATAGTGAAGCGTGATGGGACAAAATATCGTGATGCGTTACAAATTTTGATGACGCCAAATCGGAGTCTTTTCTCCATTCTAAATGTAGGCTATAACGTGTCGAAAGAAGTTTTCACTTCAAAAATGACCTACTAGTAATGTGCTTAGTTGTACCGCCCCTTTCCTCTTGTTAGTAACGTTTAGTGTAGCCTTCACTTTCTATTGTTTTCATCAAAGATGTCTGGTGAAGATAGTAGATTTTGAATCAAGAGAAGACTCTGTGATTTAACCGATTTCGCGTCAGAGACTCTGTGTATAGCCTAGCCGCCATGTGGGTACAACATTACCCTAGGATTCATCACCTAATAAATTGGTAATAATAATACCCACTCCATGGGCGTAGCCAGCGAGGGGCAGGGGGGCAGCTACCCCCCTGGAAGCAAAAAAATAAATCTTTACTATACATTTTGTTGTTGGAATTTAATACAATTCTTGAAATAACTATTTTAATAATCAATTGTATATTGAATGACCATGGCTTCCCCCCCCCCTAGTTTTGATCCTGGGTACGCCCTTGACCCACTCTCAGATTAAGCAGATCTAAGCAGATCAGACTGTAAAATAGTTGACAACATCATTTCAAATAGCCGCAGTTCTAAAACGATTGCGTAAACAAATTAACATGTTGTGTAAACATCTTCACAAAACCAGAACCATATATTTAAAATAAAGATAAACCATAAACATGGTAAGGTTTGAAGCTCAGATATTAAAAGTCCAATCCACATTAATGTATGCTAGTGAAGTACTTTAATATAAATTCATTCCCAGATCCCAATATTTAAATCAGATCTTTAGAAATTGCATGTTTGAAGAAAATCAAAAAGTCATAAACAGACGCTAAACAAGCCATATTCCTATTTTTTAAACTATTTGTTTTGTTAGTTCTATATATAACATTCTTACTACTTCACTCACTGGTAAAATATCTATAAACAACTTTATGGAGCCTTTACAGTTGGGCCTTAAGTCATAGTACCTACCGAGCCCGATCATACAATTTAATACAAACACATACAAGTAATGCCTAAGAGGTGATTTCTTCGACCATGTAGAAAATGATAAATTGTATTGTTAGATCAAGAGGTCTTATCCAGTAGGGTAAGTTTGTTTAGAACAGCTGTCACACAGGTTTTCTGAACTAACTATTTGTATCACTATTTTCTTGATGTCGACCAGTATATATGTCCACTCGCTACGCTCGTCTCAATGTCTAGACACTTACGGAGCTCGAAGCTGACCATATGTTAAGGTTATTTCACTCGCTACGCTAGTATATACGAAAAGGCCCTCCCGGACTTGTAAAACTATACGAACAGCTCATTTTCCTAAGAGGTTATGGTTAGGTTAGGTTAGGTAAGGATAGGTTAGGTAAGGTTAGGTTAGGTTAATTTAGGTTAGGTTACGTTAGGTGAGGTTAATTAAGGTTAAGTTAGGTTAGGTAAGGTTAGGTTAGGTTAGGTTAGGTTAAGCTAGGTTAGGTTAGGTTAGGTTAATTTAGGTTAGGTTAGGTTAGTTTAAGTTAGGTTAGGTTAGGTTAGGTTAGGTTAGGTTAGGTTACCAAATTATATGTTTAACAATAAATTCCCTATTTGTTATCGAAGAGAAATTCGGGTTGCTACCGTTATAAGTAGAATTGAAATCCCCAAATTCATATCTAATTTAATATGTTATAAATTGAATAACATACGAGATATTTTTAAGTGGCCACCATTCTGAAATTTGAAATTTCAATAGCGTTCTTCCTAGATGAGCACACTATAGCCACTTATACTACAGTTAATTTTTGTTATCGTTATATTCTTTACGTGCTGACGGCACGCCGAAAATCACTTTTTCTATTTCCCGACATCAAAGTTTCTCTATGTCACCCTATACTTAGTATATTGTGTAAGCAATAATATGTGAATGTTTAGTGGAGATAAGAAGAAGTTCTGTGTATAATTTATTCAAGCACCCTAGGGACAACGAAGCAGATTCAAGAATTGCCTTCATTTTGTGTAAAGTTGCTGCACCTGCAATCGTATTTTAAATATTTACCATTTCCCTAGTTTCCAACTTATACATTTTGCTCTATTCATAAAATATTTATTTTCATAGATGTTTTGCAAATCGTCCTTATTAAGGATTTCTTAATATTGAAATTCTAACTACTGTATTCCATTATTCCCTATTGACTCGACATTAAGAAAAGGTACCAATTATAACTCACAGAATATTTTTCAATTGGATGTTTATATTGAAAATGAAATTTTTTTTAAATGTAATTGTAAACCAAAATAGACTAATCTATAGTAGTAGTAGTAGTAGTAGTAGTGGTAGTAGTAGTAGTAGTAGTAGTAGTAGTAGTAGTAGTAGTAGTAGTAGTAGTAGTAGTAGTAGTAGTAGTAGTAGTAGTAGTAGTAGTAGTAGTAGTAGTAGTAGTAGTAGTAGTAGTAGTAGTAGTAGTAGTAGTAGTAGTAGTAGTAGTAGTAGTAGTGGTAGTAGTAGTAGTAGTGGTAGTAGTAGTAGTAGTAGTAGTAGTAGTAGTAGTAGTAGTAGTAGTAGTAGTAGTAGTAGTAGTAGTAGTAGTAGTAGTAGTAGTAGTAGTAGTAGTAGTAGTAGTAGTAGTAGTAGTAGTAGTAGTAGTAGTAGTAGTAGTAGTAGTAGTAGTAGTAGTAGTAGTAGTAGTAGTAGTAGTAGTAGTAGTAGTAGTAGTAGTAGTAGTAGTAGTAGTAGTAGTAGTAGTAGTAGTAGTAGTAGTAGTAGTAGTAGTAGTAGTAGTAGTAGTAGTAGTAGTAGTAGTAGTAGTAGTAGTAGTAGTAGTAGTAGTAGTAGTAGTAGTAGTAGTAGTAGTAGTAGTAGTAGTAGTAGTAGTAGTAGTAGTAGTAGTAGTAGTAGTAGTAGTAGTAGTAGTAGTAGTAGTAGTAGTAGTAGTAGTAGTAGTAGTAGTAGTAGTAGTAGTAGTAGTAGTAGTAGTAGTAGTAGTAGTAGTAGTAGTAGTAGTAGTAGTAGTAGTAGTAGTAGTAGTAGTAGTAGTAGTAGTAGTAGTAGTAGTAGTAGTAGTAGTAGTAGTAGTAGTAGTAGTAGTAGTAGTAGTAGTAGTGGTGGGTTGAATTCATTGACCTTTAGAGATCAATTTTAATCCATTACTTCTCCTAAATCTTTTAGGGAGTCCAGCACATAAAGAGGTCAATTACAGGTATCACCTCTACATCAAACTCGTTCACTCCCAAACTGTTAGGTTAGGTTAGGTTAGGTTAGGTTAGGTTAGGTTAGGTTAGGTTAGGTTAGGTTAGGTTAGGTTAGGTTTGGTTAGGTTAGGTTAGGTTAGGTTAAGTTAGGTTAGGTGCATGTTTTGATATAGACAACTATAGTACATGTTTTGATATAGACAGAGAAAAGGTACCAATTATAATTCACTGAATATTTTTCAATTGGATGTTTTTATTGAAAATGAATTTTTGTTTAATGTAATTGAAAACCAAAATAGACTAATCTATAGTAGTAGTAGTAGTGGGTTGAATGGATTGACCTTTAGAGATATATTTTAATCCATTACTTCTCCTAAATCTTTTAGGAGGTCCAGTACATGAAAATGTCAATTACAGGTATCACCTCTACATCAAACTGTTTCACTCCCAAACTGTTATTTACAGCACAACATTCTAAGGCCTTTCTATCCTGTGTTTACCTCTATATTGTGCGTTTCTTCTATCTGGAGTACGATTCCTCCAGAGTGGTCTGTTTGACCTTTCTCCATTTTATTAATTATCTCCGCTTTGCTGAGGAAATCTTGACTATACTGAGGGCTCCTCATGCTGATAGGTTATCACTGACAGTGCATCTCCTAGCATAAGTCTAGGAAAGTACAGCACAAAACCGAAGTCTTCAACAAACTCATAGTGATTCTATCCAATAATTAAACTGCCCTTAATCTCTTCTAAGGTGCCATATCCATATTAAATGTTGTGGTTTGGTTGGTGTAGCTGGTGTATCACTGAAGAGGACGACCTTGTCGTTGAAACGCGTCTGATACTTAGGCGTATTTTTTATGAGAATTGTGTTCTGTGTGTTTGTTATACTGTCTTCTAAGGTGGTATAGGACTACTGTCAGACTCTTAATACACTAACTTGCCACAACTCTATAAAACCTAATCTATGTAACTGGTCATGCGAGTATCCATGGTTATGAGCGTCCAGACAAATTGACCAAAAAGGCGCTTTCTAAGTCCGGAACCAGTATGCGGCATAACAAAGTGTACTGCTTACAACCCCATCAAGAGATGGTGTAAAGCTAGACATTGTCAACAATAGCACAAACCCTCCGTATAAAGCTTGTCAGAGGCATCAACGTTCAACCTACCGTCTGTTTAGTGAAGTTGAGAACTGGTCGTCTGAGACAAGTTATGACACTACTCAATGGACACGGCCACTTCAGGAAACACCTGGTGACACTCCGGATCACCAATAGTGATCCCGTAAGAGACTGCTAAACATATCATCCTAGTGAAAGGTTCGAGGCTAGGAGAAGGGCCGTATTCCTGGTTTCACAATCAGGTGATAATTCTGATGCTAGCATCAGACGAAAACTCCTAAGCCTCTGAAGGCTTGATGATAGGTCTCTGGAGTGTACAATAAGCTTCGGTTGACGAACTAGGATTTGAGTTCTCATACCACAATATTACAATATAGCCATCATAGGAGCATCGTCCATTTTATTACCACGTTGAGTTCCAATGACATCGCACACAAACTTGGTATTTTAATTTACCTTTCTATGTTTTTTTCTATCAGCAAGGATCGCTTTACACTTTAGGGTTGGGCTGAAAACAGAAGAGAAGAGGGGATGAAGACATAACGGGGGGGAGTTGTGGTCAAAAAAGTACTGATAGAATAGATCACAAAAGATACACAGCAAGGGAGTTAGAAGTAGAGCAGTCCACACGAAAGTCTTTAGAAGAAGGTTGTAAGGAGGTTCTTTGCAGTGAATAGCCGCTGGACGATGGTTTCCCCAATCTATTTATGTTGTTCTTTACGCTTTTTTTATGAATAACTTTCCACATTTACAACGTCAGTAAAAGCTAAGTTGTCGGCTCGAGCGTAGCGAGTGGTGAATATTGCTTACGTTCAATTATTCAAAACGTAGCTGTGATAAATAACAACATAAAACCAACATATTTGTTTAACTTTAATGTAATAGCAGATATTTCTTGTTGAAACTCCATATTCAAGGATAAAATAAAGCAAAAGCTTAAAGTTTCAAATATTTTAATAGTATAAATGAGCTACAATTGTTTCGCCTTGCAATTGCCCGATGATACCGCAAGGCGAAACAATTGTAGCTCATTTATACTATTAAAATATTTTGAAACTTTAAGCTTTTGCTTTATTTTATCCTTCAACATATTTGTTATTTAATTTGATTCTCTAGACTTCATTTTACGCTTGGAGCAGAAATCAGGGCAAAATATTTCGTTAGTCATAACTACTGTAGAATCGAAGTGTGCTTACTTTTACCCTAAATTTCGATCCATCCTGTATATATCTGCACGATAAAACAGCTGATATTTTATACTTTATCCTGGTTAAAACCTCTCTATCATCATCTCCTTATTAAAAAAAGGAAGAAACAATAATTGACCACCGAATAAAAACATATTTTCTAAAAATCTGGATAAAATCCTCCAAACACGAAATTTGGTGGAAAACTAGGTTTTGGGATTAATTCAATTGGGAAAAATCGGACAACCGCTGGCCCCTCTGAGGGGGGAGTAAAAGATGGGGCAAAACTGTGTTTTGTAAATATTACAAAATCCCGTTTAATTCCAAAGGAATATAATGTACTTTATTTTGTTCTATGAAACAATAGTCAATTAAAGATTAAATTATTTTTTTGTAAACACTGTATAACTCGTTACATATTTTAAATAATATAATTTATTTGTTCAATTTTCCACATCTGTTAAGCATAAATTAAAATTCAACTAAAAGTAAAACAAATAAAAAAATCTACTCCTAAAGACACGTTCTACTTTGAAACTTCCTCTAACCTATATATTATTAAAATAAGATAATCTACCACATCCTGTTTATCGCAGAGTAGTGTTGGTTCCGGGATTGTTTATTAATTAGTTCCTAGGGGGTCGTTCATAATTAACTTCTAACCGCTGATTACATTGCATAGCTTGGAATAAAACAGTGATTCAATTTATAGTTTGTACTCTATTTGTAGAGCAGGATTCTTAGGTTAATATTAATTTCAAACATTCTATCTGTGGTACAGAGATATGGAGTCCATAAAAGTGGTTTATATTAGGGTGTCCAATCGTCTGTATGACGTCTGTCGTCTCATTGAACCAAATTTTATGTTTGGGAATTTTTTTTTTAAATATATCGATTGGAGAGTAACTTCCATAACAAAATACATGAAATTACGATTTTATCAAAATCGATTTGCGACGTATTCCGATAACCAGTCACATCTCTTCACCGTGGTTGGAATATTGGTTGAGGCCAAGCGGGATCACCAACCAGATGACGAGCAGAACGGCATTCGGAAGACAGTACACAGCTGAGAGGCGGAGAACCTGTGACGTCACATGGAACAGTAGCAGGAGTAGTGGTGTGACCAACAGCTCGACCAAATCTTCGCAAATTGGTTTGTTTAAATTTATTTAAGCGACATTTTTCGAAATTAAATATCGGAATAAATCTCAGTACATGGCGTTCTCGGGATTATCGGGAAAGACGGTGTTAAACGTCGAGCCACGATATATATACACTTGGTGAGGGTAGTTTCGACCACCTATATTATATCTGGTGTTGTGTCCAAATACTTTTATAATTAGAAGGTTAGATCCTCCAAATTAATTTATTATAATTCTCTCACTGAGATATCGGAATAAATCTCAGTACATGGCGTTCTCGAGATTATCGGGAAAGACGGTGTTAAACGTCGTGCCACGATAATACACACTTGGTGAGGGTAGTTTCGACCACCTATATTATATCTGGTGTTGTGTCCAAATACTTTTATAATTAGAAGGTTAAATCCTCCAAATTAATTTATTACAATTAACTCACTAAGAGCTGGATACTAAGGGTGTTAGGTCTGACACATAAGGGAATTAGGACTTCGTTGGTTATGGGTGACCACTTTTCCTTACCTAACTCTAACTTGTTCACATAATCTAAGATGTCTAATTAATTTATTTCACCTTAAACAGCCCTATCAGCGGTAGCGATCGTGTTGCAATCTTTAACCATTTTGATGAAATTTTGCTCAAGTTTAGCCTTTAATACAAAACGTACAAGTCGCCATCTCTCCGAAAATACCGGTTCATGGATTATGAAATATGCAATTTTTCAAATTCGTCTGTACCAATTTCGATAAAATTACAAAATGTAAAATTCAAAATATTACGATTCAAGACTATTTAGAAAAAAATACGAAAATGAACCTTAACAGAAATCATTAAAACCTTGATTTAAATCAAATACGATTTACACTAAGAACACAAATTGAGACGTTTATTTAAATATATAAATATTTTTTAAAGATGGTTCATTTTCACTTTTTGATTTCACTTTGACAGCTACAGAAAAAATATTTTTGCAGACGATTAATCTTCGTTTTTATTTGGTTTTTTGGAATGGGTGATTGAGATAGTTCGTGCAATATTTTACACCATTTATTTCCGATTGTGACCAATTGTGAATTATCTCGGTCAGTGCCTCTTAGAGGGGTGGGAAGAGGGGGGATTGTAAAGTGTGATTTATTTGTTATTTTCTAAGACAATATCGAACCATTCTAAATCTAGGACAATGAATGTATTGTACAAAAATATATTTTTCCTCTCAACTAAACTTGCAGAGACAAAGGACTGCCGGGGAATCCCTAAAACAACACATAATTCAATAAAATGCCCTGTCGTGTTGTACTTTTGTCAGAGTGTACGTGCAAATTTGGCGCCTTGCCTAGCAGAAGATGGCTGTGGGGATTCTGTTCAGTTGCAGAGTCGCACAGTGGGGGGTTCTGTAAATTATCGCTCTGCTTGTCTTTTGTCTTGACCTACTGTGGTCTCTTTCCACTTCCGAAAACTTTCTCATTACTATTCCTCATCAATATTTCACTCGCACACACACCTTTATTGTATTTTCTTCTTCCTCCATTCTGTTTCTTATTTTCGTCTTTCTCTTTCTTATGAGACCTACATGCTATTTCTTTCTCTTTTTCCGTGTCTGTGTCTATTTTACTGCCTCCCTATTTCTCTCTTTCCATATCTCTTCCCCCTCTCATCTCACTCTCTACATATATATGTCTGTCTCCTCTTTATTTCTCCATGCCTTTCCCTTCGTCTCTCATTTCCTCTGTCCATCTCTTTTTACCTCTGTTTATATCTCCTTCTCTAGTAAGCTCTCTCTCTCTCTCTCTCTCTCTCTCTCTCTCTCTCTCTCTCTCTCTCTCTCTCTCTCTCTCTCTCTCTCTCTCTCTCTCTCTCTCTCTCTCTCTCTCTCTCTCTCTCTCTCTCTCTCTCTCTCTCTCACACACACACACACACACACACACACACAATCTCTCTTCAACTGTATCTCTGTCTCTCTTCCCCGCCTCGCTCTTTTTCTCTAATATATATATATATTTGATAGCATTTAATGTAAATATATATATTTATGTTGATGGGTACAGTAGAAGGGGTATCATAACATCGACTACAACTAAATAATATTATTATCTATTATTAGTCAACGGGAACCATTTTCAGGTACTTCTTTCTAAAGGTAAAACTTGTAATTTTCAAACTTAAAAAACTTATTTAAATAAAAAATTACTTAGTATCTTTTCTTCTTAAAATGTCACTCTCGGTTTATATGGTTACTGTTGTATGCTATCTTCTGAGAAGTATTGCTATTATAAAAATACCCCTATACCAAAACCCAACTCCCGTATAAATATAGAAACATTTCTTCGATATATTTACAACCAAGTAATTTTAAATAATAATAAACATATAACACTCCCCTATAAATATAGAAAGGTTTCTCCTATGTATTTACTTATAAATAATTTGTTTTAATTAATAAATTTAATCAGTATTTTTTTATAAATTAAATCCTATAATTACTAATATATGAGAAATTTTCTACCACAAAAACACATTTACCGAATTGTACAATGTTTTCATTTCCATCTACACATCTACGAAGCTAGTCTGTATGAGACTGAGTGTAAAAGCTTTTATTACCCAGCCTTTATTCACAATTGCCGTAATAAAACCAAGACTGTCAATACACAATGCACTGGATATAATTTCAAGAAACTCATAAATATGCATGTGCTGTTATGATTATTTAATTAAAATATTGTAAAATTATTTAAAAAAATTCTACTTTTAAAAAAAGACATTTTTAATTAAAAAACCCGAGCGACAATTGACTGATATTCATTGTTTTTTTTGTTTTTTTTGCAAAGTCGGTAAAACGTCTTGCACCCCTAGGTAATATCTGAACGAGTAGAGATAAAAATTGCTATCCTTCCCTAAACCTTATAGCGTAAGTCTTTTAACTTTTTATATGCTAAATAAGTTTTCCCGCTTTTTATGGCGGTTAAAAAGGAGTTCCTTAATTTTTTCAATTAGCAACCTCCAGTTTGTGACATGTAATTTTAAAAGGTATAAAAAAACGCCGAATTTTAGAGTCGTGAAAAAGTCTCTACGATATCTAACCGGAATTTATGAGTCAATATCTAAGAGTCAAATTTTGAGAGTTTTCCATTTGACATGGAAAATACTAATAAATTTTTTAACAGCTGACTTATTTAATTAAATTAACACACTGTATTTAAAATTTTAAATTTTTTAGTAATTTTAAAAGGTATAAAAAAAGCTGAATTTTAGAATCGTGAAAAAGTCTCCACGATATCTAACCGGAATTTATGAGTCAATATCTAAGAGTCAAATTTTGAGAGTTTTCCATTTGACATGGAAAATACTAATAAATTTTTTAACAGCTGACTTATTTAATTAAATTAACACACTGTATTTAAAATTTTTAATTTTTTAGTAATTTTAAAAGGTATAAAAAAAGCTGAATTTTAGAATCGTGAAAAAGTCTCCACGATATCTAACCGGAATTTATGAGTCAATATCTAAGAGTCAAATTTTGAGAGTTTTCCATTTGACATGGAAAATACTAATTCATTTTATAACAGCTGACTTATTTAATTAAATTAACACACTGTATTTTCCTATTTTAGCAAACAAACCCCATTTTTTCGAAGAAGGAAATAAATGGAGCACTTTTTTAAACCATTATGTGACAGATAATTTTAAAGGGAATTGTAAGAGTAAAGTGATAACGTTTATAACAAGTCCCCATTGCTACTTAACGGTTTGAGTCTCTGTTTGAAGTTATTTGTTAATGATGGAAGTTGAATTTCGTTATTATACATTCATCGGACATTTGCCATCATTTGTGTGTTAAAAAATCAAAACGCGACGTTTCGGAAATAAGAATCAATTCTTATCAATTTTATTTATTAAGTGACTAAAAACTAAAGAAACATGAAACTAGAAAGTAAACCTATGTGAGAAGTAAAATTAAATAAGAATACCACCAACCTTAATATCTAAGCATGCATCTCAGAGCTGAAACTGAGAAGTCAAAAAAAAAAAAAAAAAAAAAAAAAAAAAAAAAAAAAACACAATCACGGTAACACACAACTAACGGCAAATACGTGTTGCTGTATCAAAGATACTTGATAACGGGAATTGATTCTTATTCGCGAAACGTCGTGTTTTGATTTTTTAACACACAAATGATGACAAATGTCCGAAGAATGTATAATAATAATAAATGTTTAGTGTATAAACTAAATTTCACGAAATTTTAAATGAAAAGAAACAAATTTATTGGATTATTTTCCTACGTAAATTTGTATTGGATTATGCAGTATACAAATAACACTGCGGATAATTGAGGGTGGTATTAATAATCGGTAATAAGAATCATTTCCCGTTATCAAGTGACTAAAAACTAAAGAAACATGGAACTATAAACTAAGCCTATGTGAGAAGTAAAATTAAATAAGGATACCACCAACCTTAATATCTAAGCATGCATCTCAGAGCTGAAACTGAGAAGTCAAAAAAACACAATCACGGTAAACACACAACTAACGGCAAATACGTGTTGTTGTATCAAAGATACTTGATAACGGGAATTGATTCTTATTCGCGAAACGTCGTGTTTTGATTTTTTAACACACAAATGATGGCAAATGTCCGAAGAATGTATAATAATAAAAAAAATTTAGGTCAATCGGAGGCACCACAGTATAAACTAAATTTGACGAAATTTTAAATGAAAAGCAACAAATTTGTTGGATTATTTTCCTACGTAAATTTGTATTGGATTATGCAGTATACAAATAACACTACGGATAATAGAGGGTAGTATTAATAATCAGATCATCAAGAAGGGTGAACTAAAGACTGCCCCTATCATGGTTCTTGTCTATAATGTGAAAGCTTTTGGGTTATCTACACGGAATGCAACTAAGTGTACGCCTTGAGGGGGTGAGAGGGTGGTTCTGTTAATATTTCTGAGAGCTGGGGGGAGATTGCAATTAAGGGCCTTTTTCAGAAGTACAAGTCATTCCTGATGAAAAAAAGACTAAGCTACATTTTTTTTTACTTTATAATTATGTATTCAATATGATTGTGTTTTGGTGGAAGGGTTGGATTTTAATTTTAACGGAGAAAAAAATTTTTTAAAGTCGTGATTATATTTTTACTTACACAGTATATACAGGGTGTGTTTGTAAATTGTCAATATGTCGGCCAACGTTCTTATTGACGGATCTTCACGTTTTATAACATCAGGAAATCGTAAAAATAAATTTAAACACGCCGTTCGTTTGTCGTTGTCGCCTTTACGTGAGCCACAAAAATTAAGATAAAAACTTGAAATTTGGTATATAATACTATAGTGTATTATAGATAGAACCTTATTGAAATTCAGTAAAATCTAATTAAATATATTGAAATGGCAGCCATTTAAAAACGTTGTTTGTTTACACCTCATGTCTTATAAATTAGATAAAAATTTGCGAATTTCAATTCTGCATGTAACTCTACCAACCTCACCTCTCTACGATAGCACGTAAGCTGTACGTAAGCACAAAAATTAAGATAAAACATAAGGAACTCTATACGAATTGTGTAAATTAAATAATTAGACTGATTAAAATATTGTTTTAGTCGAATAGAATTACAATTCAATATTGTCTTCCTCCAAATAATTTCCTCGGGAAGCCACACGGCGCTGGAGACGGTTCTTCCAAACCTCATATCAGTGCAGGATCTCGTATACTGGAATAGCCTTCAGCTGGTCAGTTACAGCTGTTTACATGTTTACGAATGTCCCAAAATAACATCCTTTGACGTGCATTTTAAAGAGGAACAAGGACTCAAATCAGACAAATACGGAGGCTGGAGAACCACAGGAATGTTTTACTGTCCAAAATCTCGTTTACTTAAATTACTGTTTGACAAGGTATTGTCGTGATACAACACACAGTTGTTTTTAATATTTGGTCTTGCACGCATGGGAATTTTTCGATGTTTTTCAAGAAACTCTAAGTAAAAGTGTTGATTGTTTTTGGCCTTGAGGCAGAAACTCTTTGTGAACGATTCCCTGTCTATTAAAGAAGCAAATCAACATGCAGTTGATCTTTGACTTGCTCATTCTTGGTTTTTGAGCTTTGGAGAGGCTGAAATGTGCCCCATTCCGTACTCAAACACCCACGACTCGTCACCAGTAATAAGACGTTCCAAAAAATGGGGATCATTTTCAATCGATTCCAAAACGTCAAAGCACCTTTCCCTCCGAATCCCTCCTCATGTCATTTTGGTCCTGCGAATGGTTTTTTTTTGGAACATTATTGCGCAGAATTTTCTCATCCCCAATTCATTGGTCAAAATCTAATTAACGGTGGTGTGAGTCAAATTCAACTCTTCCCCGATCATTCTGACCGTCAACCGACGGTCTAAACGCACAGGATCGCGGCGACATTTTCACCGGTTACTGAATAAAAAAAAAAAAAAAAAAAAAAAAAATATGAATGCTAGAGCTGCGTGGTTCATCTTCCATCGTCTCTCTTCCTTCTGTAAGTGCCTTAAACCACCGAAAACCTGGGTTTTTTACAAATCACTGTCTGAAGACCTTTTTTCCCCTTTTTTTTAAATTACAATCTTAATCCAAAGATTAAATAAGTAATACATATAACGTAAAATAACATGTATTAAACCTAGACAGTCCTGCGGTTTATGACGCTTAAGTCGTCTTTTGTCATATTCCAAGTCTAAAAGTTGGATAGTTTCCACGTTCACATGTCGATGAAGTCTCTTTTCATGGTGAGAAGCGCAGTCTTGAATTACCTCATTCACACGTCTCTGAAGACCTGTTAAAGTTTTGTATTCAAAGCAAAACCTAATAGCAACACCGTTGTTCGAAATTGAAATCACTCATTTTTAGAAAGCACTAGAAAATCGCTAAGGACAACCAAATGACTCTAGGAAGTTCAAACTCGTATTAAAAGCGTCACATGTTCACCTGCCGCCCCTCCAAGTCCAGTGCTTCCATTGTTGCTATATCGAACGCTACGTTGCCAGTTTCATTAATTAATTTGCAAACCTCTTATGATTATATAGAACCCCGATTAGTAACGCCCATTTTAAACATTTTTTGTCCCTATCTCGAGTCTACATATCACACAAGAAACAAAAGAAAATTTTGTAATGTACACACATCTAAGAAGAAGGGCCTAACTGACGTTGGAAAGTAATGATATACACAATTACGAGATTCATAAAACCTGTGTCACAACTGTTTTAGAGTAACTACTGGATAAGATCCTCGATCTACCAATACAATTTAATATTTCCTATAACGCCCAAGAAACCTACTTTTGGACACTACATTTAGAGGATCTGCTTGTATTACCAATGTCATGATTAGTCCGGGTAGTACCATGATGCCCATCAAATTTGTTTTTCATAAAGTTGATTGATATTATCAAGACACATCATACATTTTCATATATAGAGGATTTGGGGGAGGGTTGGAAGCCCTGGTACGGACGGCGGTATGCTGGGTAGGTCAGGTTTGCCCAATATTAAAAGAAAGTTCAGTAAATTTACTCTGGCAGATATAAAATATACTCGGTTGTAGCTCTACTTAACATGACCTTCAAATGTTTCATTACTTTTTTTAATGCTGGAGATATGTCAACTCACAATTGATAAGCTTCTTTCAACGACGAACAGACGATATAAAGTTTGTTTTTCTCGTGTATCTCAAAATGAATATTTTTAAGAAAAACTCAACTTAAAATTTTTGACCCATCACACGAATTTATACCTACACCTTTTTATACATATTCGTCCTTTTTTGATTGACACCTCACCTAACCTAACCTAACCTAACCTAACCTAACCTAACCTAACCTAACCTAACCTAACGTTACCTAACCTAACCTAACCTAACCTAACCTAACCTAACCAACCTAACCTAACCTAACCTAACCTCAAAATGAATATTTTAAAGAAAAACTCAACTTAAAATTTTTTACCCATCACACGAATTTATACCTACACCTTTTTATACATATTCGTCCTTTCTTGATTGACACCTAACCTAACCTAACCTAACCTAACCTAACCTAACCTAACCTAACCTAACCTAACCTAACCTAACCTAACCTAACATAACCTAACCTAACCTAACCTAACCTAACCAAACCTAACCTAACCTAACCTACACCTTTTTATAACAATTCGTCCTTTCTTGATTGACACCTTTTTTCATGTAGTCTTGGATTAAATCCCTCTCTTTTATCTTTACAATCATGGCCATCTGTTTCATTCCGACTCTGACACTATTGGAGGGCTAGGAGTCTTCATGTTATGTTCCATTCTTTTTTTTTTATAATGCAACGACAACCATGAAAGTTTATCACCTTTAAACAACCATAAAATACATATTTTCCTAATCTTAAAGGAATCAAATACTAGCTATTGTAACAGATAATTGCGTCTTTATAACATTCTATCAAAATTAAAACAACTATACTCAGTATTTGCCCTGAACAGTTCTTTCGTAACAGGTATACTGAACTGCTCTTTTTGGTAAATAGTTCATTAAAATATCTTGTTCAAACACATCACTAAATGTACGATATTCTAAAAGAAAACGACTTCAAATACTACCCCCTCCCATTATATTGAACATGTTATAAAACGGAATTTGACTCTTAGAGCTGGCTCCACCTAATCCTCTTCCCGGTTGACTGACAACTGAATCTACATGCACGCGATTCACCACCTACCCACCCCCTACCTGCTTTCCATTTCCTAGTCCAGATATCGATTAACTGTTATTCCATTTCCGTAAGAACCATTTCACGTAATCTTTGAATTGAGTGCATTGATAAAATACTGTTTGTAATGCTATTACCTTCAAACCTAACTCAAAATGCATCCATGTTGTCAAAGTTTTTATCTTGTTTGTACCTATTGAAATAACAATATACTACGTTTCATAAAAAGTTGACAGTGTCCGGAAATTCATTGCTCGTGAAAATTAAATTGGAGTTTAAACTACTATCCATTTTGAAAATATAGGGACACATACTTTATTTCATAACGAAAACTTTCACATTGATTTATTTTATTTTAGTCTTCCACATTTTTACGAAGTAGAGATAAAGTTATGTGATAGCTTGCCTTTTGAGCCCTCGTAAATTAGTTTAAAAATGATATCTGTCTGGCGTCTGCCGTATGTGCGATTCTCTACAGCCTAAACGAGTGGACCGATTTTGATCAAATTTTTCTAAACTGTACCCTTTAAGCGCCCAATCAACACGTATTGGTCCCATTTTCTCTGAAAATTCTGGTTAGGCAATCATCACTATAAAAACTAAACATTCTGTCAATGTGCTGTTTTAACATACTCAATAAATAATCGACTTTAGTTATTATGTAAAAATATATGACATAGGGCTAATTCGCACAAAGAGAAAATTATGTTTCGAGAATATACAGTAATTAATCCTGACTGAAAACAAACACGTTTCCCAAAGAATATTGTCTAATAAAGATATTTTCAAAGCTGGTTAGTATACAAAAAATTGTGTAAGCGTTTCAAAATGGCGGCAATACAAAGAGAGAATTGTAACGGATATATCAATTAGTAGTATATCTAAATCGACACTAACTTTCCCGCTCAATCATCCACAATTACAGAACATTCATAGCCACCGAAAATGTCTCTATTTAATTACAAAAGGGACAAAATACAATATCGATTTGTTTTCCATATATTTCTTATGGATTTTAAATTGGAATACAAATTGAAAAATAGTTTTAAATTTTTATAAAATTCAAATATATCTTGAAATAGTTTAAATAGAGCTCTCAAGTTTGCTTCATTTGTCCCATAAATCCATTGTATTTGAATGGGAAAAAAAATGACTACTATTTTTGTTTTTTATTAAATTTCTTAACAGTTAATTTCTTTTTATTTAAAATTTGATATTTGGTTGGACCTCTAACCTTTACATTTCTCAACAATTTGGGACGAAATCGCTAGATTCGAATTTTAAAAACTCGATGGAGTTTTTTTTTGTTTATTTAAAAATAAATTCAGAAGCACCAATTTGTGGAGATAGTGATCAGAACTAATTTTTTGGGCCTTTAAAATTTATTTTTTAACAAAATTGTATAAAAAAGGTCGATTTTTGAGACCATATAATTTTCAGCCTTACGAAAGATATACCCAAATATTTATTTATCGAAAATTATCGAATGGTCAAATATGCCCACAATAAATTTGAATAAAAATAGGATTGAGCTTAAGAAAACTAGAAAAAACTAAGAAAACATTCGTTAAAATTATACCAAAAAACCACATTTTTGGAGCTTAAGGGACGTGAAAATTGACATTCCACAACAAATTCAACATAAATTGTTTGACCTATTCATAACTTTCTCTCTATTAGACATGCGTGGGAAAGTAATATTAGCATTTCGTTTTCATTGTGACAGTAATGTTTTCTGTAATGTAGGTTAGGTTAATTTCAATTTTGTAAAAAAAAAAAATTGTAAATGGAAATAGAATAAAACTCATTAACATTATTATAACGGAATGGGTGCGATGGAAGAATCAATACTTATTGGATAGTTTCAAAGGAAACAAAGCTGTCAGATAGCTAGGATCCAATCTGTGTCTAACGAACCTTAAATGCTAATTGGAAACTATTCAGGAGTAATAATGTGTCTATTCAATAGTTAAACTTTAATTGCTATTGTTTGCAACATAGAGAGAGAGAGAGAGAGAGAGAGAGAGAGAGAGAAAGAGAGAGAGAGAGAGAGAGAGAGAGAGAGAGAGAGAGAGAGAGAGAGAGAGAGAGAGAGAGAGAGAGAGAGAGAGAGAGAGAGAGAGAGAGAGAGAGAGAGAGAGAGAGAGAGAGAGAGAGAGAGAGAGAGAGAGAGAGAGAGAGAGAGAGAGAGAGAGAGAGAGAGAGAGAGAGAGAGAGAGAGAGGAGAGAGAGAGAGAGAGAGAGAGAGTAGGATAGGAATACAGACAGACATATTGAAATAGATTATGAGGGAGTGAGAGATTAGGAGAGGAAAGTCGGAGAGAAAGGGGAGATTGGTTGAGTAATTGAATAGTGTATTTTTAGAAGCATGGAAAGGATTTAAAAGTATTCTTTTGACTTAATAATAACGTAGGTGTTAGGTTATTCGAGGTATGTCAGGTTTGATTAGGTAAGATTAGGTTAGGTTAGGTTAGGTTAGGTTAGGTTAGGTAAGGATAATTAAGTTACAGTATTTAAGGTTAAGTTGGTAAGATGGTTAGATAAGGTAAGATTCTGTTAGATTAGATAAGACTAGTTAAGTTAGGTAAAGTTAGTTAATTTATGTAACGTTAGGTTAGGTTAGGTATGGTAAGGGGTGGGTTAGGTTAGGTTAGTTAACTTATGTGTAAATACTAGTACATATATAAATAACATGCAGAAATACGTAATTAAAATTGAATAATTAGTATAAAGTACTTGGAAATGTAAAGTTGAACCCAACGCGTTTGGCTAACTCACGAAAACTGGCGATGCAACGTTTCATTACACTTTCAGCAGCTTGAATTCACTTTACCGTAACAAAGACGTTCGTTTTAAAAATGATTTTGATCAACAATGTCTGGTGAATAAATATATATTGCTCCAAAGCAAAAGCGAGTGGACCAAATAAATTTGATATGTCTTTTGTGGAATAACTTAAGGTTATTATTTATAAATATTCAATAAATGAAACGTTGCCGGTAGTTTTTTAAAGAACGTATTCAACGATGTTGATGAATTTGCTAAATCGTCTACAGATCCAAATAAAAGTATTAGCGTTGAAATTCCCCAAAATGTTATTTCAGGAGTTACATGATAAAAAGTTAAAACTAACTAAGAGTGTTCAGTATTTATCACATGAATAAAGTTTTTTTACCTCCTGTAGATTACGTTACGACGGGCATAGGGTTTGTAACTGCTATACAACTCAATGCTAACAGTTATAGTTTTCGTCTAAAAGTTTCCCTATTCAATTTTTATTTTATATTTAATTTTGTATCTGTGTTAAAATGTTTGTACAATGTTTGTGCAACGTTTATTAATTCAACGGAAAGAGAGAATGGAGCAGACAGAGAGAGAGAGGGGGGGGGAGAAGAAACAGCTAGACAGGAAGGAAGAGAAAGACGGAAGTGAGAGAGAAACAGGCGGGTTTGAAATGATTGTAGATGCAACATAGCTTGACAATTTGCAAACTGCTTATCAAATTAAAAGACAATCTTAGCATCCACACTAAGAAGGAATAATCCTAGGCTGACAAAAATTAAAACATTGTGTAATGAAAAGAAACATTTATAATAACAATAAAAACTATCCATTTTGATTTTTTTTTTTAATTAATAGTATAAAATAATAGAGTCAATCATGTGATAAAACACGTGATTTAGAAACAGTAGGGATATAGGGACAGTTATTTTTATAAAGTGAAAGACTTTTAAGAGTTATACAAAATCAAATCACCAAGTGATTTCTGGATTGGAATAAGACAAAAAGCAGGTATTGTAAATAGTTTTATAATTGATAAAATTATCCAATCCGTGGGCTAACATGTTGAAAAAAAAAAAAAAATAATAAAATATTTTAAGAGGCCTAGCTTTTACATATTAATTTCTTTATAAATAAATATTGAGCTTGACTTGTGAGATAATATTATATAGAAAAAAAAACTGAAACACAAGATCTCACACAAAACGTTTTTTAAGCCAGATATGGTGAGCTTGACTTATGAGAAAAATTATACAGTATAACAAACACACAGAACACAATTCTCACAAAAAATACGCCTAAGTATCAGACGTGTTTCAACGAAGAGGTCGTCCTCTTCAGTGAAACACGAGCTACACCAATCAAACTATAACTATAGTTATAGTTTATAGTGAGTTATTGTGAGTTTATAGTTATAGTGAGTTATAGTTTGATTGGTGTAGCTCGTGTATCACTGAAGAGGACGACCTTGTCGTTGAAACGAGTCTGATACTTAGACGTATTTTTTGTGAGAATTGTGTTCTGTGTGTTTGTTATACTGTAAGCCAGATATTGATTTTCAAAGTTTTCATAACCTCTAAATAAAAACATTATCAAGCTGTTTTCAACATAGCTGACGTTGTAGCTAATACCAATGACTACATAAATACTATAAGACACGACATGGCCATGTTAAATATTCTACGCTTATTCTTGAGTTGACCAATACCCGCTAGGTCGCTCTGCTAGAGAATCTGAAGTTGATGTGACTGGCGCAAGGTGGCTCTACGGTCAAACAATGTTTCAGACGGGTAAGAGAAAACGCATTGATGCCACATATGGGACCAGAGATGCGAGGGAAGGTCGAGAATCGCTTATCTCAGCGCACGAACTGACAACACTGACTATGCTGACGGAAGTAAGTGAGAAGGTTTGTGAGAGAGAGGTCAACAGTTGTACAGTCTCAACCAAGTGGGATGCGTACAGTCAAGCACCTGCTGCTAGCGCTTTCTGATAGCTGTGTGTCAAACTTGTGACGAACAGCACCCGTAAAGCGTAGACTATTTCCCTTCCTATGTCGTGTCTTATAGTATTTATGTAGTCATTGCTAATACGAACTTTAAAACCACGCTATTTTAGGTAGGGTGAACCTTTTGAGGTCGGGTTTGCGGCATTTTGTTCTACTCATAAAGGCCTTTAATTTGATGTACAACTCGACCTTTGCTCTCATTTAAGATTTCCTACTTACTCCTTGTGGCCGGTCTCCCTGGTAAGGTAGCGTTCCACTGAATACGTACTAAAATAGGTTTTGGTGTCCATAAACAATGCGTAAAGCTTTGTAGCTCTGTCTGTAATGGTTAAAGTAATATCAAACCGCCCCGGAATTTATTTAACACTCTGTATAATTTAGTATAATTAGTCTTGTAAATTTAATAAAACAAGAGATATGAACAAAAAACTGTTTAATATGGCCGCTGTTTTTACATTTGTTCAATCTTTTTTTTTCTGAATTACAATAATAGTCTATGTGAACAAACTATAGTCTCGTCTATAAAAGTTCATTTTCCTATTTTAATTTTTTATCCAGAAACATTGTTACGTTCATACGACAAGGATGACGTGTGTATAACATGACGAAAACCACTTTCGCGCTGCAAACATGAATATCAATCAAAAATATTTTGTGACTACCTCACTTTCCCTACACTTTGTCTAATGATAAATTGGATATCCCAAATTAAGCACTTATACTTTTCAAGGATAAAATAAAGCAAAAGCTTAAAGTTTCAAATATTTAATAGTATAAATGAGCTACAATTGTTTCGCCTTGCGGCATCGTCGGGCAACTGATAATTTACAGGTATAGACAACTATTTAAACATAAGTACAGGAAACTGAAATACAATAGAGAAATCGGGAAAGGTAGGGGGATGACCTAGCAGGTAGATAAAGGTTAATGAACTATGTTACGGATGGGTTTTAGAAGAGGTGACGAATTTAATACAATTTGGTCATTTAAGTTGAGAATAGGCCTAAGTGAAATAGGTCTATTTATTTCTAAACATTCTAAATTATTTAATCTATTGCTTTTATTTTCTATATGTAAAAGTTTAACATTCAATTTCGGATCAAAACTATGACCCGAGTCCAAAAGGTGGTTAGCAAAGTTGGAGTTTCTATAGCCATGTTACTTATAATTTTATTCCATTATCGTGAATGATAACTTCAATCCAAACAAACAGGTCGTACACATTTAAAAAAAAAAATTACAAATCCTAAAGATCAAATATGTATAAAAATGGTTGCATTTTTATTCACTCATAGAGTAAATCATAAAACCTTAAATCATGCGAACTTTAAATGTATCGGAAGTTTAGAAATGATATATACTACCGGATGTTTCATGTACACCATAAATAGAAAAGAAGAAACAAATAAATTTGAAGAAAGTTAATGCACACCCGCGAAGAGATGACGTACAGTAAGCACTAAATATTTATAGCTCACATGTCCAAGTTTAGAAATAAAAACATAATCCAACTTTGATTTATAGTAGACTACACTTATAGGAGATAAATAACTTTGTAGTTGTTAGGTTAGGTTTCGTGCTGAAACCTTTGACAAAACAATTCGGATTGTTGTTTTTCTTAAAGTAGCTTTCAGATAAAGCCAATTTGTTCATTGAAAAGAACACAAACTTATTTCTTTCTATACTTATAAGAAGAAACAACGCGAGAGGGGAAAATGCGACAGGTGTACCATTTGTTGCTACTCGGTTGTTTGGTTCTTGAAAACTTTATAAAAAAAAGATATGCAAGCTCCCATTAATTTTTCTAGTAGATACCCATACACTAATCCAAAAACTTTCAAAATGGATTTAGTTACTTTAAGAAATTATTCTTTCATCAATCTCCTTGAAAATCGACTGTTTAAAAATATTATATTTCATCACTAAAACCAAAATTGAAGTTATTCGATAGAAGTTTAATGGGCGAAGCGGAGCCGAGGCCGGAAAATGAGCGAGTATCGAAAAGCTTCTTTTGGTCCTAGTGATGAACTATATTTTTCGTAATACTGCAAACAACACAAGAAAACAATTTCACAAAAACTAAAATGTTATAACCTATTTACCTTCAAAAGTTTAGACAAGTTACACAAGTTTACAGCTATTACAGCTGTTTAGTTTGTGTTAGTGATACTTATTTATATAATCGATAGTAACAGCTGTTTTAACGGTTATTTACAATCGAGAGTATCGGTTGTTTTTTATAGACGCTTTACAATCGTTAATTAATTGGTATAAGCGAAGTAACAGCTGATGACCTCGACCTCAGCTGATGTTTTCAGATCCTAGGAGTAAAAAGAACAACTTTAGCATCTCTATGCATGTATTGAAAACAGCTGTTTTTGAAGCAGTATGACGGAACGGTATTTTAAAACAACTTTCCATACACCCAATGAATGACTAAGTGTTTATAGTCATGTACAAACTGTGGATGATTGTACAAGACAATGAAATGTCCTCTTATATTGGTGCTGCACAAATAAAATGGTTTTTGTGAAAAAAAAAAACTTTAGTCTATTCAATTAGTGTATGAAGTTTGGTTTTGTTTAATTCTCTAAATACATTGAACAATTTCCAACAGTTTATTTCTTTTTTTAATTTGATTTTTTTCCTTTTTGTAATTTACTTTTCCATACAGGGTGATTGATAAAAGTATGACCGCTATTTTATTCCATAAGTACAAAAGTTACAAAAAAACCTTAAAAGGTAACCTCAGAATGTTTTGAGTTAAAACTAAAGGTATTAGCAACTTTTTTATCTCACACGCCATTTTTCCAATATGGGAGGTCAGCTCTAAATTTTCGTAAAGACACCTCTAAGAAAACAATATTATTTTTTATCGCGTTTTGGATATAACTTATCTTATTACTTCTATTATTGTGTATTTTTTCGATATCTTCAACTGTTTAACAAGTAGAGGCAATTAAATGTTTCAAAAAATGTCAACATCATTTTTCTTAACTGCTTTTGTATTAAAAAATTTGCATTACAGCTGTTTTGGGGAATAAAGAGTACCAATTAAACTATATGATATTTATAAAATGTATTGCCAACTTTTTTTTTATCTAGAAAAATAAAATTTCTCAAAAATGTTAGTCCTGCTACGTGAGTAAAAACAAAATGTTGCTTTTCAAACTTTTAATATATTTTTTAAACATTACAATCTATCTATAAAAACTCGTTGAACCTAGTATTTTCAAAACTTCGAGCTCTTTAACTCCTATATTGTTAAAGATATCAAAAAATATACAAGATATTAAATGTTGAGCTTGACTTATGAGAAAAACTATACAGTATAACAAACACACAGAACACAATTCTCATAAAAAAATACGCCTAAGTATCAGACGCGTTTCAACGACAAGGTCGTCCTCTTCAGTGATACACCAGCTACACCAACTAAACCACAACTTGTCTAAACCACAACTATACGCGTCTGATACTTAGGCGTATTTTTTTTATGAGAATTGTGTTCTGTGTGTTTGTTATACTGTAAATATACAAGAGTAAAAAAATCAAAGAAAAAAATTGTCTTTGGTATTACTTGCTTAATGACTAATTAATTGACTTTGTGTTGTTTGGGTAGTCCGTGGTCGACAATATTCCCATTATTCAACCTCCCGCTAGGCATCCCTCTCCTAAATCGCGGGTTTGTCTCACTTGACCAGTCATTTTGACGAATCCTAAATTAACTTAATTTATTGTTATTAATTTAGACTTACGCGGAATAAATGAAGACGAATTGGGTTTGCACAAGTGGTAAGACTAAAAGCCTAATCGGCCACTTTGGTATCACTACAACATATTAATTTAAAGATAATAAAACACAATTAATTATTTATTTTGTAATATCCACTTTTTATTAGTCTAGCCGACCAATGGTTTCGCCTGCTAAGGCATTGACGAAGCTGTATTACAGACTGAAGAAAAAAAGAAAAAAACAGAAAACCTTAAAACTAGATGGTGGGAGTTAGGATACAATGAATGGAAGGGTGGGGAAATACCCGACCTGGGCAATGACCATAGGAACAATACATAATGGGATACACAATGACCATAATACATATGGGATTCCATATTTAAACATGGAATTCCACCAAGAACCATCGGTCTCAACAGTAATAAAAAAAATATATTAAAAAACATATTAATTTAATAATTACGGAGTGCGAGGCCCAAAACCATAAAGGATCGTCCAACCCTTCCCAAATAAGAACTACCAAAAAAAAAAACTAACCATTCTTTCGGGTGGAGTTAGGACAAATTCTCGTACAGAAACGCTGAAACAGTCTGAACGATGCACTATGCGCTCAACACAGCCGTTGGCCTTGCTTATAGAATACCCGTCGCCGGAGCGCCTTACACCCAAAGGTAGGCAACCCATCGCACCTATCAGTAAAGTAAGGGGAAATACTCTGGTGATGAATACGGTCATCACAAAATAATTACACACAAAAAATCCTCGGAGGTTATTTTTTAAAGTTTTTGTAACTTAGGTACTTATCAAAATAAATACAGATTGATGTGTTTAATTGACATAATCTAGATGATGTTACAGCGCAACAGGCCGTCTCAATGCATCCCCAAACACTAGGCATATACCCGCTTCCTTCTTTATTCCACTTTAACTGTTTCTTGTAAAGCTTTTACGAGCAATAACCTAACTTTAATACTTTTCCTCGGCATTTCTTAACAAGTAACTTTTTGCAACGTTAACGACGCGGGATTACATTAGCTTCTGTAAATGACTTTATGACATTTTATGACTGTTTATTTAACGGCGTGTTTCTTGTGTTTTAGAATTGTATGGGGGGTAGATAAAATAGTAATAAGACTTAATGTTAAGTGTGATGAGTCTACCTTGTCAAGTATTGTGACTTAATACTATGATGTGTACAGAGTGTAACAAAACTAACCACCACACCCCCCCCCCCACACACACACAAATAAAATGAAATTTTATACACACATTTGAAAAGTTTAAGGTATTTAAAAAAATAAAAGTCCTATTCAATTGGCCCAAGCTATTTCCATTGAGACACTTAAATAGGTATTGAATTAATGTAATTTGATTAAGAAATAGGGTATAAAAAACAAATAAGAATTCAGCAAATTTATATCTCTAATCTACCTGTAGCTTAGTATACTATGATGTGTACAGAGTGTAACAAAACTAACCACCACCCACCCACCCACACACACACACACACACACACACACACACACACACACACACACACACACACACAAATAAAATGAAATCTTATACACACATTTGAAAAGTTTAAGGTATTTAAAAAAATAAAAGTCCTATTCAATTGGCCCAAGCTATTTCCATTGAGACACTTAAATAGGTATTGAATTAATGTAATTTGATTAAGAAATAGGGTATAAAAAACAAATAAGAATTCAGCAAATTTGTATCTCCAAATCTACCTGTAGCTTAGAAGACAAACAAGTTAACTACACGATCAATAAATGTATTAGCTTTCTATTGTACATATTTTGGAATATTCAAAATTTAAAAGTTTAAATAGCTGTCATTTTTAATAAAGAAAATCAGTTATTTTTCTCAAATAGGGTCTTTGTAATATCACAGACGGATCAACAGTATGGATACAAAGAATACTGTCAAACCACTGGGGCAACTTTCGAAGATAGCCTAGGTAGGTATTGTACAGTATTCCAAACTGAGATTTGTTCAATCGCAGTTTGTGTTCATCGAGGATTAGAAGAAGTCCTTAAATCTAAGGACATTCTACTTCTCTCGGATAGCCAAGCAGCAATCAAAGCCCTCATCTCCATAAAAGTCTCCTCCAAATTACCGTTATCCATGCGTCCTGTGAACTGTCAACATGGTACACCTGGGATGGGTACATAGGCATTGCGAGATAGAGGGTAATGAGAGGGCGGATCTGTTGGCGGAAAAAGGGGTCATTGTCTACCACTTGCGGGAACAGTCATTCAACAGCATGAAAAACGGTAAAAAATGGACCAATGAACGTCGATCGTTGGAGACAAATTCCTGGCCAGAGATTAGTAAAACGTCTTCTCTTAGTAGCAGATCCTGCACTGACAAAGGATTACCAGAAGTCCCTGAGACAGATCGTTGTCATGATTACAGGATATGGCCATATCCGGAGCCATTTAAATAAGGTGGAACAACTACAATTCTCACCTAACTGTCATCTACTGCGTCTCGTACCTGAAACCGCAGAACATATTTTGTTTGATTGCGAGGTCCTGGAGTTCAATAGAAGGAGAATCCTTGGATCTCAACAACCAGACATAAATTTGAATAAGATACACAAGATCCTAGAGCTTGTTAGAAGCCCTAGGGTCGGTGAACGGTGAACAAAGAAAGGAGAGCACCATAGGCTCATATCCGAAGTGCCGGAGGTAATAGAGCTTTAACAATACGTCCCCACAAAAAAGTAGCATGGTAAATTTTAACTTCATATCATTTACCATTAATTAACAAAAAAAATAATAATAATAAATTGTTGTAAAAAATACAAAATGCTGGCTAGATAAAAACTAAGCGTTTTGGAAGTAAATCTATACAAACTTTTAATTTGATTTGACTTGAGGGGGAAGTTTTGACTGGATTTTCAGAAACACCCTATAGATTTAAATATTCCTAAACTTTCTTTGCAAGTTCAATAAACAAGTTCTCAATGGAGATGATGGCCGAAACGTATTTCACAAACTAAACACCTGTGTATGATTCCGACAACATGGAGTCACCTCCCCCACATGTCATGGAAGCATCTACAGAATTTCTATAAACATCTTCGTCACATCTCATTACATGATATCCTGCGACTGGATATTTGTCGCCAAAAATTTTAACAAGATAAGTTCACCAACTCAAAATTAATTCTAATACTTATTTAATCTAAGGTAATGATCAATAATATATCTGTAGATAATAGATAGATTGAAATTTGCAAACGCTCCTTTGAAATTAAACTAACTCCAAATTTTAACTTCTCAGTTATTTTTAACCCCATTAAAGTCGTCTCTCCATTTATTTATGCATCTACAAAATGCAAAAATAAGTAATTGAAAATTCGTAGGCGATTGATACACACATACACAACCAGCATGTTTATTCACTACAGAAAGATGGCCATTGTAACGACTAGAGTACGTATAACCAGGGAAAAATAATAATACAGAATTAAAAAGCAACCCTTGTTTGGGTTTTTACAGATTAATTTAACACGAGGGTGGTTTACTACGTGCTCAACCCTTTCCCATTACAAATAATCTGTGTGCTTGTAATACGCGGAACGGAATAAGTTTCCTATCGTATTTGTGAAATTAATAAAAATTATTTGAAAGCGTCGTTGAAGTTTATAGACTATATTTTTCTTTGTTTTTGTTTAGTAATTTACATGGTTTCGGTGAAGTTTGCGATAACAATTAGACGTGAAAACCTTTTGCATCCCGCAAAAGTAAGGAAAACAAATCTATATGGCCTACATACCTATACCGGTTATTCTCTTTTAATCTGGTATCCTATTACAATGTTTGTTTGAAATAATATTAGTACAGTTAACAATAGAATGAATTTGTCCATTCCGGATTTCAGATGAGCTCTAATAACGAAGCAAGAGCTGAGATTCATCACAGAATAATAGCAGTAAATCAGTGTTCCAGAGTTGTATGAAGTAGTTCTACAAAGTTTCTTTTTTATAAGACTTTGTAGGTCTGTTGTGACAGATCTATAAGCTGCTCAGGTTTGAGCGCAGGATTCTGAGGAAAACTTTTGTGCTGTGTGTGTGGACTGGTCTTGTAGCAAGAATCCTTGGTGACCAGCACCCAAAAACAGATGCTTGGAGGAACAGATATTTACCTGAAGATGGATTCAAGTTGAGATGGTAGGATGATGTGACAGTCGACACGTTTCCCATTTTGAGTCTGAGAAACTGGAAACCAGCCGAGCACAACAAGGAAGACTGGCGATTGAAGTTAAGACAGGCAAAAGAAAAATTAAAGCGTGTGGTGATCCACTCGACTTTGAGGATCACCGCCAAAGATAAGCGATGCGATGCGATCGGAAGGAGACGCAAGCCAGTCCACACAGTCGTCAGTGAGTGCTTCGATGGACCAGTTGTAAGTTCGCGTGGTTTCTTATTTTGTGAGTAATTAACCTAAATGACTGCCTAAACCGCAAATTGCGGGGTCTGATCGACCCCCGGGGACTACGCAGTCATTCGTAGGTCAACCGGTAAATTAAGAAAGAATTATTATGGCCCAAAGGGTTTAACATAATTCTCCCATCACGCCCTGTCCCTAACCGTAAGTTGTAACGATAAGCTAATCAATTATATTAATTAGTAAGTTAGTTTAGTAAACTAATTATAAGCTGCCTGTGAAAATAGTGATTAGTTGGGTTGAGACTAAGTGTAATTAACGTCGGAATATATTTAACGGGCAAGTCCTAGCACGTTTTCCAAACTCCCATTCCGGAACTTAAGCAGTTCAAACGTCTGGTCCTAACCAATAACCAGGGGTGACGTTTGCCGCAAGCGCAAAAAAAGTGTGGCAAATTAATTCGAAATACTGCCTTTTTAAGAAATCAAAAAGTCTTAAATTTTCCGAAAAGTCATCTTTAAAAGGGAGTGGATTAAACGATTGAAAAATCACTCCTTATCTCCTGGGCTTTTAAAGGAGATGCTGAAAAAACTACATCCATGACCCGCACACGATTTTTATGAGCTTTAATTATTAAATATTGATAATCATAAGTCGTATAGAAAATTAAAAAATACATATTATTTTTAATTGGTTCTTAATGTTTTGTCTGTGAGTGAAATTGATCAAGCTTGATTGATATAAGAAAAAGAAAAAAAGACACACGTTCAACAAATAAATAAAATTTGTTCATATATTGCAATTAAACATTAAATTTCCTTATTATTCAATAACAATTTGTATATTTCTTTCCCTTTAGAATTTAATAAATTTGAATTAAGTTAAAAAAAACTCTGTTTTTTTAATTGGTATTTTACAATAAAATTGCATTTTTTTTTTAAAATATATATCTGAATCAAAAACAAAAAATCCTTTTAGAAATTGTTTTTTAAATCGTGTTTATTCCAGTTTTTATGAATAACACCAAAAATATTTTTTTTTAATTTGTTTTTGTTTTTTAATGCTGATCAATTTATCGTTTGTTTTCCATGAAGTGCATCTATTAAAATACAAGAATTTGAATACCATAGAAATTAACGAATTAACGATTGATTACCTGAAATTAAAGACGACTTTTAAAGATCGATATTTTAAATAAAAACTACTTCTTAGGGTATTAATGTTACTTTAAACACACACATATATATATATATATTATAACACACAGTTACCGTTTGTTTTACTATTATTTATAAAAACATCAATTTGTTAATCTATAATTATTCAATTAGCTAGGGAGGGGGGGGGAGAGTAGAACTCCTATTACAGTTTTAAACCGATTATGACTTTTGAGGTGTCATTGCATAGCTTTCAGATTGAAGAAAATTCTGGCCAAAATTAAAAAGGTGAAACATAAGGGTGGGAAAGTAAAAGGGTTGAAAGTTTTTACCATTAATCACATGGTAATTTTTACTGAGGAACTTGTAAACATCTGTTTTTAAAAACAGCTGACTTTATATTAAGAATATTTATTCTTATGAAAATTATACATTCATTTTAACCTACACCATATATCAGCTATTATTGATATAAACAATAATAATTTAAAGCTCAAAAAAAGTGTGGTTATTTGTGAAGATTGTTTGTTTATGACAAAATGTGGTTTTATCAGTACGTTTAGACTGGTTTTTACCATATTTAAAAATATTATAAAAAGTTTCTTATTAGATTTTGCAATGTTTTTTTATCGGAGTTTTATAAGTTCATTTTATTGTTTCTCACTGTACTTTAAATAGTAACAATGCCTCCAATTAGAGGAACAGAAACTTACACCAAAGGTGTTTTTATCACTGCAACTACATGAGAATTATGCGTGGACTTAACAATGAGGAAACGAACATTGATTTGTATAAACAAGCACTAATGATTCCAGCCGAAGTTTTACCATTTGCAATTGGACCAAAGAATGAACGTTTCAAATCAATTTAAATTTTTTAAATTATATAAAACAATATTGCTCGATTTCATCCAAAAGTTATACTAGTATTACAATAAATATGCGAAGTGTCACTGATCAGTTTATGTGTCATTATATGGCAGGTTCCCATTGACGACTCATTGGATCCTGGTTCCAATTTTAAAAACAAAAATTCTATTTTACTTATAACCAAACATAATATATTTTGTATGCAGTTTATTTAATATTCGTTCATAAAAGTAAATTTTTGGTTCTAAAAATCACGAATAATTTGAATGCTCTAATTTTATGAACAGTATAGTATTTCATAAAACTTCACTATATAATTTTGTCTTGAATTAAATGTTAACCAATAGATAATATTTTTTTTAAATTAAAGCAATATTACAAATTGAAAACCACTGATATAATTTTATACTTATCTTAAAAAAGTGATCATTATATTCACAAAACACGAGACATTTAGTTCAAAATCAACGAAACAATTTATAAAGGAATGTATTATTAATCAAAATGATACAATCTGTAACTGTGTGTTAATAAACTAAACATCCAAACAATAAAACTACACAAAACTACGTTAACTGATTCTATTATTATTCTACAGTAAACTTACACAAATAAATAGTTTAGTAAACTTACGTATGTCCGATAGAAAATTGAACCTTACCTGAAATAAAAACAAACAAAACATTAACTCAAATACAATCATACCATAAAATAAATCATTATTCTACATTTAAACACACAGAACAATGAGACAAATATTCAAACCATGTTTTGTCTAGAAAATATATGTTTAAATAATACAACAGATCATATGAATCATTAGTACACTCTGGTGAATATACAATTAAAGAAAATTCTCCAAAACTACAATAAAACACAAAGACTCTATATGTTTATTCTACCTTAATTTTATTTTTATTTCATTATTATCAACCATTATTTTTAATTAATTTTCAATGTTACTCCATTAGTTAAGTTCATGTTGACACGCCCAATCATATGATGTGTGACGAAGCCAACTGTGATTGGCAGAAGGGATCAGGTGACCAATAGGGGGAACGCCTCGCTGCAGTAGTAATTGTAGTTATTAAGGTTAGCGTTATTGAAATGTACATAAGGTAGAATGAACTTAACTGTACAGTCTTTGTGTTGGTGTTTTATTGTGGTTTTGGATAATTTACTTTCATTTAATATAACAGTGATTAAAATTGAACGGGGATATTTTGAGAGCTAATTTTAGAACTATAAATCAGAAAATAGATACCGTAAATATAGGTCCGGAAATCCTTCCATTTGTCGGCAATTTTGTATTTTTAGAAAAATCAATATATCTACATTATTAAATTTGGTTAAAATTATGCATGAACATATAGAACAATATATAACAGACTCTTCAAGAATTATATAACGGACTCTTCAAGAATATATCTTGCATACAAACATGACGGCTGTATAAAGGAGGAAACATTTTTCTGGTTATTAGATAATTTTATTTTTATTACAGGCTGTTATGTTAATATACAAATATTAAAAATTACCCTGCAATTCATAACTTACGAAACACCCTCTACATAACTCAGGATATCATGTCCGTAAACAAAGTGAATATCTTTGACAAATAACATTTCCTGATTTGCATCAGCGATGGACATAAAATTTATGCTGTTTTCTTTCTATTTTTGTACACAATGGCGAACAATAACGGTCAAATCAACTGACCTGAAAAGAGAACGACGACTACAGCGCGCTCTATGAATACTAATATAAACTAGATGTTTTTACTCTGGATCTTTTCATACTTTCCGCGTTTTATTTCACTGTATCAAGGAAAGTAGCAGTTTCATTGGGAGTTAAAGGAAATCAACGTTTCAGTTTTGCTTATACTTGTAGAGGTAAAAATACCGCTCAAGTTGCAGTATTTTATTGGGGAAAAGACCGATTTCCTATAATACAATGAACAATAAAGACCAATTTAGCAAATTACAACGAACAGTAAATATATAGCCTATTTGTAATTTTTCTGTTATACAATGTCTGTTTAAGATATTTAAATCAAAAATTAAAATGACAGATGCGTCTACTAAAGTATTTTGTAGCGGGAATCTAGCATTGGTTATAACAAGAATTGTCGAGGAACTCAATAAAGGAAGAATACAACAATTACAAATAAATATATAAATTTAATCAATTAATTTTTAATCGATAATTTATAAATTTAATCGAACCCAAAAATATTATTTCTGTAAATTGTCAATTAAAAAGTTAAAATGAAAAATGGACTCAGTTTATGAATATATATATATATATATATATATATATATATATATATATATATATATATATATAGGTATATATAATGTATGTAATATAAACACATCCTCAACTTGAATCGTATTTGGTTTAAAATCAACCATTTATTAGCGACAGACAAAGTTCGTTTTTATTTCAATTATTTGTGAACTATAATTTGCGATTTTCGTCCCGAGGTTGTTTCATTAAAAATCAATAAAATTTCATTTAAATTGGTAGAGTGGTTTTGATAAACTACTTCTTCTTTTACTGATAACTCACGAATCAGCATTTTTTGGAAAGATGGCGACCATACGTTTTATCCGGGTCTTCAGAGCCTACGCATGAAGAAAATTCGATCAAAATCGTTAGGGTGGATATTGAAAAAAAAATCATATTTTGGTTTTTGTTTTACCGATAACTATCCTCAAAGTTTGACTTGTCGAAAATAACGGAAACAAAAACGTCCTGAGACATAGAAAAAATATTTTCACATTCCAAATTTGATGTAAATCAGTTTACAAGTTATTGGCTACACAACTGGATTCAAAAAATCATTTAAGGAAAAACTATTAAAAATAGCACTAAAACCGTTCGGTTGTTTACACTGTAGAACCCGACTAGATAACCGAAAACCTTCCGATTTTTTAAAATGAATTTGTTTTTAAGATATGTTTGACAGGAAAAAGATATTTATCTAAAAATGAAAAAATCCTAGAATATGAGATTTTGTAATGCACAAATGTTAACTCTAAAAAAATACTGTTGTAAAAACTTTTTTATATAAAATTTCTCAAACGTTTCAGAGATATATTCGCCCCCCCCCCCCTACAAAATCTCCATATTTCTGTTTGATGATTAAAATTTTAAACAAAACTAGCTGTTGGCGCCGGTTTGTATTCTAAATACATACACATGATTAAAAAAAAAAAGTTCAGTAACAAAACTATTGGAAAGTTACTTTTGATGTGGCTGAACGTCCAAGAGATACTTTGTAGGAAACCGCAGCGCTGCCTAGCGGCAGGTCCAGAAATTAATAATCATTCCGTTGGTTTTACAGTGGTGAGCAAATTACAAAATATACGGCAAAAATAAATCCGCAAGTATGAATTGTTTATACATTTCAGATAAGTTTTGGTTAAACATTGGCGTTACAAAAATCGAGAATAATGTTAGTAAAATATTGAAATTGAACGTTTGAATTCAATATGTAGTCTTCATAACTACAGGGTTAGGTTAGGTTAGGTTAGGTTAGGTTAGGTTAGGTTAGGTATGGTTAGGTTAGGTTAGGTTAGGTATGGATAGGTTAGGTTAGGTTAGGTTAGGTTAGGTTATGTTAGGTTAGGTTAGGTTAGGTTAGCTTAGGTAAGGTTAGGTTAGGTTATATTCTGTATGTTGCGTATAAGCGAGAAAGTAAAATAACTTTTTAGGATGAAGCAAATATTTTTATTAAATACACTTAAACATCAAAAATGTCTGCAATCTTTCCTTGTATTACAATAAAATGGCAAACTAAAAAAGTACAACATTTGAGCGCATCTTTTGTAAACGTTACGCCGACCAAATCAAGTGCCCTACAGCGCGACACACAACACGTTCTTTGAATACTAATATAGACATGTTTTTACTTTGTGGTTATTCAAAGTAGTCCTGTTGTTATTGCGTCGCTTTGACAGTTTCATTTAGGGTCTTTTGTAAACCATGTTTTTTATTGCAGCCTCCTCAAGGCTTCCTTATAATGTCCCCCCTCGGTACTGACTGAATTACTAATTCTTCTTAATTCTTAAAAATCAGACAAACAATAAACTGTGCATAACTTTCATACAACAAAATTATAACAAAGATAAAGATTTTCCAAAAAAACACTGTATTGATTTTGATGAAATATTGCTACGTGTTAACACCTGACTATATTCTAACAGATTCAATAAACTATTCTTGTTAACTTGTAAACTTATCCATCCTATCATACAATGCAATACAAGCAGAACCTCTACATGTAATGCCCAAAAAATTTAATTATGTCTGGTTAGATAATATTTGATGTGTTTTGGAAAATAAATGGCGGCTGTGATTTAGGGCACTACGAAATTTCAAAATAAATAACTCTTGTGTCAACAGATATTGTCAAATGAGTTATTTCTTTTGCCGTTTCTAATTTATTGTTTGTTATTCCCTGTGTAGGAGGGGGGGCTAGAGTTTCAAAGACATTGAGAATGTAACAGTTCTCTCTCTCTCTCTCTCTCTCTCTCTCTCTCTCTCTCTCTCTCTCTCTCTCTCTCTCTCTCTCTCTCTCTCTCTCTCTCTCTCTCTCTCTCTCTCTCTCTCTCTCTCTCTCTCTCTCTCTCTCTCTCTCTCTCTCTCTCTCTCTCTCAGGCATCAAAATATTCCAAAAAAAGTTTCACTTACTATCTAGTATTTGTTATTTTTAAGTCTATCTTTTAATGAATAGGTTGATAAAAGTTTCAAAAACTTTTAACGGAAATCGATAGCTTCATTTTTGAGTTAACTCCTCAACCAGCAGTTTGAGAGAATTGATAGAGGCCATGAGTTTTTATTTAGTATCTTGGAGGTTACAATTTAGTAAAATTTGTACATAATGACCCTCAAAATGTAAAGGAAAAATGTGTACAAATCATTAGATCTGATGTAATGACCCTCAAAATGTAAGGGGGAAAATTTGTACAAATCATTAGATCTGACTTAAAGACCCTCAAAATGTAAGGGGGAAATTTGTACAATTCTTTAGATCTTATGTAATGATCCTCAAAATCTAAGTGGAAAATGTGGAAAAATATTTAGATCTGTTGTAATGGACCTCAAAATGTAAGTAAAAATTTGTACAAAACTGATTTTCAAAACATTTTGTAGGATTCGACTACAAAACATATTGGTTTATTTATTATATCCCCACAATGAAAATCATTTTGAAGTTGTTTTTTTTTTTGTTTTTGTTTAAAATACAAAAGAACCACAATTTTTTTCAAATTGGTTTGCATTATAAATTTTCATAAACAAAAAATATCACAATTACTTGCTCCATTTTTTAGATATTCTAACTTTTATATAGAAGTTTTTGGTTATTTGTAGCTAAATCCTAAACTGATTTTAGGGGAGATTGCGACCCGAATCCTTAAAATGGCATTTTTATCCATGATTATATATATATATGTGTGTGTGTGTGTGTGTGTGTGTGTGTGTGTGTGTGTGTTTTGTGTTTCGGTTTTTTTAACTAGGTAAAATTTAGGACTTGACTGATGTATATTTGTGATAAATTTTTAGATAAAATAACTTTTAAGACGTCGTCCAAAAAAATATATTTACCTCTCCAACCGGTATTTTTGATTTAAAAAGTGAAAAATACGTTTATATATATCCTGAGAGAATGTATTTCAACATAATTTGATCAAAATCGTTAAACCTGTTACATAAAAAATTTGCATATTATAATTTCGTCTTATGGTAGCTACCCCCAATTTTTTTAAATTTTGTGTATTTAAGTTTATGTATAAATTTAGACTACCTTTGTGTTCTATCATATTAAACCTTGTTAAACAACAACTACACACGGCACCAACATAGATGCAAATAAATTTACTAATTACACTTAGAACCGATAGTTAAATAAACTTTATCATAAATTATTTGGAACCTGTTTGTAAGGGGTAGTATATCTTGACACCGGCAGGACTAGGGTTGGGCGTGGTTTCAGCATTACTTGTGACCAATGGGCGGGCGCCTTTCCAGAACAGATGTCCCGTATATTACCACACCATGTACAACACTTCTTATAAACACTACCCCCCAAGTAATGCTATTCATAAACCTTCACGTTCAAACATTTATTCCAATGAAATTTGGCAACGTTGAGGTATCGTTTATATAGGTAAAACATCGCAGAGGTGAAATTCAAAAACACTTTAAGTTTGGGTTAATTTAAACATTAGTTTTATCAAAATCAGTTCTTATTAAGAAAACAGTACACAAACATTTTCACACACAAAACATACTATACAGGTTTAAGGGTGAAATGAAAATTTGTAATTCTCAAAAACAGATATTCATCAAATCTGATTCAATTGATTTTCGGACACCCCAAATACGTCTTTTTAAAAATGTCACTTAGGAAATTATCTGTAAAAAATAAAACATGAATTATGGAACGTGTTCAAAATGTTTAACGTTTTCTTAATCATTTTGGAGCTTCAGACACTCACGTGTAGTGAGTACCAGCGTGACAATCCCAAAGATATTAGCTGGATCTACAATTTTCTTTACTCAGTGTTTTGTTGAATTGAGATCCCTCTCTTTAATCTTTCCTATCTGCTCTCACTTGACCAACTTTAATTCTTTACCAACCATGACGCTATTAAAGATTCCAAGACTAGGTTAGGTTAGGTAAGGTTAGGTTAGGTTAGGTTAGGTTAGGTTAGGTTAGGTTAGGTTAGGTTAGGTTAGGTTAGGTTAGGTTAGGTTAGGTTAGGTTAGGTTAGGTTAGGTTGGGTTAGGTTAGGTTAGGTTAGGTTAAGTTAGGTTAGGTTATATTAGGTAAGGTTAGGTTAGATTAGGTAAGGTTAGGTTAGGTTACGTTAGGTTAGGTTCGGTAAGGTTAGGTTAGGTTATATTAGGTAAGGTTAGGTTAGATTAGGTAAGGTTAGGTTAGGTTACGTTAGGTTAGGTTAGGTAAGGTTAGGTTAGGTTAGGTTAGGTTAGGTTATGTTATTATAGGAAAGGTTAGGTTAGATTAGGTAAGGTTAGGTTAGGTTGGGTTAGGTTAGGTTAGGTTAGGTTAAGTTAGGTTAGGTTATATTAGGTAAGGTTAGGTTAGATTAGGTAAGGTTAGGTTAGGTTACGTTAGGTTCGGTAAGGTTAGGTTAGGTTAGGTTAGGTTATGTTATTATAGGAAAGGTTAGGTTAGATTAGGTAAGGTTAGGTTAGGTTAGGTTAGGTTAGGTTAGGTTATATTAGGTAAGGTTAGGTTAGATTAGGTAAGGTTAGGTTAGGTTACGTTAGGTTAGGTTAGGTAAGGTTAGGTTATGTTATTATAGGTAAGGTTAGGTTAGATTAGGTTAGATTAGGTAAGGTTAGGTTAGGTTAGGTTAGGTTAGGTTAGGCTAGGCTCGGTTAGGTTAGGTTAGGTTAGGTTAGGTTAGGCTAGGCTCGGTTAGGTTAGGTTAGGCTAGGCTCGGTTAGGTTAGGTTAGGTTAGGTTAGGCTAGGCTCGGTTAGGTTAGGTTAGGTTAGGTTAGGTTAGGCTAGGCTAGGTTAGGCTAAGCTAGGTTACGTTACGTTACGTTACGTTCTATTCTTATAAAGACTCGTTAGGAACATTGCTAAGTAGCTCTTGGTGTACATTTTTAACATGATAAACACGGACAGTCACAAGCTGTCTATATGAAAGAAGGTGTAGATCCAGCATCTGTCGGGATTAAAATCAATTCACTTCGGGCGGTCCTTTTACCCTAGGCAATTCAGACATTAGGGCTTATTGCGCTTCCGGAAGATGATATCTGCCCCCAAGACATCATCCTATAGATCCACATTCTCTGCAAACTTGACGTTCTTTCCTATGAGGATTGTCTGAGGGAATCGTTAGGTCTTTATCCACAAGTCCAAAGATCGCTATTCTCCCCTGCTCAAGACTGCTCCAGTCTAAGAGCAGACTGCAGTTTCATTATACAATCCTGATCTCTTGTACAGAGATTCATCTATGACGATTCCCATCAACTAAAGTGGTCATGCCCTGTAATCCAGCCTACCTCTTTCCTAACATTAGATCGGCTTAACTTGATAAGGTCCAATGCAATTTTTGTAGAGGGGGGGGGGTGAAGTGCGAGTCTTCTCAGTCTCAAACCCGAGACGTTTCTCCACCTTGTCCCATCCTCTTTCTCAGCCCAAGTGTAGATGGTAAACATATCCCTCTTCTTAGAGATTCCACAAAAGGGTTCTGGTCCTATGAATTTCGCTGCCAATGCTTTATTTGGATTGAAAACCAATCTCATTCGTGTATATGAAATGTTTGTAGTAAACAGTTCCTACACAGAATTTATATTTATTTGAAGATGAATATTTGATAAAATTAATTATAGATATATACATATGTTTCCTTTTCTGAAGAATGTACGAAAGTTTACATGTGCAAATGCATCTTTTCGTGATCATTCTATGTTTACATTATTCTCTTTAGTCATTTTATTTTGAAGAGAACATTAAAAGAGGCTTTTCAAGTTGACTTTGTTTGTCAAGCCCCTCAGCGCCGCTGTGTCAGCTTTATCCCCCTCCCCCCCCCCACCTTCTCAAGCTACAATAACAATTGTTTATTTTGATTTATACAGTTGGAACTAGTCCACTCCACTTTGGACAAAATATGTAAGAAGAAAGATCAGTTGAATGGTGTTTGTTTTGTGAATGTGTTCCGAGGAGAAGTCATCAATGCTGTAGTTTTGGCGATGTATTTTTTAAAATTAAACTGATTCATTAGTGTAAATAATTAATTATTGTGTTAAATGTGAGTTAAAAGATGACAAAACATATTACCAAATATTACACGTGACTTTTCAGTAACATAAATGGAAAAATATGATATTAATTTTAAACACAACACTAAACAATATAGCGCGTGTTAAATAATTCCCAGGACAGCTACTATTTTTTAACCATTACAGATATAGCTACAAAAGCTTTGCACATTGTTAATGGACACCAAAACCTATTTTAGTACGTATTCAGTGGAACTCTACCTTTCTAGGGGGACACGAGGAGTAAGTAGGAAATCTTAAACGAATGCATAATAATAATAATTTTATTTGCCATTCGATACATTTAGTACAATAGACATAGTCAACATTGAAATTTTAATTTAACCTCCTGTTTCTAAACATTAAAAATCTCTACACACATACACTATTACTTACACATAACAAAAATAGGTTAAAAATTTATCATATCATTCTTAAGTGTATAAAATTCCTGTAATGAATAAAAGGGGTTCTCGACAAGCCAAGCATAATACCTTCTTAAACATTTTTTACTTGGGGTAGCATCAAGGTTATTACTAATCTTGTTGTATACTTTTAAACCCACCGACAAATGACAGTTTGATGATTTCTTCAGCCTATAGTATCTCAAGTTTATTTCCCTTCTATTTCTTGTATTGTATTTATGAATTTCATGTCTCTTGGGCAGTTCATCAAGTTTACTTATCGTATACCTAACCACTTCATACAAGTACAAATTGATTACTGTGAGAATATTCAAACTAACAAAAAGAGGCCTGCAATGTATTCTCCCATGAGACTTAGTCATAGCTCTTACAGCTTTTTTTTGTACTATCAGTACATCTTTTATTTTTTTAGGTCGAGTTGTACATCGAATTAAAAATCTTTATGAGTTGAAAACAATGCCGTAAACCCTAACTTCAAAAGTTACAAAAGGGGAATGGTGTGACTCCTTAGTTATAGCCTATATCTATCTGTGTGTAATGACTTTCTATAAAAAATATATGATAAAATATTACTTTTATTAAACACATTTACATTCACAAATGGAAGATTATTATCTTTTTCAACTATTGTCGTAAACTGTATAGCTGGGTAAAATCCATTGATAATGTCACAAAACACTTCTAAATTTTCATTTTTATCAAACTATGTCATTCACATATACCTCACCCACAATGGCGGAAAGTATTTTTAAGAACTTTTACCGTTTATTTCAAACTAACTTAAAAAAAATTAGCGATGAAACTTGACCGGGATTTCCTACAGCAGTACCTTCATTTGTACGTAAAACTTGCTAACAAACTGGAAGCTATTTTGACGCATGCACAAATTTATAAGCAATGAGTATTCCCTCTCTTCAAAATCCCGTAAATTGTTATTCTACTCCTTTATCATATTTACAGTTTCAACGATTGGCACACCTGGATGAAGAGACACAATGTATAGATAAGATTACTTCCCAATATTGTATTCGTAAGATGTTAAATTCTTCATCGAGTTTTATTCTATCTAATATCATCTCATAAGTCAAGCTCGATTTTTATTTATAACATGTTTAGAACAAAAATAATTTGAAACAGCTGTTGTAAATACTCAAATACAGCTACACAGTTCTAAGTGCTGAGAATTTATAACAGCTGATTGAAATTATTTTTAGGTTAACTTATAGAGTGCTTGTTTTATTTATGCAGATTCACTTTGTGTTAAAACGGTTTAAATCTTCAAAAACTTTTTACTTTGTTGTTTTGTTTGAGAATTTATAACAGCTGTTTCAAATTATTTTTAGGTTAACTTATAGAGTGCCTGTTTTATTTGTACGAATTCACGTTGTGTTTTGATTGATTACTTACATCACGTAAAATTAAACTGTTTAAATCCCCAAATACGTTTTACTTTGTTGTTTTGTTTAAGAATTTATAACAGCTGTTTAAAATTATTTTTAGGTTAACTTATATAGTGCTTATTTTATTTGTACGAATTCACGTTGTGTTTTGATTGATTTCTTACATCACGTAAAATCAAACTATTTAAATCCCCAAATACGTTTTACTTTGTTGTTTTGTTTGAGAATTTATAACAGCTGTTTTAAATTATTTTTAGGTTAACTTATATAGTGCTTGTTTCATTTGTACGAATTCACGTTGTGTTGTGATTGATTGCTTACATCACGTAAAATTAAACTATGCAAATCTTCAAATAAGTTTTATTTTGTTGTTTTGTTTAAGAATTTATAACAGCTGTTTTAAATTATTTTTAGGTTAACTTATATAGTACTTGTTTCAGTTGTACGAATTCACGTTGTGTTGTGATTGATTGCTTGCATCCCGCAAAATTAAACTGTTTAAATCCTCAAAGTCGTTTTACTTTGTTGTTTTGTTTGAGAATTTATAACAGCTGTTTTAAATTATTTTTAGGTTAACTTATATAGTACTTGTTTCAGTTGTACGAATTCACGTTGTGTTGTGATTGATTGCTTGCATCCCGCAAAATTAAACTGTTTAAATCCCCAAATACGTTTTACTTTGTTGTTTTGTTTAAGAATTTATAACAGCTGTTTAAAATTATTTTTAGGTTAACTTATATAGTGCTTATTTTATTTGTACGAATTCACGTTGTGTTTTGATTGATTGCTTACATCACGTAAAATCAAACTATTTAAATCTCCAAACACGTTTTATTTTGTTGTTTTGTTTGAGAATTTATAACAGCTGTTTTAAATTATTTTTAGGTTAACTTATATAGTGCTTATTTTATTTGTACGAATTCACGTTGTGTTTTGATTGATTGCTTACATCACGTAAAATCAAACTATTTAAATCTCCAAACACGTTTTATTTTGTTGTTTTGTTTAAGAATTTATAACAGCTGTTTTAAATTATTTTTAGGTTAACTTATATAGTGCTTATTTTATTTGTACGAATTCACGTTGTGTTTTGATTGATTGCTTACATCACGTAAAATCAAACTATTTAAATCTCCAAACACGTTTTACTTTGTTGTTTTGTTTGAGAATTTTTAACAGCTGTTTTAAATTATTTTTCTGTTACCGTAACATTTACAGAGCTTACTTTATTTGTAGGGACTCAGCACATTTATTTGTGGTTAATGTAGTCCAGTCATTTCTGGGCACCCTGTATTTATCATGGCTTAGTAATCTCAACCAATTTTCCAATAGAAAGGTAACCTGCTGACCCCCAAGGATATAGACGTGGGAATGGATTTTTGATTTTATTCTCTCAGAAGGAAACATAATTGTCAGGAAATTAAATAGACATGGCTCGTTACCCTTTACACATTAAGACTGGCAATGTAGGGCAACTGTCTGTCCGTCTGTCTGTCTGTACATCTACATAATTATTGTTACTGAAAATTACGAAAACTTGTTCTATATTGTGTTCATCGTTTAGTTGGCAGTTAACGTAATGTATTGACTGTAAATCAATTACTTTCACCATTGCGGACAACTTGTACATTAAAAAAAAAACCTTACGTTTTAAAGAAGTTTATTGAATTCCCCCCCCCCCAACCCACTTTATTTTGTATGTTTTGTTCTTTCAGTTTTAAATACAGTGTTTCAAAAAATATTATAAATTTAAAGCAAGTACAAATTTATTGAGATAAACTACAGAATTAATCGATGTATCATTTTAAAACAAAGCAGTTCAAGTTTGACTCAAAAGATGCCATAATACCAAATACAACCACCAGAAGCAGCACCACCGTTCTAATTAAAAATAACTAGATTCACTGGTGTTACACATGCTCCGAATGTTTTGATTTCATGAAACAAACTCCGAGAAACAATTTTCAAATTCAGTAGGAACTTCAAAGTAAACCTATAATTTATTTATGAAACTTTGTCTATCACTCTCGCGTATGACGTCTATACAATGCTCTCAAATAAAACCGATAGACCGATTTTAATATATATATTTTTTTTTTTAATACCCATTGGGCTGTTATAAAATACCTAATTTCTCAAAACTGCTTAACCGATTTCGATGATTTTAGTACAAACATTTGTGCATGAACCTCGACCTATTCTGAAGATCAGTTTCTTCATAACATATCGGGGAACCATTCATTTATACAAATACATTGTAGAGACAAAATTGTTTTTCTCAAAATTAGCTATATTTTAAACAAATCTATCTAAAATTTAGCCTTTAAAGTCCAACAGAAAATGAATGTTGTTATGTTAAAAAATGTCGTTTTAGAAGTCATATACAATTTATGCGTCTATAAACGGTTTAATTTACCAAAATCTAATCTGTTTCGATACACTTTTGGTTGCGTTCGACGAATTATAAAGCAAACCATTTTAACACGTATCAAATTTTAAGAAAGTATTTTATACAGATAATTTGTAAAATATAAAAATGAACCTTCATTAAATTTGATTTTAGAAAACTTGATCTACACTTAAAACGATTTTATGGTACAACAAAATAAATCTTACGCTTAAAAACATAAATATCTTTTGAAAATTTTGTAAAGAGAGACTCTTTCAAATCAAAAATATCAAAGAACTTTCCTACATTTACATAGTATAAAGACGATATGCGATGAGTAAACAAATCTATGTCAATTGTTTGGGGTTAAATTCGTTTTGAAGTTTCCTAACCCCAAAAATAATGATTTTTTGAATGATGTACACCAGTCCCACGTGTGAACGTCTATACAATGCCCTCAAATAAAAAGCATTGACCGATTTTAATCATTTTTTTTTAAATACCCATATTACTTTTATAAAACACGATATTTTTCAAAACCTACTCTACCGATTTCGATTAATACTGAAAGACAGTTTCTTCACAACATGTCAAAGAGCCCAAAAAAAAAACAATTTCGACTATTTACAAACAATTCAGTACAACTCCTGAAATGCAATAAAGAATATAAAATTTCTTGCAGCGTTACTCCGAAGTACTGAGTAATCTAAAGACATTGTCTGCGAGAATGGTTTTTCCGCTTCTGTGACAATTTGTTGCACAACAATGCGAAGCGGTCTTGTTGCATAGACGTTACAAAGCAGTATAGTCACTTAAATTAGATTTTAAAATCTTGTACAGCACAAATAAACAAAATAAATTGCTTTCTACTTTCACAAATAAATGGTGAAATGTATTATTCCATCCACAAAACTAATGTATCAAGCTGTAAAATAAAATAATGAGTAAATTGAAAAAAGAAATTCTGAATACTGACGCGAATAGCTGTGGATAAAGTTGTTGACAATGCAATTTTATTTATCCCTCAATAACAAATAATTTTGTCTTCAAAAGTTGCTTTTTTGAGATATTGATTTTTTAATTATCCCTTCTAGTTCTCGGATGTTACAAATAAGGAAAAAAAGAACATAAAATAAAGATCCCTAGCAATCGTACACCCTAATAGCGTCAGGTTCGGCAGAGAACAAGAGTTGGTCAAGAAAGACATAATAGATGAAAGATTGGGATTTATCCCATGCCTATAGAGAGTAAATAAATCTTGCTACATCTCGATATATTTTTAATGAATTGCTATATCAATGTAAACCCTCTACAATACTGTCTTATTATAACAATGTTTCTGGTGCTTAAAAGGGGGTTAACATTTTGCCCCCTTTTGAAAGGGGGACGGTAAAGGGGACAACTTCCATTTTTTAAATTTTTTTAATAACAACCCTTATCTTATGACATATCATTAGAAAGGTCTATGCAATAGAAAAATAACGTAACCTCCAAAAGGTTTCTAGTACATCCCTGACAAAAGTTATATGAAAAAATTAGTTATGACTAACTTGCTTATCTCTTACCTGTTTTAATGTAACAAGTGCTCGAATTGGTGACCTTCGGTGGCATGGCAGTGTGATAGCCGTTTGTAAAAAACTGAGACAGCATTCGCAAAAGATTCTCTTGGAATGGATTGTGCCTTTTGTAAAATTCTACCCTGTAAGTCATTGACGTCAGTTGGCTTAATTTCATGAACAAGGTTTTTCATGTGACCCCAAAGGAAATAGTTTAGTGGGTTAAGGTCAGGAGACCTTGTTGGCCATTCCACAGCGCCTCTTCTGTCTATCCATCTTCTAGGAAAACATTGTCCAAGTATTGTCGTACATCACGGCCGGCAGTGTGGTGGTGCTCCATCTTGTAACAACCAAATGTTTTCTGTCTCCTGTCCAAGCACAATCTGGTTGGCAAGCATCTCTGAATATTTCTCGGAGTTCAAGTTTCCATCAATTACAAACGGTCCAACCAATTGGTTGTTAACTATTCCTGCCCAAACATTTACTTTTAAAGGACGTTGCGTACGAACCTCAACTTACCAATGTGGATTTCTATCCGTCCAATAACGACAGTTGAACCTATTGACATGAAAGTAGCCTCATCACTAAAGCACTTAAAGGTTTTGACCATTAAAACAGGTAAAAAGATATGCAAGTTAGCCATAACTAATTATTTCATGTAACTTTTTCCAGGGATGTAAGAGAAAATTTTTGAAAGTGTCATTATATTCCTATTGCATAAACCTTCCCAATTATATGTCACAAAATAAAGATTGTTATTAAAAATGAAAGTTGACCCCTTTACTCCCTCTCCTTTTAAAGGGGGGCAAAATTTTAACCCCCCTAAACACCAGAAAAGTGTTTGAATAGGTATAGTAGATATATAATAAATGTTGAGCTTGACTTATGAGAAAAATTATATAATATAACAAACACAAAGAACACAATTCTCACAAAAAATACGCCTAAGTATCAGACGCGTTTCAGCGACAAGGTCGTCCTCTTCAGTGATACACCAGCTACAACTAGTTGTGGTTTGGTTGGTGTAGCTGGTGTATTACTGAAGAGGACGACCTTGTCGTTGAAACGCGTCTGATACTTAGGCGTATTTTTATGAGAATTGTGTTCTTTGTGTTTGTTATACTGTATGTGTAGTAGATGTTTTACGTTGATATGGCAAACCATTTAAATTATATCGTGGTGTATCACGACTTATTGTACACTCTGTATAAAAAAAAAAGTAGAACCGGCTAGAGTCCCTCCAAATTACCAAGTCTCAATTTAAATAACACATGCTGTATATATAGAAAACAAAACAGAAAACTACCAAACTACACTTCCTTAATCTACACAAAGTAACACCTGATGAGACCTACATACATCAAGACGTCACTTAATGCTCCTTCAATGTACTTAAATGCAACCCGCGAGACACATATTTACATACATATGAGATGACTGCGAGATTACGGTGGCTTTTTAGTTTTTGATTGATTATAACGGCAACAGTTTCTTGCACCCTTTCCAAGAATTTAGGTCAAATGCTAGACAGGAAACATATAAGATGTGTCAATAGTTAACGTTTCATAACTAAGTCTCCATTATCAGTTGTTAGATATACTGAAACTTTGAATAATATATAACGACTATTATGGAATGCCAGTTTTTGTTTAACTATTGATTTCTCATTTTACCACAAGTTCGTTTAAAGTGTTTTAATTTAAAATGTGTTTTCTTATGAATATCCAAAATATATAACATCGTCTTCATAATAATTGATGTTTAAAGCTGTTTTCTAACGCTCGGTGCAAGTATATATATTAGATGCGTTCACACATTTTTTTCCTTTCTCTTCCGTCAGTACCGCTTCATTCACTGGGTTGTCTTAATTGTTTCTTCATCCAAAATGACTCTTCCTCTTCCTTTTAGGTTTTCTAAAACTAGAGCCTCCACCCCTTGAAGTTTTCATTTCACCTGTCTGTCCGAAAAGTTGATGGTCGTCCACTGCAGTCTTCATCTTCCACATACGTTCTGCCTTCAAAAAACATTTTATTCCAACGAAAAACTTGAGCTTTTGACACAAAATCATTTCCAAAAACTTACCGTAAGTTGTCGTCGCATTCTCACCCCAATTTAACACAAAAAGAAATGTCATACGATTGCGCAATATTTCTCGATTACATTTTCGTAACGAGAGACAAAAACGCGTGTTCACGTATTACTGCACAACTCAATACTGAACTGTCACAATGATGTGTCGTTTGGACTAGAATAAAATTAGTCTAACTATCAACGTCAAAGATGTAGACCCCTACGCAAGTTGCGGGGGTGTCATATCTTGCTAAATAAAACCCCAGTTTCATTACTTTACTGCCCCAACTCGTATAACTAATATTATAAATAAAACTTTTGATACATACTCAAAATTTTACAAATATTTTCTGCTAGACAAACAAGATAAAATTTCGGGTAATTAAAAAATAAACGAATAAAATTTAATAGTTTAAACTTCGCTCTTCCGCAAACACGGACACCCAAAAGCGATTCAAGAGGTTTTCCCCCACCCTGTACAACTGAATTAATAAAAAGCTAAATAAATCTGCATAAAGTCACGTCGGAGTAGAATATTTAACAACAAAACTATTTCAGTTCCAAACAACCAAGTCGCACTTGTTGCTAAAGGAAATAACTTCCATAAAATGTCATGTGGTACACTTTAACTCGGAGAGAAATGTGAAACGACTTTACCAGAAAGGTAGTCAGCTTTAATAGTTTCCATTAATGGTGACGAGAAAGTGTTAAAACGTCATTCAGCTGGAATGTCACTTTAACCTCAAAGAAATTTTGATTTATTTACAACACATTTTGTTAACATATTCTGTATACAGTTTAAAATAAAGATAATTGATTTCCACAAATACTATTAAGTGTGACTACAGTCGGTACTCGGTGAAATTCCATAATTCCATAAGTTGACCTGTATTTTAGTTTTTAGTTTTTAGTTGTCTGATGATGCCTAACGGCGAAACAGCTGTAAAAATAAATTGTTGTTTGTGAAATTATAAGTGCCTTATCATTTTTCTTTTGCCTTCCACAAATACGTTTCAAGCTCAAGAAACATTACTTAAACTGGTGCAGATGCTCAGGAGTCAAAATATACTATAGATCTAAACATTACTACTTTCTTTACCCTAAGGGGTTTCTTACATGTATATATATCTTAAAAATTAACCACTCGCTACGCTCGTGTCGGTAACTCGCTTCTGCCGGATCAAAATTACATTTTTCACTATAATTTCGCTATTTCTCATCGTAGATATGTCGGGTTGGTAACATTGCATTGCAGAATTGAAATTGAAATTAATTTATTGCATTATAATAACAAGTAATACGATCTCATAACAGGAGATATCGGAATGGAAACTATACGTATGTGAGAAGCCTCCTCTCTTTACGCTCTCTCAGTGATACCAACTTGCCGAATATCACATTTTCTTTGAAGGTATTTCATAATAGTCCTAAGGCCGGTTTTGTTGTTTTCCCCGACAAATCACCAAACGGCAATTTAGGAGAGATGGCGTCAAACTCGTTTGATCGATTAGGGTGTTTAGAGTAAAATGTCATCAAACTTTAGACAGATTTTGATGAAATTAAAATTTTGTGTTTTTTTAATGACAGCTACCCCTCTTCAGAAAAAATTAAAACAATTCAAAGATATGTTCAAATTATCCACATATACCGAATTTGATTAAATTTAACGCGTTTTGATTCAATAGCACTGAATATACGACAGATGGGCACCATTTCAAAAAGTAATTTGAGGACATGAAAACTAATATATCAGCATTAAATTCAATATCGATATTTTTGACATCACATAACGTTTCCTATTATGTGTACGTGGGTAAATAAGAAATGACATCTAATGTTTAGACTTCAGCTCAGTTCAAATATAGAAGGATTATAGACAGATAACAGATTATCTTACAAGCCTCATTGTTGGAAGTCCACGTATTTTTAAGAAACTAGACTGCAAAAACTACAATTCTCCTTATATCAATTCCTACAACCATTATGTGAAAATGGATATAGGTTATTTCTACCAGACCACATTGTAGGATTTAAAATCTAATTTAAGTGTCTAAGCTTTGTAACGTATACTTGGCTGCCAAGTCGCCTCACAACAAAGTACGAATCAAGACCGCTCCGCATTGTTGGGCAACAAATTGCCACAGAAATGGAACAATCATTGCTGCGCACAATGTCTCTCTGTGCTTTGAGGCGACACGTCTCAAACTGTTTTGTATATTTATTGTTATGTTCTGATGGCTGAAATGCACAAGCTCATTATTAGTGTTGATTTGTTTTACAAGTCTTCCAAAATATGGAGAAGCAATTTACATCAAAAATGTTTTAAAATGTAGTCAATCAGAAATCATTTGTGATCCCATCTTCCCATAATTTTTCTTTGTTTTCTGTTTGTGAGGAATAAAATAAACTACAAGAGGAAGTAAATAAATCATTGCAAAAACATTCACGAAGAAGTAATTAAAACATTGCACAAACTTTCACAAGGAAGTAAATAAAATATTGGACAAACTTTCACAAGGAAGTAAATAAAACATTGCACAAACTTTCACAAGGAAGTAAATAAAACATTGCACAAACTTTCGCAAGGAAGTAAATAAAATATTGGACAAACTTTCACAAGGAAGTAAATAAAACATTGCACAAACTTTCACAAGGAAGTAAATAAAATATTGGACAAACTTTCACAAGGAAGTAAATAAAACATTGCACAAACTTTCACAAGGAAGTAAATAAAACATTGCACAAACTTTCACAAGGAAGTAAACAAAACATTGCACAAACTTTCACAAGGAAGTAAATAAAACATTGCACAAACTTTCACAAGGAAGTAAATAAAATATTGGACAAACTTTCACAAGGAAGTAAATAAAACATTGCACAAACTTTCACAAGGAAGTAAATAAAACATTGCACAAACTTTCACAAGGAAGTAAATAAAACATTGCACAAACTTTCACAAGGAAGTAAATAAAACATTGCACAAACTTTCACAAGGAAGTAAATAAAATATTGGACAAACTTTCACAAGGAAGTAAATAAAACATTGCACAAACTTTCACAAGGAAGTAAATAAAACATTGCACAAACTTTCGCAAGGAAGTAAATAAAACATTGGACAAACTTTCACAAGGAAGTAAATAAAACATTGCACAAACTTTCACAAGGAAGTAAATAAAATATTGGACAAACTTTCACAAGGAAGTAAATAAAACATTGCACAAACTTTCACAAGGAAGTAAATAAACATTGCACAAACTTTCACAAGGAAGTAAATAAAATATTGGACAAACTTTCACAAGGAAGTAAATAAAATATTGGACAAACTTTCACAAGGAAGTAAATAAAACATTGCACAAACTTTCACAAGGAAGTAAATAAACATTGCACAAACTTTCACAAGGAAGTAAATAAACATTGCACAAACTTTCACAAGGAAGTAAATAAAATATTGCACAAACTTTCACAAGGAAGTAAATAAAACATTGCACAAACTTTCACAAGGAAGTAAATAAAATATTGGACAAACTTTCACAAGGAAGTAAATAAAATATTGGACAAACTTTCACAAGGAAGTAAATAAAACATTGCACAAACTTTCACAAGGAAGTAAATAAACATTGCACAAACTTTCACAAGGAAGTAAATAAAACATTGCACAAAGTTACACGAGGAAGTAAATAAAACATTGGACAAACTTTCAAGAGGAGGTTAATAAAACATTGCACAAACTTTCAAGAGGAAGTAAATAAAACATTGCACAAATTTTCAAGAGGAAGTAAATAAAACATTGCGCAAACACACACAAAGAAGTAAATAAAATATTGCACAAACTTTCAAGAGGAGGTAAATAAAACATTGCACAAACTTTCAAGAGGAGGTAAATAAAACATTGCACAAACTTTCAAGAGGAGGTAAATAAAACATTGCACAAACTTTCAAGAGGAAGTAAATAAAACATTGCACAAACTTTCAAGAGTAGGTAAATAAAACATTGTACAAACTTTCAAGAGGAAGTAAATAAAACATTGCACAAACTTTCAAGAGGAAGTAAATAAAACATTGCACAAACTTTCCCACTCGCTCATCCCTAAACCAAATATAAACGTCCAAAAATAATGGTCACCAAAATATCATTTCGGAAATTGTGAATCAAAAATTAATAATAAACTATGGACGCCGTCTATGAAACCATTTACACATTTTAAATAAGGGTATAAACGTGCTTTGATTCTGTCAAGATTCTATTTGGTATTTTGACAAATATTCCTGAACTGTAATATTTTTACTAACTTTTTTGCACAAAGGATTGAGTAATTAATCTTCACATTTTAATAAGCATTTGAAAAAATCTTAAGTTTGTATTTTTTCCTTCTTATTGCGGCTACCAATTTTGAGTTATAGAAACAATGTAAAAAACAAACTAATAATGATTATTTTTTTAAACACAACAAAAGAATCAAAATTAACAAATAAATACTAACTATAACAAAATTCAAAAAAATGTTTAAAAAAATTTTAAAGTTTGGCAATAGATTTTTTAAATATTTTTTCGACGAAGTTTTTCAAGTTTTTTAAACTTCCATTGTAGTAATAATGCCTCCAATTTAGAGGGAACAGAAACTTATACCGAAAGCTTGTTTATCACCGCAACTACACGAGAATTATTTGTGGATTTAATGAGGAAACAAACATTAATGAATATAAACAAGCACTAAGAATTCCATCCCAAGTTATATCATTTACAATTGGACCAATGAATGAACGCGTCTTTAAATAAATTTAAAGTAAAATATATAACGTAAATACAGTGTGTGGACATAAATAACTGTCAAGGAACGGAAGTATATTTTCGTATTTAACATACTCATCGTAAACTACGTATTTATAAGAAAAACTATTTATCATGACTTAGTAATCTCAACCAATTTTCCAATAGAAAGGTAACCTGCTGACCCCCAAGGATATAGACGTGGGAATGGATTTTTGATTTTATTCTCTCAGAATGAAACATAATTGTCAGGAAATTAAATAGACATGGCTCGTTACCCTTTACACAACATTAAGACTGGCAATGTAGGGCAACTGTCTGTCCGTCTGTCTTAACATCTACATAATTATTGTTACTGAAAATTACGGAAACTTGTTCTATACTCGGTTTAACGTTTAGTTGGCAGTTAACGCAATGTATTGACACTATAAATCAAATGGAAATGTCAGCATTACTGTCAATAAGAAAAAACGTTTGACTGCGGCACAAAATTTACGTTCGCTTTAAAAAAAAAATTAATGTCAGTTCAGCAGTTGTCAATCAAATGACCATTGGCATCGTTATTGATGAAATATTTAAACAAGGTGTTAAAACACGCCGTAAATGCGTCCTCAGCATGAAACGTATTTCATTAAATTTGACGGAGCTTTAGTGACGGTGGTTAGAGTTCATTTTTATTGTTTAATTATTCCAAAACAGTAATATTTATTATATGATATTTTTCATAAGGGTTTGGGTGGAATTGACTATTTTGATAAATTTGGTATTGTATAACAGCACACGTATTTTTATCAAAACTCAAGAACTGGGATTTTGGAGAGACGGGGACCAATAAGTTTTATTTGGACCCTACATGAGCTTCATTTGATCAAAACGTTGGAACCAATTTTGTGTTTTTCTCTTATTGCAACTAAAATTTTATATTAAAAAATGGATAATACTTCAAAAGAAATGGTTAAAAAATGCTCGTATACCAAATTTTATTAAATTCTCTAAACGCGTTTGGGGTGTAAAATACGTACTTCCGATAGACAGACATCCAAAAACCACTTTTTTGATGACAGCCTTCAAGGAACTTAAAAAACAGAGAAATTAATATTATTTTGCAGCCACATCACGTAACAATCTCTCAACTACGATATAATTCACAAAGTAAAAACTGATTTTCGTATAAAATTCGTTGCAAATCTAAAAAAAAATTTATTTTCCATAAGTTTTTAATAATACCATTAAATGGGCAAAAACAATTGTTTTAAACAATTTCATTGCATATTTACCCTCATGCAAGAACTGAAAGAAGATCTGAAAACTATGCAGGACAGATGGTGGTGAAAGAGTGTGAAGAAGTGGTATCGTACCGCCTAGAAAGTAAAATATGTACCCTTCCTAACCTAACCTAACCTAACCTAACCTAACCTAACCTAACCTAACCAAACCTAACCTAACCTAATCTAACCTAACCTAACCTAACCTAACCTAACCTAACCTAACCTAACCTAACCTAACCTAACCTAACCTAACCTAACCTAGCCTAGCCTAGCCTAGCCTAACCTAACCTAACCTAACCTAACCTAACGTAACCTAACCTAACCTAACCTAACCTAACCTAACCTAACCTAACCTAACCTTAAATTTATTAGGAAATTGTTCGGGATTTCAATCCCACTTTCTTAAATCTAATCTCTTTCATACAATGAGGTTCTCAGTTGAACATCAATCAGAGAAATGAGTTTTTTTTAACCAACATACTAAAGAAATGAAAGTTACTGATTCCATGCTTTACAAGACACTAGACTTGTAAATTTAATTTCACTTCTTATCAAGATTGATAGGTATAGAATTAGAAAATATATAAAAAGTAAACAAAGATTTATGATATTGATTGCACGTTATCTGCATACTGAAGTACCTTATCGCGTATGCACAGGGTAAGTTTTCAGTCCTTTTCACCCCGACTTTTTTCTTATATGGTTTAAGTTAGAAAATTGAAACTCCGCATATCCGTTTTGGACCTAAATATCATGGTCCAACTCCAATAGGGGACGGCACACAGGAAGTCAGAAGAAAATCTTAAATGAAAGTCTAGGTCGATATGTAAATCAAATTAAAGGTTTCTGTTAGTAGAGCCGCAAAACCTAATCTCAAAAGGTTCATCCTATCGAAAATGTTTAAATTTTACAAGAGAGTACGCGCTGGAACCGTTTTTTTTCCGCCGTACGTTTTTAAAAATTACCCCAGAATACTTCCCAACAAGCTGTGTGTTAAGAAGTAATAGTTTTTGTGTTAACGTTAGCAAAACAAAAAGCTGTGTTAATGACATATCACATGATCCTCTTCCTATTAAAATCTTTTAGTTGACTCCTAGATCTTGGACTTCGGGTGATCACCTTACTTTTTTTTTAACATCACATACTTCTTTCAGGTCTCTAACATTGTAAGAAACAATTCAGGGGTAAATTTCTTTAAAGTAGAGCGGTAAAAGGCGGTTCTATCACGAACTCTTTTGTAAACTTTAAAAGTCCGTCATTTTCGATAGGATGAACCTTATGAGATCGGTTTTGCGGCAATATTCTCTCCTGAGAGATACTGTGATACTCACCCCGAAGGGCATACCCACTAACAATACATGGTCTACTAACAATGGTATATTTCATCACTAGGACCTAAGTGAAGCTTTTTGACAGAAGCTTAAGTTTGAACCCGAGACCGGAAAATAAGCGAAGATCGAAAAGCTTCTTTTGGTCCAAGTGATGAACTATAATTATCGTTATACTGCAAATAATATAAGAAAACAGTTTCACAAAACTAAAATTTTATAACCAATTTACCTTCAAATCGATGGTAACAGCTGTTTTAACGGTTATTTACAATCGAGAGTATCGGTTGTTTTCATAGATGCTTTACAATCGTTATTTAATTCGTATAAACGAAGTAACAGCTGATGACCACGACCTCAGCTGATGTTTTTAGGTCCTTGGATTAAAAAGAACAAATTTAGCATCTCAATGGATGTATTGAAAATAGCTGTTATGAAGCAGTATGACGAAAAAACCTTTATATGATGTAGGCACATATCGACCTCTCATTTAAGATTTTCTTCTGACTTGCTGTGGAACTTCTCCCATTGGAGTTGGTGAGTCAGCGAGCGCATCAAAACCAAGGTATTTAGGTCCAATACGGATATGCATAGTTTCAATTTTCTAACTTAAACCATAAAAAAAAGAGACTTAAAACTCATCATGTATAACTTAAACTATTTATGATCATTCTTACTAAAACTAGTGTTAAGAACACAATTTTATGAGAAATACCGAAAAATACCCATTTACTAAGTATTCGCAGAACCAAATCGATAAACTTATCTGTTTAATAAATCAATATTGAGCTAGACTTTGTGAGATAATATTAGATAAAATAAAACTCGAACACAAGATGTCACAAAAATTACGTTTACTTAATCAAACGCGTTTCACCAACAAAGTCGTCATCCTCAATGATACATGAACTACAATAACTAAGCTATAACTGTTATCGTTTACTTATTGCAGTTAATGTATCACTGAGAATGACGACTTTGTAGTTGAAACGTTTGATTAGGTAAACGTAATTTTTGTGAGATCTTGTGTTCAAATTTTATTCAATCTAATCAGAATAAGATATTCAATCTGGGAATAATTTCCTAGCACATGATGTGACGAACATGTTTATGTAATTTTTAACAACTCAAAAAATACATGAAATAGCGTTTAAAGAAACTAATAATTGAAAATAAATTAAACACAAAACAAATCGTTGAATTCTGTGATTAAAAACTCGATTTCACACAAATTGTATTCAACTTGTGAAAGATTGTGCAATGTTTGCGCGCTGCTTAATGAATGTGGAATCAACACTCTCTGAATACTCTCACTCGATAGCTTTTAACCAATTAACACTTCTCAAAGAGAGTTGTACGAGGGGGTTTGATAGAACGCGTTCAATTACTACCTGAGAGAATATACCATGAATATATTTATGAAGAGTGAATCGAACACAATGATAGATGTTTCATGTGATACTACAAGTGATAGGGGGGTGCGGTAAAGATTTCCCGGGTTCATTTAAATTTGCGTTTTAGGTGTGATAGTTGAGGGTTAAAACATTGCACAACTGTCGCCCATTCCGTAAAGCCAATAAAAAACAATCGTCACCGAAAATGAAATTTCGCTATCGTCAATCAAAAAGTGAACAAAGAATATTCAATAAATACAGGGTGTCCAGTAATCATCCAACCAAACTTCAGGAGCTAATTGGGTAGGACAACATGTACAAGAAATGTCATATAACATACAGTCCTATCTTGCTTAGTTTTGGTTTATACATATTAAATGTTGAGCTTGACTTATGAGAAAAACTATACAGTATAACAAACACACAGAGCACAATTCTCATAAAAAAAATACGCCTAAGTATCAGACGCGTTTCAACGACAAGGTCGTCCTCTTCAGTGATACACCAGCTATACCAACTTGAGTTGTGGTTTGGTTGGCGTAGCTGGTGTATCACTGAAGAGGACGACCTTGTCGTTGAAACGCGTCTGATACTTAGACGTATTTTTTTTTATGAGAATTGTGTTCTGTATGTTTGTTATACTGTTTGGTTTATACAGATTTATACGTAAAGTTTTCCAAAAATTAAAAACTTATTTCTGTATTTTCAAAATGGTTGCTGTTTAAAATATTTATCGTCAAATATCTCGGAAACCGTTTACTTAAAATTAAAAAAATAAAAAGAAATGCATCCATCTACTCTAATATAACTTACAATTAAGAATTTTAAATATGATAAAATATAGTCAAAGTTCTCTAATATAACTAATATTAAAACTCGATGGAAAAATAACAAATAAACGTAATAAGAAAACACAAGTAACAACTTAAAATTTCAAACAGTCCTAATATGGTTTAATTTGGAAAATAACGAAAAATTCTGAATTGTCCCTTATCAGATTTCAACAACAAATCATTTCCAACTTTAACAATGAAAATATTTCGAAACTATCCAACAGTATGTTCTTAATTTCTTTAATCAAACCAACATTATTGAATCCTACATTATGAAATGTAAAAATAAAATTCACAGCAACACATCTTACTGAAATGTACATAAGGGTTTGTGTTAATTGTACATAGCGTTGTGTTACAGCCGGTTTTTAGAACATTTAGTTAATGCTCAATTAGTAAACCCCAGATTAACCAAATCCCTAATATTATTTTGCGTTCTGTTTCTAGACAATATTTAATCAAAGATTTCCTAATCTCTCATTAACTTTAAAGAAAAAATGGCGGTTGTCCCACATAAATGATCAATGAATGTTGTAATTTTTAGGTTATGTGATTGTTTACAATTTTATTTCCATAGCTACATTGCTACAGTTTTCAGCTGTTGAAATGGAGAAACATAAAAAGGGAAAGAATTTCAATGATATTGAAAAGGAGCATTTTACAGTTATATGATATTGAAAACTCCTAACTCTTCTACAGTTTGAAGCATTTTATGAAATTTTTACACAATAACGTTATATGATGTGTAACCTTCTTTATAGTAATGTAAACAGTAGGCTATTTTTATCCACACATATATAAGATCTCTAATTATCTGTTGAAAACTTCCAGGTTCATAAAATCTTAGTTTCAAGAATTTGTCCATTGGGGACAGTGGCATAATTCTGACAGTAATGTGGGACAGATATTCTGAAATTAGGCCTAAAACGTGAACAGCACTTTTCTTACTGAAACTAAATCTAATTTTGAATTGTTCGTCCAAAAATAATTAAATAAATCTTGTCTTATTCTGTAAATTCTACTAATTGACAATTCAACGACTTTTGTTAATTCTTCATCTGAACAACTACTACCATAATTTTATACTCATGAATTAATTTATAGGTTATGTTGTTGATGTCAGTAGATAATTGGGGGGGGGGGATCTTGTGAACACTGAAAATATAATAAATAAAATTTAAACTATTCATACATATTCAAATATAAACACTACATGAAATCGCGTACAATATTAACCTATAAAATATTTTGCAACTCTAATGAAATCAGAAAGAACGTAAAATAAATAACACAACAAATGGTCACAAAAATCAAACTTCAATCTACAATTGGCTGACTTTAGGACTTTAATTAATGAGAGTTTAATGGTCGATTAGCAGTTAATGAACGTTCTAGAAACTGAAATGAAAGGTAAGTTTAATAACGGATTAAACAATTTAATGACCGTTCTATAAACCGACTGTCAATGTTTTATTTGTCGTTTGGGGATTACTTCTTTCATATTGCTATTCACCACAGGGATCATTGAATGTACCATTGTAAAATTATATTAAGATGTTATGAAACACAAGCATCAACCATCCCCAAGGATTAGGAGCATACATATTTGAAGTATGTTTTATAAATTTAAATTTAGATTATACAAAATAATTTAGATTGTGAAATGTATTAGAGTACAATCCAATATGTTAAATGGTATGATTGTGTGAGGGAGGGTTTCCGATTAATTGAGTTACAACAATTTTGTATAAGAAATTATATACCCTCAGGGGCTGACCTGTGTAGTGAATACCAACATGACAATCCTTAAGCACTGAGGAGAATGTACACTTTTTCATGTATTTTTACGTTACAACCCTCTCTTTCATCTTTCCTACTAGGTAATTGAGTAATTCTTGTTATTTTTCGACTCTGAAGAATTTAGAATGTTTTTCCCTTTATAATATATATATATATATATATATATATATATATATATATATATATATATATATACAAAGCGATGATAGCTGAAAATTTGTAACGTTTAAACATCAAGGGTGTATGTATAAGATATTAATCAAGGGTGTTATGCATTAAATAATAATAATCTTAGATTAAAATTAGTTTTTCTTAAAACAAAATCAAGTAAACAAGTGCACTTCTGCAGTAGGTAGAAATCACTAACAATGATTTAAATTCCAAAACTAATTACACAATATTAAATGCTTTGACGCCGTTTATTTACTTCCCATAGCAATTTTTTTAAATGTATGCAACCCTCATAATTAAACCATTTGCTTTCCCTATCAAAACGAATTAGCTGCAGAATTGAGAGGGTGTTGTGCAACAACTCAATCCTTGCCAGTATGTGACATGAATATACATTTATATAGATAGGGGGAGATATGGGATGGGGGGGGTGGCGATCGATCAAAGAATGATGGATGCTTCATCAAACCCCAGGTGATACGAAGGTTGGTAAAGATTCGATGATAAGATAAAATTGAAGTTTCGAATGAGGAGTTACGAGGTTGATTGTGCGATTCGTTTCGTTTGCGGAAAGATCAGTTCTTTGTAGATTAATTTTTTAAACTTTGACGGAGAAAATAGTAAAAACGGTGAAAAAATATTGCACCAACTTTCTCACATGTGTAAAAAATAATGTTTGTCACCACCTCCCCTGAAAATGTATACTTTAAAAAAAATATTTAAATTATCTTGTTATCTTCCGGCTTTGACGCTATTAGAGTTAGGGGTCCTAATTTTATACTCCTTTCCTTTTTTTTTAGTTTTTAGTAAGGCAATGGATGATTGATAGGTTTTTCGCTTGGAAACAACAAGGAAAAAGTATAAATAATGGTTTCTATATTGTAATTTAAATGTGTGTTATTTAGTTTGTATCTCTTTTTCAATCTTTCTATATTCTCTGCTTCTAAGTGACGTTGCTCCAACGCTTCGGTAGTTACTAATCCAATAAGAGTACCATTTTTATTCTGTTAGATGATTCGAGTAAACCGTTGTAGAAACGCTCCTCCTGTGAGGAAAAATTGTAAAAAAATATCCCAAGACAATACACAGCCTATTATTGTGAAATTTATTAGAAAGTGTTGCAATAGCTGACTCTAAGCAAAATACATAGTTCACTAACCTGCCAAGGAGGTCAGTCATTATTGAATGGTGATAGCCGGAGGCTCTGCTCGTCAGTTGTTCTATATGCAGATTATAAAATTAATTATTCCACCTTATTATTTAGACGCCTTCTCTTGTTCCATTCTTTACTTCCCTAAGCACTTCTTTCGAAGGTATTTCCAAGTTTGATTTTATACACCAGATCTTGTTCTTTATGCAGATTGTAAAATTAACTATTGCACCTTATTCTTTAGACGCATTCTCTTGTACTATTCCTTACTTCCCTAAGCACCTTAATTCTTTCGAAGGTATTAAACTACTCTGTTTTCTTTTGTCAACATCCCAGTTTCGGAACCATGTATTAATATTTAAAATATAAAAAAATATTTTTGTGAATTTGATAAAAAGGCCAAATGAAAATTGTTTTTATAGACCATAATAACTTCTTTTAGCTTCTACCAACCTTCTACAAATCTCATTATTATGACGATTTACAAGTGAATCTAGATAAATAAATTCGTCTACCATTGTGAAATTATATCCACCAATTGCTAGATATCAGCACAAATTTATTCGTCTGAGTGATGACGCCATATTGTTTGACAGTAGTCCAATTTAAAGTGCTACTCTTTTAAAATTAAGAATGTTTCTGGATATGAACGAAACGGGTATGGAACTGTTTTAAAAAAATGTGCACATGTGCTGATTAGCCATCAAAAGCATTTAATTATTTAGTGAAAGGGTGATTATTAAGTTAATGCTGGGTACTAAAATAATTTTCATCAAACTATGTATAAAAGTAATTAGAAAGTCAATTGGGAGCTTTGATTAAGGACTAAATATATCGAAATTGAAAAGGATTTAAGTGCTACACTTCGGAAACTTCTTGTTAAAAACTCTTAGCGTCGTAAAATTAAAATTTAACGATTTATTCCACTTCTTATCTTCTAAAAAGTTGTCAAGTAAGTTTGGACTGAAGCCAGTTAATTAAAAGATCAGTACCATCTGTAAAGGGAGTAGGGGGGTGAGAACCTAAGGATGCCGTATTTCTCGGGGAAGTCAATTTCATCCCGTGTGCCACGAACAATAATTCTGCGGCTGTTATGAATAATATCCACGGATTCAAGTTGCCGAGGTGAATGACGATTTATGCGTCGCGTATTGAAAGTATGATGCTGCAATCGTTGGCGCGGATAATTAGACATCTTGCGATGGTTTTGTTCTCGACGCAGATGTTGTAGAGTGTTTATTTATTAAGCTTTATCTTCAAGTTAAACTTTGAATTGATGTTTGTGTAATGCGGGATTCTTTGAAGGTAGATTTTGTTGCTCATTTTAATTATACTTCAAAGTTTTGTTATGGTTTAAATAATATTTTAAACATTTATCAGCAAATCCACCAACAAATAGTGAATTTTCTGTTGTTTTTATTCATCTTTAAAAGTCTACATTAAGATATTTAATATATGACCGTCATTTTGAAACTGTAAATGAAATCAGTAAATGCTAAATAATCAGTATGTTATTGAGGACTAAATAAGATGGGTTGAAAAATTTATGAAAAATCTAGATCTAGCTGAAACATCTGTATATAAAAAAGCAAATGTCCTGACAGACTGAACAACATTCAAACCAAATTCCAAGATCTACAAACATAAATTCGCCTAGTACTAACGAAAAAGTTTCACTGAGAAAGGATTTTTCTTAAAATCGACCTTTTAGAGTAGGTGGGTGTGTTTAAAAGTGATACACGTATTTTCACAGATTCCTCAATATCTTATAACCGATTGACGTACTTTTTTAAATTGGTTAGCTATATAAAAAGTCAAAAATATTATCCTAAACATAAGATTTAATCTATATGAAATAAAAATTACCTAATTCAGTCATTGAAGTCTAACCCAACTACCTATGACCACTGCATCACGTTTGGGTCATATCTAAATATACATCTTTGGTCATAATATATATATATATATATATATATATATATATATATATATATATGTTGACATAACAATAACCTACACAAAATTTGACAACTACTTTATACCATTTATTGTTTATATCATTTTCAATTACATACATTTTCTAACCACAGGTAGGCTATCAGTACGAATTATCGGAGGTGAAGACGCTGGCGAGACAGCTGTTGTTGACAGTCAGTTTAGAATACTTAATGTTAGATGGTATCTTATGTTTTGTTTTACAGTAAGTTACAAATCGAGAAGTGTTGATAAGCTTTGACGGTCAAGAGAAGTGATTGATACATCCAGTTTAGACTTAATAGATGGTTTCTGAAGTGAGATTGAGTGATTGATTGTTGAAAGGTCTTGTTTAATTGAATTTACTTCATTAGCTGATATATCCACACGCACCCCAACATGTGTATATACAGTCGATGCTTGAACATTGTTTAGCAGTAAATCTTGATTATTTAGGACAGAAAATCGATAGTAAATTATATTTCCCTCGAATTTTCTAACAATGGAGGAAGTTTATGGTAGTTTTTGGGAACATTTTGTTAAATGTTAAGATTTATTACCTAATTTTGTGTTCTAATCACGTGAATTTCAACCGCTCTACTAACGTTCTCAAACACCATTTCTATATTTCTTTGTTGTTGAATTTATAAAATTTTCTTGTTGGTTGTTTTATCTCTGTCATCATTAGAAAGGAAGAAAAGATAAAATAACGATATCTATAATACTCTTAATTCGTCCAAATCTTACTCTTAAGTGTTGTGTGAGAATAAGATTTGGTCAAAAGAGGGGTATTAAAATAGAAGAAAAAGATTTATCTTAAGACTCGTGTAGATTTCACTGGATTAAGTCTGTAAGTTCACGCGAACACTACTCATCGCTTGTGTGAGATTGTCACCGAACCTTAACCTAGCTTTCTACCCAAAACTAGGTAAAACGTAGCTGGATACTAGGTTTCAGTGGAAATGAAGGAAACGAAAAGAGGGATAAACTGGCAAAACAAAATGGGACTAAGAGATGCTTCAAGGGCTCAGAACCCGTATTCGGAATAACTAAAGCAGAAGCAAATGATAGTCTAAAACAATTCACAAAATTGAGGAATGATGGACAAAATACTCAACGGGAAAACTATACGAATTATTACTGGTTCAAACAGATCTGAAACTCTATAAATTGGTCACTTCACAAAGTAAACGAAATCTTAAGCGTCGTATCAGACCATGGCGCTTTCAAGATGCATCTTAACACTATGGGATTATTCCAAGGAAACTTGAAATGCAGACTATCTAATCAGCACTCCTCATTAGGGAAGACTGGACGGGAAGCACGGAATGTGTGCCGGCGGACTATGAGTGAGAGTGAGAGAGAGAGAGTGAGAGAGAGAGAGAGAGAGAGAGAGAGAGAGAGAGAGAGAGAGAGAGAGAGAGTGAGATAGAGAGAGAGTGAGTGTGAGAGAGAGAGAGAGTGAGAGAGAGAGTGAGAGAGAGAGAGAGAGAGATCTAACTCAAAATTAAACGCAGAAAGGTGTACATTTAAAAAATAACCCTCGTCTTTATAAATTTCCTAATTTAAAAGAATTATTATGAAGCAAGTTAACTGAGTGAATATAATTAAAGCTTTCTGGTCAGAAGATCCTTGGTTCTAAACACAGTTGGACTAGATAACTTGTGGTAATAGAGCAGGCGAGACGGAAGTAAAACAAACTGTATTTGGCTCGCATACAAACTGACAGTGGTTTGCAGGTTTGTTAAATTTTACTTCAGTCCTTTTTTACTACTGTTCTTTAGTATGATTAAAAAAACAATTGTTTTGAAAATTTAGAAGTGATATCCAGCATGTTAGGTAAACAGTTCAGGTAGATATAACTTTATAATTTCACATATACTGAAAGGCCAAGTTATAATTGAACTCAGAGCTAAATTAGACCTTATCGACACTGAACTACAAGAGACAAGACTAATCACATAAGCTGATGACTTGCTCTATTAATAAGTTCGAACTTCTAAACTGTTTTGATGAGTGTAATTAGCGAAACCATGTGATAGTTCATTAGTATCTTATCAGTATCGGTTAAGTGTGTTATGTAATCCTTAAAAATCTCTACTTGCGGTTTTCCCCATCGTAAACCTCAGGAAACCAGAAAATTGTCAAAATGAAGGTCATTTTAAACGGTGTTTTGTTCAAATTTCGTGTTATTTATTTGAGTTAGCTACACATTTTAAAGTTTCAATTCAGCGTACAAAGGTAGAACCTCTCTACGAAAAAAGGAATTTCGATCCCTGAGCTACTAATAAAATATTATATCCTTTAGTTAAGAAATCCAAGACTTTTTAATATATACAAATCTACGAAGTTCATAAGAGCCTAGCGACGTCAAAAAAGTAGTTACGGGGTTTAACAACGTGTATAACTACTTTTTTTAATAAACTTACTTTCTGGATAAGGTGAATACAAATTAGTATTTTCTACAAAATCCAAAAAACCAAGGTTTTGGCAATCACATTTAGAGGATCTGCTTGTATTAAATTGTATTGCAAGGTCCAAGAAACCAACAAATCTGATAGAATGATGATGGGGCTGTGATGAGCTGATAAAATGTTGGGCTATGTTCGTCTGATTAAATGACAAAGCCCAACTGTTAGGAATTAGAATAGTTTTTGTTAGGAATATAGTCTAATTTCTTTTTAAGAACTCAGTATGACAACAATTATTGTGACCGACCTGGAAAAATGATGAAATTGCTTACCTTGCAAACAAGGCAGACGTCATTGATGCTACATATGTAAACCCTTGGGTGGGAGAAAACTTTCAAATTTGTTAGAGGAACCGATCCTAACAGTAACATGATGGCGCGTATCGATTTGTTCAAACCATATTCAAAAAGTTGAAAAGGAAGGATTGTTTCTTATAGAAATATCTCCTAGTAAATCAGTTCAAATAATAATTTTCGAATAACATGGCGAATATACTATTTTTGGTTTTATGAAAGGGTAGATACATTATAGTTACTATTTACAGTGACAAAGACAGTTCAGAACTGCTTTCTTCCGCAAACCAAAGTTGAATTAAAATATCAACCTCGAAACTCCACCCTTTAAACTCCAATTTAAACGTATCATCGAATCTTTACCATCCTTCGTATCACCTGGGGTTTGATGAAGCATCCATCATTCTTTGATCGATCACCCCCCTCCCCCATCTCTCCCCCTTTCTATATACATGTATATTCATGTCACATACTGGCAAGGATTGAGTTGTTGCACAACACCCTCTCAATTCAGCAGCCACGCTATTTTGTTTTAATAATATGAGGATTCCAATTGAATTTTTAATTTCTCACATGTACCTAATATGGAGAAAGGAATGTAACAGATGAGAAAAAGGGTGTAGAGTTTTTGCAGATATATTCGTTTTAAAATCTCTTAAAGTGGTTTGTGGAATGTTGTCTGTTGTCTTTCATCGGTCACTACCACTTCAAGACACTGACTCGAGTGAAATGGAGACTTTAAATATACAAGTGATTGAAACAGGTGTGACCGCTATTTTATTCAATAAGTACAAAAGTTTAGGTTAGGTTAGGTTGGGTTACGTTAGGTTAGGTTAGTTTATGTTAGGTTAGGTTAGGTTAGGTTGGGTTAAGTTAGGTTAGGTTAGGTTAGGTTAGGTTAGGTTAGGTTAAGTTAGGTTAGGTTTGGTTAGGTTAGGTTGAAATTTTTATTTGAAACTAGAAGTATTACCAATTTTTCATATCACCTGCCATTTTGGCGGTAAGCTCTAAATTTTGTTTTGGGGATTTTAGACGAAATGCATTATTTTAAGACTATTTTGTTCTTGGATAATTTTCGATATTTTTAACCATTTATAAGCTATGAGTGTTCAAAGTTGTGAAAATACAATTTTTAAGACGTTTCCATAGGTCCATTTTCCGTAGCTAAAACAATTTAACCGAATTTCAAATTGAAACATAAATAGACTGTAATCTATAAGAAAATAGAAAGTAACATTTTGTTATTTTTACTCACGTAACAGGACTAAAAAATAGCAACATTTTAGAAAATAATTATTTTTCTGAATAAAAATAACGTTGGCAATACATTTTATAAATATCTGGCAGCTAATGGATACTATTTATTCCCGAAAACATCTGTTATGCAAAGTTTACAAAGCACTTTCGAATCTTTACGATAACATTTTTCAAAGAGGCGATTTTACCGACTTCCATTTATTTAACATTTTTGGTATAAAATATTATAGTCGAAACAAATGTTTAATATTGTTTAATAATACAATGTGTCCCTAATCCACAAGGCGTAATACATTTTAGTAATAATAAAGACCTGGTGGATCCTGAAAATTGTTTTTTTGTTTTCTACCAATAACGCTGTTATTCCTTAACCTACACAAGAAATAAAAAAATAGTGATGTTAGAACACCTTAGCTCTAGTATAAATTTTAACTGAATTTTATTTTTTTTAATTATAAAAAAGTCTCTGAAAACACGAGTAGAATAAATTTGTGAATGTTGGAAATATTTAACACGACTGTAGCTTCTAAACAGTTAAAGTAATTATAAATACCCAAGAAAAAAGTCTTACGATAATGTATTTTATCCCGAATCAAATAAACCATAAGGATTCCCATAAGATAATTTATAACTGACCGCCATGTTGGAAAAATAACAGGTAATATGAGAAAATTGATAACACTAGTTTTAACTTAAAAAATCCTGGGGATTACCTTTTATTGTAACTTTTGTACATATCGAATAGAACAGAGGCTACACATGTTTCAATCACCCTGTATCTACGATATTCGTCAAGGTTGAGACGAAGAAAACCTGTGTTACATCTGTTTTAAACAAACGTACCCTACTGAAGGAGACCCCTTCATATACCAATACAATTAATCATTTTCTACAAGGCGCAAGAGACCAACTTTATTTGTATTACATTTAGAGGGTCTATTTGTATTACACTCTAAGGTGAGGCTGGGTAAATACCATAGTGGAACCAAACAACTTTATTGTATTACATTTAGAGGGTCTATTTGTATTACACTCTATGGTGAGGCTGGGTAAATACCATAGTGGAACCAAACAACTTTATTTGTATTATATTTAGAGGGTCTATTTGTATTACACTCTATGGTGAGGCTGGGTAAATACCATAGTGGAACCAAACAACTTTATTTGTATTATATTTAGAGGGTCTATTTGTATTACACTCTATGGTGAGGCTTGATAAATACCATAGTGGAACCAAACAACTTTATTGTATTATATTTAGAGGGTCTATTTGTATAACAGTCTAAGATGAGGCTGGGTAAATACCATAGTGGAACCAAACAACTTTATTTGTATTATATTTAGAGGGTCTATTTGTATTACACTCTATGGTGAGGCTGGATAAATACCATAGTGGAACCAAACAACTTTTTTGTATTATATTTAGAGGGTTTATTTGTATTACACTCTAAGATGAGGCTGGGTGAATACCATAGTGGAACCAAACAACTTTATTTGTATTATATTTAGAGGGTCTATTTGTATTACACTCTAAGGTGAGGCTGGATAAATACCATAGTGGAACCAAACAACTTTATTGTATTACATTTAGTGGTTCTATTTGTATTACACTCTAAGATGAGGCTGGGTAAATACCATAGTGGAACCAAACAACTTTATTGTATTATATTTAGAGGGTCTATTTGTATTACACTCTAAGATGAGGCTGGGTAAATACCATAGTGGAACCAAACAACTTTATTGTATTATATTTAGAGGGTCTGTTTGTATAACACTCTAAGATGAGGTAAATACCATAGTGGAACCAAACAACTTTATTGTATTATATTTAGAGGGTCTGTTTGTATAACACTCTAAGATGAGGTAAATACCATAGTACAACCAAACAACTTTATTGTATTATATTTAGAGGGTCTATTTGTATAACAGTCTAAGATGAGGCTGGGTAAATACCATAGTGGAACCAAACAACTTTTTTGTATTACATTTAGAGGGTCTATTTGTATTACACTCTAAGATGAGGCTGACTAAATACCATAGTGGAACCAAAGAACTTTTTTGTATTATATTTAGAGGGTCTATTTGTATTACACTCTAAGGTGAGGCTGGGTAAATACCATAGTGGAACCAAACAACTTTATTGTATTATATTTAGAGGGTCTATTTGTATTGCACTCTATGGTGAGGCTGGGTAAATACCATAGTGGAACCAAACAACTTTTTTGTATTATATTTAGAGGGTCTATTTGTATTACACTCTATGGTGAGGCTGGATAAATACCATAGTGGAACCAAACAACTTTATTGTATTATATTTAGAGGGTCTATTTGTATAACAGTCTAAGATGAGGCTGGGTAAATACCATAGTGGAACCAAACAACTTTTTTGTATTACATTTAGAGGGTCTATTTGTATTACACTCTAAGATGAGGCTGACTAAATACCATAGTGGAACCAAAGAACTTTTTTGTATTATATTTAGAGGGTCTATTTGTATTACACTCTAAGGTGAGGCTGGGTAAATACCATAGTGGAACCAAACAACTTTATTGTATTATATTTAGAGGGTCTATTTGTATTGCACTCTAAGATGGGGCTGGGTAAATACCATAGTGGAACCAAACAACTTTATTGTATTATATTTAGAGGGTCTATTTGTATTACACTCTAAGGTGAGGCTGGGTAAATACCATAGTGGAACCAAACAACTTTATTGTATTATATTTAGAGGGTCTATTTGTATTGCACTCTAAGATGGGGCTGGGTAAATACCATAGTGGAACCAAACAACTTTATTGTATTATATTTAGAGGGTCTATTTGTATTGCACTCTAAGATGGGGCTGGGTAAATACCATAGTGGAACCAAACAACTTTATTGTATTATATTTAGAGGGTCTATTTGTATAACACTCTAAGATGAGGCTGGGTAAATACCATAGTGGAACCAAACAACTTTATTGTATTATATTTAGAGGGTCTATTTGTATTGCACTCTAAGATGGGGCTGGGTAAATACCATAGTGGAACCAAACAACTTTATTGTATTATATTTAGAGGGTCTATTTATATAACACTCTAAGATGAGGCTGGGTAAATACCATAGTGGAACCAAACAACTGTATTGTATTATATTTAGAGGGTCTATTTGTATAACACTCTAAGATGAGGCTGGGTAAATACCATAGTGGAACCAAACAACTTTTTTGTATTACATTTAGAGGGTCTATTTGTATTACACTCTAAGATGGGGCTGAGTAAATACCATAGTGGAACCAAACAACTTTTTTGTATTACATTTAGAGGGTCTATTTGTATTACACTCTAAGATGAGGCTGAGTAAATACCATAATGTGCCCAACAACAAATATCTCATAATTTAATATGCAAATTACATACACTATAACTTACAACGGCTCCGATAATTCGTAAAGTTTTGCAATGACATTGTTACATTTGGTGGGCTAGGATGGGCTGTATATTTTGGAAACGATAATGCTTAGATTCAAGCCCATCACAAGGACTAAATCCCTCACCCCAGGTCTGTCCATGCATCGTAAGATACTCAGCTTTAAAGAAACTGATCCCAAAGTATTCACTCGCACAACACAATCACTAATTAGGACTTCAGCGGTAGTTGAGCGTCGCCCGTTCGTGATTCGTCTCGTTTAAATAAAAAATTTACGAGTTGGGGATTGCTCTTTCGGAAAATCGCTCAACAACATGACCCCAAATGATTAACCAACCCATGGGTAACCGGATTACTTCGTACAAGCATGTTCTATACAACATAGCTATCGGTTCCGGTCAGCTGTTACAAAACAGACGCTGCTCAAGTAGGTTCAAATTCAACTTTCGGTCCCGACCCAAATGACACCGTTACAAATTGTTCACTTACATACAAACTAAACTAACTTATTTTCTAAAAAGAAATGACCAAAGATAATACGACCTAACCTAACCTACTAGACACTCTACACGGATAGAATGACAAATAAAACTAACCGAGTTTTGTCTCAATTGTAAAAGCTCATAGGTCATTAATTTACTTTGGAAGATAATAAAATAGTTAAATAAAATGTTCCACCATCGTAATCCAATGCTAGTACGGCTTACGTGATCTCAGCGCTTGACACGTACAACTTCGCTCTACTTTACTTTTCTTCTTCTTATTCTTCATAGACATCTTTATCTTACTTCATTACAGGAGGTAAAATAAAATACTCAATTTTGTACGAGTATTGCAGATTTAACTTTCCTTCTCGTAGATGTAGTTAAGCCTAACAATTTGTAAGAAAAGCGTTGAAGATGTTTTATATTTGTCTCGACTTGGAATCTTAGTATAAGGAAAATGTAAGAAATAATCTTTCAGGTATTTTAAAGTGTCAATCAAGATTGTACATCTGAACACATTTCACAATATTTCTCATTTACCTATCTCCAAAGTCAAATGAAAACCAACCGAAACTATACATATAATAATGTATTTAATTAAACTAAATCAAGATTAAGATTTGAAATCAGATTAAGGTTCAAATTATTTTTTAAAATTATTCCTGGATTGTAATATTTTTACTTGCAATTTTATACGGGTTTGAGTCATAGGCCTTAAATATTCAAATTTTACCAAAGTTTTAAACAAATTTGTGGAAACTATTTTGAGGAATTTCGTTTTCTATAACAGTCACATGGCCAATTTTTTTAACACAATCATAAATCACGATTGTAGGCCTCACCAACTTTTTTAATCACTGTAGGAACCAAAAGTAAATCGTCACCAAAAATTCATTTCCACATTTGTCAATCAAAAAAGTGAATATGAACGACGCCGACACTCTAAAAATATTTCAAAAGGGCCTAAACTTGACATTGGGCCTAAACTTGTAAAAGGGCTTGTGACATAAACACTCCCTTTAGAGTAAATCGTATTTGATAATAATCTAACTTTTAACGACAACGCTCAAGGTTCATTTTTGTTTTCTTCCAGTTAAATATTCCCTGAACTGTATTATTGTTTTTCACTTTCATTTTGCAGACAGATTTTGGTAATTAATTTTCACATTTTACTCAAATTTTAATGAGATCAGTAGAGAAAATTTTGAACCATTACGTTTTTCATAACAACAATAATATTATTTTATTTTATTTTATTTTTTTACCAATGACCGACGAACAAAGATTTTTGAATAATAACAACCAATACGTTTTGTTTCCTTTCTTGGAGGTTAAATTTGAGTAAAATTTAAACCAAATCCTAAGCGCCGATCTTGAAAATATAGTTTTCTTTTTCTTATGACAGATTCACCCAAATTTGGATTTATCAAAAAAAAATTATAAAAAGTTCGAGATATCGTCAAAATATACCAACATACCGAATTTTAATAGTATTGGTTCACGAATTTTGACTGTACAAACAATAAACGACAAACTATTGTAATTTTTTTAAATTCAAAAACTACTTTTTTTGGACTCATTAGACCTTAAATTATATTCGTGAAAAGTCGACATCGGTAATTCTGCGCAATTACTTGGTCAACCCCAAATTTTTTCATATTTTACTACGGTCATAAGGATGTTCTCAGAAAGCAAGAAACATATAATTCAAGGCCCGCAAGGCCATCGTACAGGTTGCCGAGCGATAAGAAGGTTCAAAGTCCACGCGATAACAGTGGCTTGCAGGAGACGCGCGGAAGGCCTATAATGACAGGTTTGGCCAGGTAGCTATATAGCTACCTGGCCAAACCTGTCATTATATATAATTATATAACGGTACTGTCACAACTGGCCTTCCGCGCGTCTCCCGCAAGCCACTGTTATCGCGTGACCTTTGAACCTTCTTATCGCTCTGTACGAAGGCCTTGCGGGCCTTGAATTATATGTTTCTTGCTTTCTGAGAACATCCTTATGACCGTAGTAAAATATGAAAAAGTTTGGGGTTGACCAAGTAATTGCGCAGAATTACCTCGACATCTATTTTTTAACCATCAAAAAACTTTCTTTATACGCTATATTCTATACACTATACTCTACTGTATACCTAATAATTTATACTCTTTACTCTATACTCTATACTCTATACTCTTTACTCTATACTCTATACTCAATACTACACTCTGTACTCTGTACCCCCATACCCTATATTCTATACACTATACTCTACTGTATACTTAATAATTTATACTCTTTACTCTATACTCTGTACTCTATACTCTATACTCTATACTCTGTACTCTACACTCTGTACTCTGTACCCCATACCCTATATTTCATACTCTACACCCTATATCCTATAATTTACACTCAATACTCTTTCCTTTATACCCTACCCTATACACTATAAACCTATACACTATATTCTATACCCTATATTCTATAATCTATACACTATATACTATAATATATATTCTATACTATATACCCTGTACTCTATACTATACACCCAATACTCTTTGCTCTATACTCTATACTCTATACTCTATTATCTATACTCTACACTCTTTACTCTATACTCTATACCCTATACCCTATACTCTATACCCTATACCCTATACTCTATACTCTATACCCTATACTCTATACTCTATACTCAATACTAAATATTCTATACTACGTAACATTTTAGTGGAATCAAGTCAGTCATGTAAGTTATTGGTATTTTAGGTGTACCAATAGGACTGTGTTTTCCCATGACCATAAATATGGAACCATGCCTATATAGTCAGAGAACACACTATGTACTTTTGTTAAGAACCCACACATATTAGTTCAGACGGATCAAAAGATTTTGTATTTTGACGTCACCTGAATCCAAAAGAATCTACTTTTTAATATCTCTCTGTTGTTTATGGTATGTACGACCCAGGAATAGATCCAATTAAAATCAAATTTGGGGGTAGTTACTATAAGAGAAAAAGACAACATTACGATTTTATAAAAATCGGCTTTAACAATTATGATCAACTTCACTCAAGTGTAACCTTTAACGACTCAATTAAAATGTAATGAGCGCTTTCTTTCCATATGACACGTGGTTAATCGGCGAAAAAAAAATTACGGTTCAGTAATATTTAGCAATAAAACAAAACTTTGATCAGCGTCATTAAAAACTTGATTTTAATTAAATATCATATTCGCTAAGGATTTATGTTTACGGCAAGTTAGGATTTGATTTTAATATTTTGTTCAAAAACGTTGACCATGGTTCATTTTTTTTTAACCACCGAACGACATTATTGTGACGATTATGAGTGAGAAAGTTTGTGCAATTTCTCACCACATATTGTACACCTTGACGATCACAGATACCAAGAACAATGCTCCACAGATAACATGATCTCAACTGCGTGAAAGTCCTCACAAGTTGTCTTCAACTCTTACAACAAGAACATAAAATGTGTACATTAGATCGGAACGCTTTTAAAATGAAAGAAACCCGCTGTCTATTCTGTTTATTGTCTAGTGATATGACGAACGTATTTTCATTGTGTTTTTATTAGCAAGCTCGTAAAGTGTATAACTGCCGCACGGTCTGCCGTATATACAAAGCATCGACACGTTTCCCTACAATAAACTATTTCATGATTTCTTTGGAATCGTTTGATATTACAGTACGATTGAGAAGCCTATTACCAACATATTGGTCTTTATATTTTACACATCAACTTTAGTAATATTTATTTTTAGAGAGTTGGTACTTCAAATGTTTAACCTCTTTTATTTTCTAACATAGGGTGATTTTTTTAAGTATATAAACGGTTTTATAATGCATAACTGAGAGGTACTTGGAGGCAGAAACAAATGTGTATCTACGTAGTTTTAAAAAATCACATTTATTTTTAAGTTTTAAATCTTGGATCCGCCATATTGAAAAACTTTATTTTTCAAATAGGAAGAAGAACATGTGGTACATGATTTTCATGCAAAATTTTACACGAAAAACGTTGGTGAAAACCGTTTTGTGATAAATACGGAAAAATCGCGTTAGTAAATAAAACGGGGTAAAATGCGCCTTCGAAACTCTTCTATCTTGTTTGTCCTGCAGAATACATACAATAACGAACCAGAAAACAACGTTGAACAAATTCAACTTAATTTTACAGATGAAATGAGTAATAAGCAGCATTGTTGTAACGTAATGCAAAGAGCCGATGTAAACTAACCGACAATCTGTAGAAGGGGAAGCACTTTGAACATTTATTGTTGAATGGTATGCTTTCAACATTTATTGTATTGTTAATGTATGATCGAAAACATTTATTTAAATATTACATATTCTAATATTTAAAGTGAATAATAATAATAATTGACATTTAATTTGTACTTGTGTTGTTTATTATTATCATCATTGTACTCTTTAAAGTTCGTTATTGGATGTATTCTGCAGGAAAAATATAATAGACAAGCTTCGACCGCGGATTTTACCCCGTTTTTTTGCAACGCGATGTTTCCGCCATTGCAACTTTGAATGTTTATTATTCAAAAACTAAAGCATTAATTAAAAAACTGCTTCCATCAACGTTTTCCTATTTAAATTTTACAATAAAATCATGTATCACATGTACAATTTCCTATTTAAAAAAAAAAAGTTTGATTCAATATGGAACATGGCGGAAAATTTTAAAACGAACAAAAAAGTATATTATTTTGAACGTAGATCCGCATTTATGTCTGCCTTCAAGTATCTCACAGTTATGCCGTTTTTACACTTAAAAATCATTCTTTATATGAATAACAAACTGTTAAAAAATTTGAAATTTTCATTCGACGTTTTGAAATTCAAAAAGTTTTATATGAGCACACTATAGTCCCCTAGATCAAAATAATTTTATACTTCTATCAATGTTTGTAGCTACTATGTTTGTAGCTACTATTATGCAGACGACAACGACGACGGCATATAGAAAAAAAAATCCTTCTGACGCCATGAAGACCAGTCAAAAGCGAAGGTACTCATTTTTTAAGAACACCAAACACCATATACTTGGCAAGTAAACGTAGAATTCTATTGAACGTTATTTGTATGATCCGTCAAATTTGGCACAAGTTTCCTCATTGATTGGGAGGAGGGCGTTTAATAAACGAACGGTATTTGTAAGAACCTTCCATTCTTTACACTATTATCGAGAAGTCCTTACAATTAGTCACAACGGTAATTTATATCAACGATAATTTAGATTTCTTTCTTCGGGGACGGAAAGTTCCTGGCTGTAATCCAACTCAAATATTTCTTCCTTGAACTATCCTCGTTGCCAGAATCTCGAATTAACGGATCTTTTTCAGTTCACAAACATAGCTTGAATCCACTTAACCATCAGTTTAATCTATTTAGCAACACAGCGGATCAAAGCTTTGGACTGACTCAAATTGAGTTTTATCCTGAATCGAGTTTACTCCGCTCCGAGTAGCTTTTTATACGGTAACATCTACAGAGATTTTGTTACAAAGGTGATGTCGGTAGTTAGGTTGGATGAAAGTTAAAAAAATTTGTTTTCCAACTTTGACAAACACATTGATTTTGTTGAAAAGTTAGGTTCGTCTAAGTTATTAATAGTTTTGTTAATTTTAAATACTATTTTTGTTTTATTTTATCTCTTTAAAAAAAAAAATGTAAATTGTGTATTTCGCGGAAGGTTTTGAAGTCTCCTGAGCAGAAAGCTGTATCTGTGCACAGCTCTAAAGCTCAAACGGGTGCACCGATTTTGATGAACAGATTTTATACGGGCATTTTTTCAGCAGTACATCAAAGCTTTTTTATATCTAACCTAACCTAACATAACCTAATCTAACCTATATCTTTTGATTTTTAAGAAACTTATACACACATAATTTCTACTTCCAATTTTTAAAATATAAATAAAATTCCCGAGATATGACTAAAATATCCCCATGCAAAGTTTTATTAAAATCAGTCAAACGTTTGGGCTTTAGAGTACTGTACATACAATAGACATATAAAAAAAAACACACTTTTTTTACTTCAAAAAATCCAACACCGTTTTTTGACAACACATTACTCTTATACTCAAACAGGTTGATTTTAAGTATTGAAACAGCTTTATATT